>MCFC01000103.1:0-49543 GCA_002105065.1 Naematelia encephala
ATTCAAATGCGTATAATCTCATAGCCAGCGTCTTCCATCTCCCGTCTCCCGTCTCTCATCTCCAGTATCCAGTCTATCGTGTCCTGGTTGACGTCTGACGTCGATATGTCGACTCAGTTATCCTCTGATGAGGTAGCCAAGCTATGTCAGGACTTGGTATACCAGGTGGCGTACGCGTTCTATGACCCTCCTTATATCATTCTTCTCAAATTATTAGTCTTATTAGGACCGTGAGTGGGATCATGTTCTTCTTTTTCCCATCCTCATTCTTACTCTCGTCCTCATGATTATTCTTATTCTCGTCCTCATGCCGCCGCGTGATTATCTAGTCATGAACTGACCAAACCCGTGTTCAATTAGGATCCATGAAAAGGCACTGGCAGATAAACTGTTCATCTCAGTCAATGAGCTACGAAAATACATGGGAATGCTATACATTCATCGTCTTGCGAAAAGGTAATATATCATCATCTCCAACCTCTTCAGAGTTTCAGTCCTCCCTTGCCTCCGCTTCAACTTATCAATCTACTAACTTCTGTCGTTGCCCTCATTCTCAACCATTTGACAACTAACTCTCGCCTTTCAGCCTGTCTCATATCTTCCACTTTCACATGGTATAAGCTGATATGATTCAGATACGTTAATAAAGAGAAACATCCATTACCATCATACCAAGCTTCAAGACCGCAGAATAGGACTGACGAATTGAAGCCTGGGGAAGTACCTATGAGAATCAAGGACGTGTTTTATTGGTATATCGATTATAGAGAGTTTGCCAATGTCGTCAAATATAGGTTGGCCATGATGAGGCGAGGAGTCGATGAGCGTATCAAAGCTGTACGTGTACTGGCTGTTCCTTCTTCTGTCTTTTTCTTTTCTTGTTCCTCTCTCTTTCTTCTCTCTTTCCTCTGCCCCTGATAACTCTTTCCCTGTCTCCGCTCTCTCTCCTCTGCTCCTAAAGACTCTTCTTACTGCCTCCGCTCTCCTTCCTCTGCCCATGATGACTCTTCCCTTGCCTCCGCCCTCTTTCCTCTAGACTGGATGATTTCCTCTAGACTGGATGACCAGTAGCTGACAACGTCTAAAGGAACTTGGACATCGAGGCTACGCCTGCCCAAATTGCGGGCGAAAATACGATCCTCTGGACCTAAACCACCTCTTCGACCCCGTAACATCTTCCTTCACATGCGAGACCTGCGCACACGAGCTAGTCGAGCACGATCCGTCGTTAGACACCGATGGCCCAGGCGGCAGTTCTGGAGGTGGACAAGACAGGATGCAGCGATTCAACGTCGCCACTGCTCCGATCCGAGATGCGCTCAAAGCTGTCGAGGGCGTTCAGTTACCTAGTATCAATATGATTGCTTGGGTAGCTATGAACGTCAAGGTTGATAGTGTTTTACAATCTGAAGAGGATGGGCAGAGGGCAAATGGAGGAAAGAAGTTCCAGGTCGTTCTTGGTGGAGAAGAGGAGAAGGAACGTATAGAGAGAGAACGGCTTGCTGAAGCGCAAAGGTCAGTGCTTTTCATACAGAGGGCGGGACTTTCCTACCCTTGGATTGGACAAGATGGACTTTCCACGCTTGGACTAGGGCGGCGGGACACATTTCCTACGCATGGAACGAGAGGACGGGCTCAGCACGCTTGGAATGGGAGGATGGGCTTTAGCACGCTTGGATGAGTGAGTATAGAACTGATGTGAGAGTAGGGTTCAAAACGCACTCCCAGTGTGGCATACACATTCGACCGTTACTGGATCCGCCACATCACTAGGCATAGAGGGACAGCGCCGAGCGGCGCTCGCAGCGGACGGAGGGAGAAGGCAGAGTAAAGATGGCAAAGCGGTTGATGACGATGTATTGGAAGAACATTATGCGCAATTAGGTGGAGATGGGATTGAGCAGGACAAGGAGGAAGATGTAGTTGTCAAGCTTGAGACCGAGACCGAGATTATTTCGACGATGAATGGACATGTGCCAGATGGAGATGGGAATGGGAACGTTGGAGGTGGCATTGTGATCAATGGTGAGTTGACTGCTAGTTAGTTGGTCTTTGACTGATTCCTTCATTCTAGTTGCCGGAGTCCCAAAACCTATCGACGACATCACTGAAGATGATCAGGAAATGATGACGCCTGAAGAGTACACTGCGTACTTTGAGGCTATGGGTTTGGCGTGATTACTAACTGTATGGTTCAAGGCTATTACCCTGCACGTATTGTTAGAAAGCAATATAACCACATATGTATTTGTGTCACAAGATATTCAATGCATTTTAATAAATTGGTCGACTCTACCCCCTGAAAAACTAGATCGCTCGCCCACTCTGACCGACTCGTCAAGTTGTTCTGTCCCTGTCTTTGTCTCGACAACTCCAATTTCTCCAAACCTTTCATATTCACTATACAATAGCGACTCCAACTCCAATCCCTAGAGTCCCAGCCATAAGCTGAGCATCACAAACCCTTCTTCGTTCTCCTGCCGCAAGTCTTTCAGCTTCGGCATCAGCAAGTATAGCATTGGCGATACGTTGATGTGATTGAAGCTTGTTTGATAGAGCTTGCAATTGGAGTAAATGGGCTTCGTGAGCTTGCAACTGTTTTTTTAACAAAACAAAATCAGCAACTATATTTGTTTCACCCACTGAGAAGGAAGAAGGGAAGGACACAGGAAACATTCTTGAATGACCACTTGGACTTACATCGGAATGGAGTTGGGGATTGAGGAATCCAACTTTGAGAGGTGGCAATTCGCTTAAAATCCTCGCTTCTTCCTCCCTGGCTCTAATTTCCGCCAATTCCGCCTCGGAGGGTACAGGTACAGGTACAGGTGCTGGTGTTGGTGTTGGTGATGGTGCTGGTACCGGTGATGGTGCGGCTGACCGCGGCTGGGGAGGGGGCACAAGTCCGACCAGCTGTGGTTGAGGTTGCAGCTGCAGTTCTGTCTCTGATTCCATCTTAACTTGTGGTTGAGACAGATATGGATTCAGGGTCTGAGTTTGCACTGGAGCCGGTGTCAGAGACGGGCCAGCAGGAACAGGTGTAGGTAATGGTTTACGCTCGGTCCATGATAGTCGACCAGTCTGTGGTGGAGGTGGGCGAGCATATGGGTTTGTAGGTACACTTGGAGCTTCGGAGATCGGTGGACGGATATAGGAATTTGGGTTTGCTGGTGACCCATCGGAACTCGATGGACGAGCATACGGAGACGAATTCATGGGTATGGGTGGAACTTCAGAAGTCGGTGGACGAGCATACGCATTTGCAGGTACCGATCGGACTTCTGGAGCCGTAACGATAGGCATGGAAGGTTGAGACTTGACCGGGGGAGCAGGGACTGAAGTTAATGCTCGTGGGCCAGTAGGAATACGTTCGGCTCTAGGTGCCGAAGGCGGTAATCGAGCCAGAGGCGGAGGTACTCTGCCAGCAACTGGAAATCCCATGGCGGCAGGGGCAGGAGGGACCGAGAGTTGTTTGAGAGGCGAAGGGCGTTTTTCGGGACTGCGTGTGTGCGAGTACGATGAGATGGATCGAGAGGTGTAGGATGCTGGAGACGATGAACGGGATCGAGGTCGGTAGGACGACGGAGAGCGGCGGCGGCGGGGTGATGGAGACCGCCGACGAGGAGGGGGTGATGGGGACCTACGACGTGGGGGCGGCGATGGAGAGCGACGACGAGATATAGGCGAGGGAGACCGGCGACGTGGTAAAGGAGAGGGAGAGCGACGGCGTGGTAACGGGGAAGGAGACCTACGACGAAGTATAGGTGAAGGAGATCTTCGTCGTGGAAGAGGAGAGGGTGAACGGCGTCGATAAGCAGGAGAAGGTGATCTGCGCCTTGGTGGAGGTGATCTAAAAGGCGGTGGTGAACGTGATCTAGCTCGATAACGACTCATAGGTCTCAAAGGCGAAGTGATCTGTCCTTCTTCTGGACTCACTTCCCTCGTCCCTCCACCAACACCACCTCCCACACTCCGTACGGGACTTCGATACCTCTCCCTCTCTCTTGACCTATCCCTCTCTCTTGACCTATCCCTCTCTCGTCTGAATCCTCTATCTCCACCTTCCCAATTGCGATCACGCACATCCCGAATCCTATTGTAATTTCCCCATGTGCGATTATCGTCCCACTCGCGCTCTCGCTCACGATACTGCGGTCGAATCTCCCGAGAGTCAGGCCGACGTGGGAGAGCAGAAGAAGATGTAGGAGGTGGTGACGGTGATCTGTATCGTCTACGAGGAGGAGATGGGGATCGAGGCATGTTATTTTTGACCTTTCGGAGTGATAAAAGAAAAGAAAGAAACGTCGAGGTGAAAGAGTGGCAAACAGTTTGAATGTTTAGCCGCGGTTTATCCGTAAGACGAGGTCGACATAGCTCACACGAGTATAACGAACATGGTCTTTAGCATCGTCTTGCGCATGCAGGATCACCGCTGAACAGCCGATTCCTCTCTCATGTACATATCGACTTGAGAGACCTTTTCATACACTGCCCGGACATTGATCAAAGTTCACTGGGTTTGTGACATGTGACTTTGTCTTTGGGCATGTGATCCAAGTCTCAATCTTTAGACGGACAATGACCTAGTCCATTTGTCCAACGGTCATTGATACCTATCCTCTGTGATCTCCGTACATCAAGCTACACAACCAGCCATCGGCTTATGCAGCGCGATGATCCCTTCTATCGCTCGGCTATCTCGGAGCTCGACCATAGGATGGATCGGTCTTGGCGCTATGGGTAACTCGTCTCTTTCATCTCTGTCGTGGCCATTCTTTGCTGGATTCGGTGTGGTTTGAGAGTCTTACTGATCATTAGGACATCCGATGGCTTTGAACCTATTCACCAAAACCTGTCAAGCCCTACAACCCGATAGACCACTACCGCGATTTGTGATATGCGAGCCATCGGACAAACATGCGCATGCCTTCCTTGCTGAGTTGGGAGGCTTGGCCTCACAAGTGGACAGGGTTGGTTCAGGTCGCGAGTACGTTGCGTCATCTCAAGTTCATGCCTTTCTTTTCGAACGTGCTGAGCGAGCTACGATAGGGTCGCACAAGCCGCTGCGAGAGTGATCACCATGTTACCCTCCACCCCACAGGTTGAGAGCGTGTACCTTGACTCTGGAACGGGGATCCTCAGAGGTCTCAAGGATGTTCCAAGTGATACCCAGCCTCTTCAAGTTGGTTTGGGCTCGAAGGACTCCACAATACAGCCTGTACCTCGAAACCATGCGCCACATACACTCCTCATTGACCAGACGACCCTCGATCCAACCTTCGCTATCTCACTCGCTGAGAGGGTTCACTCGACTGTACCACGTACGGTTCTGCTAGACGCCCCAGTATCAGGAGGTACGTCCTCTCATGTCTTCCTCTCCCCACCTGGACTCTTATCCTATCCCCACTTGGACTCTTATCCTATCCCCACTTGGACTCTTATCCTATCTCCACTTGGCTCTATGACCTGCGATCAGGGCTGACACCGCATCTTCTAGGCATCATAGCAGCTAGAGCAGGCACACTATCAATCATGCTCGGCTCGCCATCACCACTAGCTACATCTCTCGCTATACCTCTTCTACAGAACATGGCCCGTGAAGGTGGAATAGTCGAATGCGGTAAGAACGGTGCTGGTATCGGCGCCAAAGTGTGTAACAAGTACGACTTTCTCTTTTTATGCAGGGTTTTGGTTAAGCTCACTGTTGCCTTGCTAGCCTTATCCTCGCTATTAACCAAATTGCTTTGGCAGAAGGATTGAGTTTGGGCAAATCGCTTGGGATCCAAGAGAATATCTTACATGAGGTCATTAATTCTTCATCAGGCAAGTCTCACCGTTTCTTCCTTGACCAGCTACTCGACTAGCTGTACATATCAGACTATACCCCTCCATGGTGATCTAGCTGACATCAAAGTAAATCAGGCCAGTCCTGGTCATCACGCAGTAACACACCACTTGCATCCGTTCCGCTCTCTCCGGGTTCAAGAGCCTTTCAAGGTGGTTTCCAAAGCCGTCTTATGCTAAAGGTCGGTTTATCTCTCTTCTCTCCGATACTACATTACCCGCCTACCTTTATCTGGAGCCTCTACTTCGATCGGGCATGATAGCTGAAAGTAAATAATGTAGGACGTGGGCCTGGCTTTACACGCAGCTCATCAACATGATCTTCCTACCCCACTTGGATGGGCTGCAGAGAGTGTGTACTCGGCTGTATGTACTGAGAATGATGGTGAGATGGCCGGCAAAGATTTCAGGTGGGCATATTACTTTCCCTTGTCTTCTTATCTGTCTCTTGTTTCTGGTCTTTCCCCTCTCCCTCTCTCTCTCTCCACCATCTTTCCTCTCTCTCCCTCTTGTTTCCGGTCTTTCCTCCCTTTACCTCTCTAAGTCCTTTCCTCTCTCTCCCTCTCTATGGTCTTGAAGAGACTCAGAAGCTGATCCTTTATAGTGTAGTATACGAGTGGTTGAGGCGGAAACAGGCTGAAGGTGTCGAGCGAGGTTGGAAGGATGATTTAAACTCTCCTACCTCATGATTTCGTTGCTGTCAGAATTATAGGGAGATTCTCATGTCACCCCTAGAGCATCTCTGGAGACAGCGGCAGGTACGATGATGCATGTACTCGAGTACTCGAGTACTCATAGGTTGGAGGAAGAAAATGCGGGTGGACCAAAGAAGTGGAGGTCCGGGTGGCAAATCGTCATTCGGACGTCCGGCTTTATCTGGTTCCGGCCTTGTTATTGAAGCTACGTTGCCAGACCACCTGCGCATCACCGAGGGTCTGGAAACGTTCGAGACACTCACACTTTTATCGCTACATGATAAGAAAGACTACAGTACAATGACATGCTGTACTCGAACACGCTATGCTGCTCGGATCTTAACTCAAGGTCGAAGGAGTCTATGGACTAGTGCCAAGGAACGATCGAGTATTGGACAGTTCTTCACTTTGCGAGAGCTTGACCGTTTGGTCACTTCTATTGCTAGTGAGGATTACCCACACCTTATCCTCTTGTCACCTCACCTACCTCACCTCCACCACGACGACAATAATACTCTCCTCTTTTTACTTCCTCTGCCACAACCATAATCACAGATCGTCTCTATTCTCCATTCTCGTCGTCCAATACTGATCTGTTGTGTTCGTTTAGACTCGGCAGGAAGCACACAGTCTCATGCTACACCACTAGCTATGCGTACTTTCGCTTCACCATGGCTTTCATCCAAGAATCCTGATCTGGGTTCTCAGAGAGATACACATGATTTACCTCAATTGAGCGAAGAAGAGAGAAAAGAACTGCAACGGCCTAAACATATGTCTGAAAGTTATACGACATTTGATCTACCTCTTGCTTCGGATCGAGCATTGTTGGATGGATATATCAATACTTCTGGAGGTTTCCGTGAGTCTTTTTTCTCCCCCATCCGTATAAGGAAAACAAAAAGAAAGGAATGAAGACTGATGGTTGAATTTTCATATAGGTATGGGAAAACTATTGGAACGTATGTAAGAGACTGTTAGGGATACAAAGAGAGGTTGCTGATTCAGATATACAAAATATAGATCTTGATTCGTTAGCTGGAGCAGTAGCTTATAGACATTGTCTACCTTCGCCTACTATCCAATCGGCTGAAACGGGAACCTCATTCCATAAAGCAAGTGAGAGAGCCGGTCTATATCTCGCTACAGCTAGTGCGGATCGACTTGATATGTTTGGACGTCTTAATAGAGATAACGTACGGTACGTGAACAGAACTGAAATAGGGGGAAGGAATAATCTGCCCCTCCCCCACTGCAGATTCCAGATCTAACATTGCATCATCTGATCCTGGTGCGTAGAGATTTACGGTTCAGCGGTTTCGTAACATGGACAGGAACTTCATCTATGGAGGTCGTTGTGAAAATGCAAGGTTCTACCACGCCTTCATCGTCTGAAGGAGGATGGCAGACTCTTATGCTCGGACGATTCGCGATGGTGTGTCGAGATGCTATCACACACAAAGCAAGACCTGTACCGAGACTCATTGTTGAGACCGAGGAAGAGAAAGCGTTATGGAAATTAGGCGAGGGTGAGTACCGAAATACCTGGATGCTAGATTGATTGTTCGTCAGTCACAATCAGCTAAAACAGTGTTTAGATCATAGACGTAGACAAAAAGAAAGCTCATTGATGGCACTTGATAAAGTCCCAGTAAGTGCATATGAGACTGGAACTAAGCTTGAGGCTGATGTAGGACTTGTCAGCCTTCATCGGAAGAGGCTAAGGAGCTGCATGATTTGATGTTACAGGTCGTTGATCGTAAGGTTGATGAGATCGAGGGTGAAAAGATAGTACCTATTAGGGATACAGAGGTATGTCACTGTGTCTGTCTGTCTTGGTGGATCTGTGACGAGAGGGACTCAGTTCTAATTTGGCGGCTTAGCTTGAGTCGGTACAGCTCATGTTCCCGCAAGATCGGAATCTGCATGGAAAGGTCTTTGGTGGTATTCTTATGCGGCTTGTAAGTGAAATTCAAGCTTCAATCTTGGGCATTTTGCGGTGTAATGTCGGCGATCATGTTGTCCCTTTGGACTTGCACCTAGTCATTGGCGTGCTAATCCATTCAAATTAGGCCTTTGAGTTGTGCTTCACCAACACTGCCATTTTCGCTTCAAAACCTCTCCGTTTCCTCGCTCTAGACAGCATTACCTTCCGCCTACCAGTTCCTATTGGTGCAGTCCTCCGATTGACAAGTAAAGTAGTCAAGACTACTAGACCGCATCAAGGAGAAGGCGGCGAAGCAAAGGTCCACGTTGTTGTTCGTGCCGAAGTTGAAGAGGTTGAAACGGGTGTGAGTTGTTCTTTGCAACAATTTTTAAAGGATTCATGTTATTGCGATGCTGAGAATTTATGATATAGTTACGGCGAGAGACTAATACATTTTACTTTACCATGGCGAAAGAAGATCACGAGCCGCTAGGAAGAACTGTCGTGCCTTCTACTTACGCCGAGGCAATGTCGTATCTGGAAGGCAAACGGCGGTTGGAATTGGGAGATGAGATGCGTAGACTGTATCAAGGGAGTGAGCAAGCATAGAATATATAAATATAATCTAGTTCGACATCTGCAATGTATACAATCTGGTGTCAGCCTTGCGCATGTCATTGTGATCATTCCAAATGTCAAAGTGCAGATCAAGGAAAGACCGTATCTACGTATCGCGTCGCGTTGAATAAAGTCGTCGTAAAAAAAAGAGCCTTTGCTACCTGTTCAAGGGGTAATTGTTTCATCTCTTTGGGATTGTCCATTTTATCAAAACCCACCACCGACCATCATGATCTACCATCAATAGTCGATAGTCGACAACCGATTATTTACGTTCTGCTACTATCTCACTCGACAGTCGTCAGATTCTGAAGCGACTTGGGCTTGGGATCGATCAAATCGGCTGCGGACGTCAACAAATACTCAAATTGTGACGAAATCAGATAAGAGAGGTTTAATCGACTTTATTGTATTTGTTTTTTAACGCCAACGATACTCCTACGAACCAATCTTGGTCCATATACGCAGTAGAGGACAAGGCGAACAACAATTATTCTCGTTAGGGCCTCAATCTCAGTTGCAGTGTACCAAACCTCCAACCTCCTTTGGCTAGACCTCAATCGCACTTCAGCTCAAATACCACATGAATCGTGCTCTTCATCCGACCGACTCGTAGCCTACAATCATGGCAGCTGTCACGTCACCTACATCGGCATCACCCGGGTTGTCGTTATTGGAGTGGGATGAAGGTGCGGTTTGTGATTGGCTTGGAAGTATTGGACTGGCTCAGTATATGGACAGTATCTATGGTCAGTATCATTTCTTCCTCCTTCCTTCCTCCTTCTTCCTCCTTCTTTCTTCCTCCTTGCTTGTTCGTCCGAAGATGGAATGCACATGTCGTCTCACACCCTCTATGCTTTGGAGACACATTTTGCCTCTGATTGTCGGTTCTGGAGACGAACATATTGCAGCTCATATCCTACTCTTGAATCTATAACTGATGATCACCTTGTAGAGCAAGGTATAACGGGCGACGTCCTCTCTGTGATGGACCACACCTCTCTTCAGGAACTGGGCATGGGCAGTATCGGTCATCGATTGACGCTATTACGGAATGTATGGGAGATCAAACGGGATCAAGGAATCGAGTTTGGAGAAGACGATTGGAAACCACAAGGTAGGCTATTCAAGCTCTGCCGATACTCAAGTGACCGCGTATAGATGCAGGAGTAGCAGAACCAGTCAAACCTGTCGTTCAGTCAGCCCAACTTGATCGTCTGTGGGATACAATCCTTGAACAACGTGAGTGCTATACAGCTACAACGAACAGAAGGAAGGCTGAAGACACCAGAGGAACGATTGACACATCTAGAACAAGATCAGGTTAGGATCCTCTCCGCCTTAGGCGACTATGGTATCACCGTCCCAGTTGCGAGCTCAGCAGATGGAGATGTTATGCATGGCTTGCCACCGGCGGATAAAGGGCATAATCCATGGAGGGGCTTTGGAGGTAATGGTAGAGGCAGTGATGGTGAGGAGCCTGAAGCTGTGAGTTTGATTAAATTACTTCATATGGTCTTAGCTTTGATCCGGTCACTGGGTATGAGTCTTGCTGATCCACATGCAAGGGTCCAAGCAGAGGTACCCGTCGAGCTTCACAAATATTCCCTTCCTCACTGGCATCCTCGGCCAATTCCTACCTTCCTCCTCTTTCTTCCGACTCGGCAACCTTCCAAGATTCTTTCACCCCCCCAGCCGTCTCGGCCTCTTACCCTTTCGAATCGCCTTCGCAATCCAATGGAGGCGACAAAAGCTCTCTAGTCCCCTCAAAACCACCTCCCCTTACCCGACTCATGTCGGGGTCCTCAATAATGCAGAGCACAAACTCGCCATCCAGCAGTACCTCTACACCTCCCATAACCAATGGAAGACCCCTTCTTGTACCTTCCGCCATGACAGCGTCGAGCTCAGCTATAACTCCCAACCCGACTGTGTCCGATAAGGATCGGTCGCGGGCTAAAGATGCGGCTCATTCAGCTGCGAAGAGCTTCCGCGTCACACTAGAGGATCCTTGCTGGAAAGTCCTACCCGCTGCGTTGAAGAAGTACAAAATCAACGACGACTGGAAGATGTATGCGTTGTTCATATGCTTTGGTAATACCGGTGAGCTGTTGCAACAGGACTCATGATTCAAGCCAGCTAATGATCGACAGAGCGTTGTTTGAGCTATGATGAGAAACCCTTGATGCTGTTTCAGAAACTGAAGGAGAACGGCCAAAAACCTGTCTTCATGCTACGGCATATAGTGGGTCTTTGTCGCAGCAACGGCTGACTCTGCCGTAGAAAGATATAAAATCCCCAATCGCAGTTGCTCAACAGAAGCAAGCAGTAAAGCTCGGCCTCCCTCCCAACACAACAGTCAATGTTTTACCTAAGATAAAGCCGGCGACCGACACATCCATCTCACCTACGAAAGCGGGAACGGGGAGTCTGCAGCCTGGAAGCCGAGGGGCCGATGATGGACAGACACCATCTGGTGGGGCTTTTCCCGAGCTTCCGAGTCCCGGCCTGCGAGAAGGAGAACCGGCGCCTCAGAAGGTTGCGCCTGGAGCGGGCACTTTGGTGGACAAGGATGGGAATGTGACAAATGTCACCTACGCTGTAGCGATATATCCGTAGGTCAAAGTCGGGTAAGCAGGGTGACTCATGGGACTAGGTATATTGCCGACCGGCAGGACGAATTTGATGTCGCAGTGTCAGTTTCCGTTCAAGCTTCCAAGTCGGAGTCATGACTAACATGCTACAGCGGAGCGACTTTTGTCATACTTTCCAAAGCGAAAGGCTGGTATATTGTCCAGAAGGACCCGGTCGGCAGTGGGAAAATTGTGCCTGATCAGTCGAAATCAGGATGGGTTCCTGCAGGTGAGACATTGTCAATCCGTACAGGCGAGTGCTTACCTTTGTAGGATGTTTGCTGGAGATATCCTCACCCATCTCAATATCGACACCTGCCGCTTCCGAAGTACCTCTGGCATATCCTGGTCTTGCTCCTTTACCACCATCAACGATCATGTCATCATCTTACCCCGGCGTCGTCCTCATGGAATATGAGGCCAAGGGAGATAATGAGCTAACACTCAAGGAAGGCGACAAGGTCAGAGTATACAAGAAATACTGTCATTGGAGCTATACGTGAGGCTCTTCTGGTAGTCTACGGTTCAAGGCTGATGATATCTCTCAGGATCAAGGAGGATAGTGGAGAGAGAGGTTGGGTTCCTGCGTGGTTCATTGGGAAATTGGGGTCAAGCTCTAGTAATGGATCGGAAAGTCAACCAAGCTCAGCAGCGACACCGACGGGACCTATCAGTGGAGGTGTTTCAGCGTCAGGTAGCGGGTCAACGGTCGCTGTAGAGAATCCAGGAGATTCAGGACGGATGGAAGAGCTTCAGGGAGAGTCATAGGTGGTGGTGAATTGCTATGGTGGATCTGTGTAGGGTAAAGGAGAGTTAGCAGCTGATTATTTTCCCTGTTACTAGGCGAAATGCCACAAAGTCAAATCACGAAGCTGCCACAAAAGTGTGGGGTCTCCAAGCTGTTTTTCCACCAACTCAGTTTCATCAAGAACTGCTGTTGTTCAGAATCCCTCTATCGCCTGTACCATAGCACATCAGAAATGCTAGCGACAGCTGTCGTTGGCGCTCGAGCTGGTCCACTACGTCCATGGTTAGCCCGAACAATACCGACGAGCCGTGTTGCGTTGAACGCGGCACAGGTGAAGCGAAGACGAAGACGAGTAGATTTTGAGCCTTCACGAATCCCTAATAGTCTTCCCACATCTACGGCTGGACCTAGTAGATTACCTGTTTTCCGTCGATCGAGGATTTCAATACTCTCAGCAGTGACTTTAGTACCCAGCATTTCATCCGAATCCACATCAATAGCGAGTGACGATAGCGGTAGCGGTATTGGTGTAATCCATACTTTAGCTCAAATATTGGCCGATCATCCTCTTCCGACATATACAGCCACGATCGTTATCGCTACTTTTGTGATACGTAGTGTGGTCACATTACCTCTGACTATCTATATGGCAGAATGGCAAGGGAGGGCAATGCAAACTGTTGATAGGGAGATGATTAAAAATGGAGCTCAATTGACTCGAGAGCTAGCTCCTGTATATAAAAAGTTGGGTAAAAGTACTCAAGAGCTATCAGAGGAGATACAACAACGTGTGAGTACTTATTTACCTTCATTTGACGTGTCCTACGGGTCTATATCTTTTGCTGTACTCGGTGAAGCAGCTGATCCGGATTAGTCTAATGTAAAACTACAAGAACTTGTATTGAAACATTACCCTAAACCATGGATACGTTTCCTAGCTCCAGCAGCCCTATATATCCCCTTCTTGATCGTTGGATCAGCAGTCATCCGCGAATCACTACAATTGGTGAATAGCCCAATACGAACAGAGATGTTACCTTGGGGCTTGACTCTGGGAGACGAAAGTATGGGTTTGGCAATCTTAGGAGCGGTTCTGTTGTTTGCTCAAGCGGATCAGTTGGGAAAAGATACGATCGGATTAAAAGAAATAAGGAGAATCCTAGGTGAATGGAGAGAAAGGCGAATCAAAGCTAGAGAAGCTAAGAGAAGAGACGATGAAGAAAAGCATGTTGGACTAGTGTCCAACAGCAATCATCAGAGGAATCGAAGGAATCAAGTACAATCTTCAGGAGGAAGAGGGATAGGGACTGAATCAGTATCATCAATAACACCAACCTCGAAACCGTCTCCTCCGACCGAACCTCGTCAAATTCCAGCGGCTTCACCTCGTCGTCGTGATCTCTCACATTCACCTCCTCCTGGTCAGGCAAGACGCCGATTATCGACATCTGCTCCTATAATGGCTGCAAATTCATCATCGTCACAACCGCAATCCCGGTCCAGACCCTCATCACGATCACGACGACAACCTCCATCCTCATCACAACCTCAATCCTCATCACAACCTCAGTCTTCATCACAACCTCAATCGTCATCACAACCTCAATCCTCATCACAATCTCAATCCTCTTCACAAACCAAAAACCCGTCACAATCTCAATCCGAATCTCTACCTTTATCGTCTCCCCCTGCTGAGCTATTACCGGCTGAAAGTCTTTCTGAGCGTATAGCAGCAATGCGGAGAGATCGACCCCTTACCCCCGAACAACTGCAGAGTTTTTGGCGTTGGATTCTCTCAAACGCAATGAAAGGCAGTTCCATCTTCTTTCTATGGTTTGCCAGCTCACTCCCTAGTGTGAGTTCCAATCTTCAATCTCAACCCCAAGGTCGCCAAATCAAGTCAAGTCTTAGTGAGCTGACGGAAACGGTTCAAAATCTTTAGGCTATAGCGGTATATTGGGTAACGTCAATCATGTATACTTTCCTACAACGACCTTTTGTTGGCTGGTACATGCGTTATCGATATCCCCGGATAGCTAGGACCACAAGGACAAACTCGGTTAAGGGGAACACTCAACCACCTGGGGGCCGTTAAGAGCGGTACGTTAGACACAGTAGATGGATCAGGGGTCTTCTGATCATTTTTTGGTCATTCCATGCCATCCATGGCGATCATATGTACTCGTCCCACCTGCATCAATGGCTCATGGCCTTTCACGCCTGCACGCGGTATTGCTGCTAATATACAAATACAACAATGCATGTACATGCGATAGTAACGTCCAGCGCTACGGTTCCCGTCTACAACTTTGCTGCTTGGGCGAGTCTGACCCACAATCCGCCCTAGAAAGTATCAGCACATGATAGTGTATCACGGTCGCAGTACCTACTTTGACAGTTAGGATAACATCTCCCATTATCCAAACCCTATCTCGACCATCTCTCGCCCGACCATCCCCTTCTTTGCCTTTCCAACTCTCTGGCATACGAGTCTCAGCTGGCTGAGCATCAACAGCCAGTTGCAGCTGAAATGAGCCGCTTGATTCGTTTTCTCCGCGATCCGATCCGAGAGAATCCAAGTGGCGGAAAAGGAGAATCAAGAACGTATGCACTAATGTCAAAGCGAAGGGCTGTCCAAGACACTAACTAGCATGAGCTGCAATCGACACGTACAACGCTTTGCCCCACCATTCTCGGTCCCGCGTTCCAACTCATGAAGCCCTCGCTCTCCTTGATATCCAGGCCACCTTTAAGCCATCGATCGATATCGAAGTCGAGCGCGTTCTCGCCCCACACGGCTTGGTCTCTCTGCATCAAGATGAAAGCAAGGATGATCGATGTATTCGCTGGCATGAAGAGCGGTGGACCAGCTGCCGAAGTGCGCAGAAGCGAGGGACGTAGTGTACGTCTAATGCTGATCTGGATTAGTACGTAGGATTACAGCCCTAGATGATATTATACGTAGATGTACGCTTACTTGAGAGGTACAGGTGGAAACAAACGCAAAGTTTCGTTGATGAAGCCTCGACCTGAGCGTATGAGACGAGTATACACATGCAGCTGACTTACAAAGTCGACATTCTCGGATGGCCCCTTTATTCACATCACCGATCACTACTGAGCGTACCTCCCCGCGAAGACGATCCGCTACATCTGGGTACAGCGCCAGAGCATATGTGCAAAATGTAAGTAGAGACGATGTCTGGTCGGAGTCAGCATACTGATGCACTGAAGGCTAAGTGACGCTCACTGTGTCTCTGCTCGCAAGGAGGACATTGATAAGCTGATCCTCGACCAACTTCATGTCTGAACTCATCAGTGACTCTTTCTACTGAAGAAAGACGATCCCACCTTCTGTAGCCTCAATCAGCCTATCAATGAGATGTACCTCATCACCAGCCCTAAGACTGTCTTGGACCTGTTGATCTCGACGAGACACTGCCGCTGTAATCAGAGGCGCGAAGAAGGTCCTTATGACTTGCATGGGTCTTGCCAGAGGATCATACCCGAGCTCCAACAATGGCTAAAGCAAGATCTTAGTAGGCAAATCACCTTTGCTCATTCACTCACCCAGACAGTGCCGATCTTGACACGCCTTCCGACCACCCGCTGAGCTTCCACTAGAGCCCAGCCCAAATCATTTTTGGACTGTTCCCATTCTGCAGATCCTTTACTAGAGGGATCTCCAATATCTGTACCCGTCATCCACATGAGTGCCGTTTCCAGCGCGAGCTGTCTGAATCTGGCCTGAATATCGCATGCCTCTTCTCCCGACGGTAGGTTGTTCAAGAAGCGCTGAATGAATGGGATGAAGAGCTTGTGAGATACATGTGAAGGGTGAAAGAAAGGACGGAGAAGTGTACGGTGCTGATCAAAATCAGCTTGGCACAATGTGGTATAGTGCCTTGACTGACAAACTTCCACCTGAGCTGGTACATCAGTCTTCTGGAGAATATAGGCATCTAGGCTTACCTCTCACCATCAGAGTTGAAGATACCATCCCCAAGAAACCCCTCAGCGCGATCCTTGAACTTCTTCCCCTTGACAAAGTTGTTGGAATCATCTACCAGGGCATGCTTGAACACCTTTGGATCTGTCGAAAGGATCTGGAAGACCCAGCGTCAGTGATTGACCTAGTTCTCTACACGTTCTAGCTACCGGTGCTATCATACGAGAAGTAGTCTTCAGAGACTAACCTGGTTCTCTCCAATGACCCTGGTGTTGTACGTAGAACCATACTGTCTTCCCAGTAGAAACATCATCCTTGCTACTTCATCTTCTGAACCACTCTTCGCCCAGTCTCTAACGATATCTAGGTTAAAGGGCCATCTTCCATTTACAAGTGGTACATCCGCGGCACCCTGTGCTGATGCTTGTCTTGATGTTGACCACACATCCAGTCTCCCCCTGACAGCATATACGAGAGCGAAAGAGAGAAGGTAAGCTACCAGCCGGAACAAGGTCAAGTCGGGAAGGAATCGCAAGATAGGCTGAACAATGAGAATGGGAAGGACCAAGATTCTGAAGAGCGCAGGCAAGAGAAAGGCCGCTCCTTTCATGTTTTCGACCTTGTCGACCCAAGTAGCTGAAGAAACACAATATGCGCCAAGGCGATATCATTAATAAATGTTGTCTAGCCAAATTCCCACTGGACGTGAAGGGTGGAGGTGGCGGCCAGTACCCTTTGCGAAAGGGTTTAAAATCTGGACGATCTCAGTCGAGGGTCCCTCCTTCTTACCAAGAGGTGGACTCCCGGCCAAAGGTGGCCCCTTGACGAGAAGAAATGGCCGGGCTACCTCGACGCCGGCAGGGCAGAAATCCCTTGTTTAAGCACAACTGCTCTCAAATCCTATAATGATAATTTTCCCACTATGAGCGACATCTGAAACAGAGGATCACAGCTACGATTTGCTCTCAACAGCTCAGAAAACTCCTTTAGGATCGCATTTGCAAACAAATAGCTCGCTCCTTTCAATAGGTCTCGCTACTCTCTCACGCCTCTACAGCTTCTGAAAGAGGCCCAGAGGAAACAGCAGAAGCAGTATCTCTTCTTCACTTCAAGGCCCACACTCTCAAAAACCAGAGCATCTCAACCAGAAGTTGAAATTGATATCATCATGTCCGCCAGCATCACTCCTTCAATTCCTGAAGGACCTTCCCTCATGGTGTGGTTGCCAGACGAAAAGAGATTGGGCTCATGGCTGGACTGCACCACGAGCAAGAAAACCTCCGACCAGGCTCTCAGTCGCTACACTTTCGATCACGACACTCTCAGTCGCGACCCAGTTTTTCGTGCTGAAATTGATGCACGCGGTCAACCCACAGGAAGCTTCAAACGAATCCGTTATCATGGCACAGAGACGGTGACAGTGGGGCCAGTGGGTGACGAACACCTCGTGGAGTTGACAACAATGCAAACCGCAAAACCGGTGTCAGCAACACATACAGGTCGCCGCAGCGACTTGACTGCTACAACGGAAGCTGTAGTCAAAAATGCAACGTTCAAAGACAGCTCAGAGTGGGATAGCATCAGAGACTTGAGATGTTTCGAAATGAGGAACAGAAGGGGTGGTCGTGGGGATGGGCGTTACTCGTGGAGGTCAGGTGATGAGCGAGGAGGCACCTCAGTCAGGCAAACCGGTGAGATTACGCTCGAGTCCGTCAATGGGTCCAATTTGAGTGAACGGTTCAATGTGACCGAAGAGGCGGTACTCACCCTCTATCCCCAGGCTCTGGAGGAGGATGCAACCGAGTCCCCATCAACATCCAACAAACTACAGATGGTATCCCAGAGGACACCTAAGAGGACACCCAAGAAGCCATACGACCGTGAGTCTTGCAACCGGCCATATAGCCGTCGAAACCGCAGGAGGGTAGAGGGACCAACCACATTCTCGGATGGCAGGATGTCACCTCCATACTGAGGGAAAGGGAGATCACCTAAAAGCCGGGGGAAGACCGGGGGTCGCACGATCGTTCACAAGAGTCCTAGCAGCTTGAGGTGAGAGATCAATATTCCCCTGTCTGTGCACTACTCATCCTACAGTGTCAGGTTTCGTTTACATTCAGTGTGTATCCCATTACAATATTCATTTTGACAGTAGATGCATTTTGTAGGTTTCATTTTCTCTATTCACTTTGTTCAGTACCGTATTCGTTTCTATGATCGTTTTGTATATCAATCTCAGAGTCTGCGGGAGATCCTATTTGTGCCCATGCAATCCATCATACTCCACAGACCTCCTTGCACGTTGTTCGTTTCCATGTTTCCATGGATGTAACGTCCCGTGTAACAGCAATTCCATGGGTGGATATTTGCCACAGTTAACAACCATTTTGAGATCCAACTCAAAACCTATCGGGCTTTGCGCAGCTGTGATATGATACTCGTAAAAGAAAATATGCGTCGAGTATCCCAAAGCTGGATCGCCAAGACATCGAGGTTCTCGAGCGACACACAACGGTCTGGATATCACAGACTACTACGAGTGGCGAAATTGCTGGCGTGTTCCGCGAGTCTCCGCCACTCAAGAGGGGTCAAGGTGGTAGATCCTATCCCTTCAGAGTTCGAAACGACAAGTCTCGACAAAAACGTCATTTCAGCGTTTCTTCCTTTCTGATACAATACCCTGAGCCTCCTTAGAGAGTAAATCGCTCCTCTGTGTGTGCATCGCCTTTGGCCTAGCTTTTGCTTTCCTTGGCGCCTCTGGTGCAGCACTCTTAAACCGGCAGCCTGACAAGAGCAAATTCGCACCCCCCCCACCCCCCCCCCAAGATCCCACCACACCAATTTCGTTTTCACTTGAACCAACAGAGCAGATCACTCCATCAAACGAGAAGTGAAACTTTCACCATGTCCTTCAGTACCTCCACAGAATCATATCGAGCACCCTTGTACGTTAGTCAATAGATTCAACAGGGCATTTGGAAACTGACAACTTCCAGTCGAGACATACCGTTTGAACCCGAAAAGGACGAGAAGGGTTGTTACACCGGATGTTTCCGTCGAGCCTGTACCATGAACGTGAACTTGGTAGGAAGCACCCACTCCGTGGAGTTCAATGTGGTACAAACGGCGATTCCTGAGCCACTGAATCTCAGGAATGCATACATGACACCTTTTGCGTTGGCCGCGACTACCAATGAGGAAACGCAGACAAAGCTTGACGCCCAAACGACCCAAAGTGCTCTGCAGTCATCACATACCATGTCTGCTGATCACTCCAGAGCAAAGACTACATGGACCTGGAAGGAGAAAGATGTCCAGCTCTGCGCCAACGAGAGTCCGCCGCGGGACATGGGGTTGTTCCAGCTGACTGAGAGGGGTGAGGCCAGGTCTGAAGCTTTGAGCGGTGGAACCAGCAGCAACAGGCATTCCAGTCAACTTTCCAGCGCTCCCCCAATCATCAGATGTTCCACTGCTGCAACATCCGACGGACCAGGGATTGTCTCCATGAACAGGCGACTAGTGAAGTTCGACAACGGCATGCAGCTTCAAGATTTGGTCAACACAACTGATTTCAGTTCTATTGCCTTCTCCGCAAAGACCCATGAACCAATGAACAGCCGAGAATTCTTACGAACAGGTGAGACTGAGAGCAGGGGGTGGATAGAGGGCAAGGAGTATGCCATGAGGATAGTAGTGACCCAAATTGCCCGTCCTGTCGGGCGGAGTTTGACCTCGCCAAAACCGTTAACACTGTACGCCAAATTCACTGCACTCAACCCGACCGAATTCTACAAATCAATCCAGAAAACCACGCAAATCACAATGAAAACATCAACTCAGGACGGCATCTTGACAGGATCATGGGCCCCAACAGATGGATTGCCACTGAGAGAAGGTGACAGTATCTCTCTCTACAGTGGCCGCAAAGCGTATGGCCCGTACAAGGTCAGTGAGTATTGGAAGGTGGAACTCTGCGGAGGCACTCAGGAGCAGCAGGCTCCGACGCCAATTTTATCATCTCACGCAGCCCCATCTGGGCCAAGATCATCTCGCATATAGGTACACATCTGGCTCATCTCGTCCAGGCCCATTTCCGTCAAATTCACATCAGTCTGATCCTCTTTGAGCAGCACCTCTCCAAGAGGAATCTTTTCTTAGCTCCCACTGAACATTGTCATTCGATACATTCTTCCTTGGTTTGTCCATTCAATCTTATCATCTTTGTGTTTTTAGACAGTTTCTATAGAGCATGCAGCACCATGATACGTTCACCGCATTGCCCCCAAAGTGTTCGTTCTTTTCTTTTGACAGTCCTTTCTATGACAATCCCTACATTACGCCGTCTCCACGATGATCCTTTCTAATGACGATCCTCTTTCTTCGACGTCCCTTTCTTCCGCCACGCCAATACGTTTGTTGACATCCTTTCAACCACGCAATTTTTTTTACCTCGAATCCCTTTCTTTGACCATGGTGAGGCTTTATGCTCCAACGCAATCGCGTCATGCGCCTTCGACGTTGGCACTGACTGCGTATAAGAGCAAGAAGCCGCCGCTCTAACTCTTCAGTTTGATTTCCTCTTCTGACTCGCCATCATCCTCTTCAAAGCTTCTTCGACATCTCCATCGTCTCCAACCATTCTGTCTTCCCAGACTTAGAGACTTCCCAACAATGTCCTCCTCCCTACAGCCTCCCTGGCGGCTCAACCCCTCCCGACCCCTTTCCCCCCAATCAACTACCTATCAATCAGCTACCATAGCCCCGAAATCCTTCCAAGCAGGACCCTTGGGACCAAATCGCTGCGAGCTGAGTACCTTTCAATCAAACAGCTTCCAATCGAATCCGGTCATGCCTTCTTCCCACCCAGGTTCCTTATTGCAGGGGTCCTCCTACTCAATTCCCGTCGGCTCCATGTCTCCCCGCTCAAATCCCGTCCTATCCAGGCCCTCCCAGTCTATAGGTCAGTCGCTGTGGCGCGGAACGAAACAGACAGCGAAGCTTGAAGAAGGCAAGACGCTTTCTGAAATCATCGACCCGGACTCGCTCTACAACCAGCCTCAAGACTTCGACCAAGATGCAGAATTCACCCGTAATCCCGACAATATATTCGAACGGACATCCCAGATTATTTTGACTTGCGAGGTGCAGGACGAACCACTCTTACTTCAGCTGACAATCGTCCAAAGCGCATTTCCGCGGAAAAGGGCAATACAAGGGTGGCCTCCTGACATGAAGAGGATCATTCCGGATGGAGTGAGCAGTGTCAAGGTCCAAAGTGGCAGGCTCCAAGAGACCAAAACCTATCAGAAGCAATTCAGTGAACAAACAGTTGTCCACATGACCGTTCAGAATAATGGAACATTATACTGGACGACATTACGACCTTCTAATACCAATGGCCCAGTCAGAAAGAACATAGGAGGGGTGGTTTTTTCCGATCATGGAGAGCTTTACGGGCCGTACGATGTCTATGAGAATGTACACATCACAAATCTTGAGGAAGTCACAGAACTCACAGAATCAGTATTACGGAGTACCCAAGAGCAGAGTCGTTTGAATCGGAAACATCGCAAGAGAGAGAGGGAAAGTAAGAAGAGACTGCAGGACAGGGTGGACCACATTTTGAGTGTAGATCAATCTACCGGCGGCTCGAAGGAGATTTTTCAGGGGTACATACCTGGTGCTGAGTTATCTTCTCCTTGGCCAAGCTCATACTACTCATAATCATTTCAAGGATACCTCATTTCTTTCTCTCTCTCTCCTTTGTGGATTTCAGCTTATACTGTACATGTTGCACCATCTCTTTTCTTTGGAATATTTTACATTCAGTCCCATCGTTTTATTTTTCTTGTTGTGTATCTTGGACAGGGTATGCAGATCAGTTGACTTTGAATCCGATCACAAACAGTCTGCGTACATGTAATACTGTATCCTTTACCTGGACCCAGGTTGATTTCGCCACTTTCACTTGAAACTTTTCACAGCGACCTTTGAAATTGACCACGTTGATCCTTTGTACTTTAACGACAAGCCTTTCTCCAACTGACCCTTCTTCTGCCACGCCCATCCCTTCTTCGTCAATCCTTTCAACTATGATCCTTTGTGCAAAATCCTTCTTTCCACCACGACAAACCTATTACTACTAAACGTCATCGCTTCCACGATTGCGGGACTTGAATTTGCTTTGTATAAGATCAGAGGACAGACCCTCCAGACTCTTCACTTTGCTTTTCACTTTCTAACTCACCATCACTCCTTTCAGAGCCCTCCAGCTTGGCCACTGCCTCGATCCCACAACCCTACTACCTCATTCCCGGAATCAGAGAACTCGATGTCCGCTCCGGCCAGTACTTCTCAAGCCAACAGTATCTCTCCAACAGGAGACGCTCAGTCAACGGAATTGACCTGGGGTAGAGGGTCCCAAACAAAAAGTGGGACTCCGCTGTATCTCAAAGTCAACGGATATGCATTCTCTATAAAGCTATCTTATACACAAAATAGAACGATGAGACTGAATGTACACAAAACAATTTAAAGAAGGGAGATTCGTTTTCACACACACACACACACAAACACACACACACACACACACACAAACACACACACACACATATCGCTTGCTGTGCACGACATCACTCTCCTCGGGAATTTTGTACATTTGGTCTCATCATCATCTTCTCCTTCTTCTTCTCTTTTGCTTCTTCTTCTTTGTCTTCTTCTATATATTTTATTATATCTTAATAGATTGTAATAGACATTACTGATTATATTTGGCATGTGAAGAGGGAAATATCCCTACTGTCCCCTGTACCTCTGAACAGATTTTTGCAAGTGCCCTTACCCTACAATAGGTGAAATTGCCACTCGAAGCTTTTGACCGCAGCCGTTTGCTTTCGGCCACGTTAATCTTTTGTAGTGTAACTTGATTTTGCATGACAATCCTTTCTTCAACCACGACGTCATCGCACCTTCGATGTTTGCGGAGCTTGAACTGGCTGTGTATAAGAGCAGGGGACCGATCCCCAAGACTCTTCACTTTGCATTCCATCTTCTGACCGCCCCTCTCCTCCTCTAGAGCTCTATAACATTTGATCCATCGTCTCCAATCTCACAGCCCTGCCACTTCCTTACCAAAATCAGATACATCACGAATCGGTATGTCTACTGGAGCCAGTACCTCCCAAGCAAAGGGCAAGCAGTCACCAGCGCCTCGGAAGACACAAAAGGTGACACTCCCAGACGGCGAGACACTTTCATGCCTCCTGGATTACCCCGCCGACAGAATCATCAGCAGCGCTGAGTTTACTCGCTACGATGATCAGGGACAATTCCGACGAGAACTCACGCTTCGGCAGTGGCCCGCCAACCTAGGCCCCCAAGTGGAGGGTGACGTTTCTCTGACGGTCATACAGATTGCCAAGCCGCCCGAAGCCAAGAACTCACCCGATTCTTCCCACGCCACGACTCAGCTCTCCGGAGGCACGTCCTGGTTCATTCCATCCGAACAGCATACTGCCACGGTCGAGAATGCCTCTCTCCATATCACCGACACTTTTCGACAGGTCGAGCGCCAAGCTAGTTTCCGGCTATCTTCGGAGAATTTGTCGGAGAATTTGTCGGAGAATTTGACATGGACATCACCGGTACTCAGACGACTCACAGTGACTGGCGATGACACACAAAGCGGAGCGATACTGAAGTCTGGCGGGAAATCGTACGGGCCATTCGATATCGAGGAGACTGTCCAGGTGATAGGCCTTCCGAAGACCGACCAGCAGAGGAAAGGGATGACAAAAGAGACGAAGAAGACGACCACACCGAGGACTTCCAAAAAGCCATTGGTGAGGTTTGGTAAGGGCTTACTTTCAAGCAGGCCTATCCTAATTACTACAACAAAGCCGCTAGACCAGTAGACGCGGACAAGCTCACTACCGCTCTACCATTCTCTTACAACGAGGCGGGAGAACTCGTACGAGTGATCCGCAGAGAAACAATGAAAGTCCAGCTCGGAGATCAGACCTACCATGATGCTAAATTGATCGTTTTTCAGACTGCCTACCCGTCCCGGCAGATCTCCAATTCACGCATGCCCCAGAGCGAAGCAATCTCAAATACAGTTACCGCCGAAGGCATCTCCCCTGAGAGCTCTTGGATTTCAGCTACGGTCAGTGGGGAAATGATGGATTTGGCATGGAACACGGACTATCCAGATCAGCTGCATGAACAAAACTCTGCCAAAATGCATGTGAAGGACCAGACAACGCTCCAATGGACAACAAGAGATCGTTCGGTGAGAAGAACCAAGGAAGATGTGACTTTGACATTTTACGGCCAACCGGAGGGAGGTCAGAATGTGACAGAGGGAGGTTACACGATCATTGAGGACTTACAGCTTACTCTGACTCGGAAGACCACGAACCCGCCGACGGGAACGTCGGAATCTGCTCTGGGCAAGAGGAAGATCGAACAGTCGTGGCTATCCGACAAAAGCTTTGGCGCAGGATCATCGGCCGGACCTTACCGTTCATGAATACTCTCTCTCCCTCTCTGTCTTTCTCTCCCTCTCTCCCTCTCTCTCTGTATCTGTGTGTGTGTGTATGTGTGTGTGTGTGTGTGTGTGTGTGTGTGTGTGTAAAAGAATCTCCCTTCTTTAGATTTTTTTGTGTTCATTCAGTCTCATCGTTTTATTTTGTGTATAAGATAGCTTTATAGAGAATGCATATCCGTTGACTTTGAGATACAGCATGCACTGTAGTCCTAAACAAATCTCCGCGAGTACTTTTGAATTTTGTGACGGTCCGTGCGCTTGATGCAGCAACCAAAAGCGGTCATCGGACCAAAAACGGTCATTAGTTGGTCTCCTCTGCGAACTCATTAACTTCTGTCAACGCTATCTTCCATCCTCGCAATAGACAGCTTTCGATCATGCGCACATACTGTATACTGTATCGAGCCACAATCCGTCATGTAGAGTCGTATGACCTGGTACCCGTGGCTTTCAGAGCCGACGAGAAGTGTGTCAAGATTGCATATGACTTTGGTTATATTTACAACACATTCCCAATCTCACATAAGCCGCCTTTCCCCTCTCGTTCATACCTCGTAATGCATTCCCTGACGAGGGCAATCACTCTTTTTCTGGTCGAGTCTGATAAGAGAAATTTCTGGTGAAACTGTAAAGCATAAGCATCTACGTGGTTACCGTCCACCACGGCTTGGGCAAAACCTACTCTCGAAGAAGCTGTTCCCGAGCCGCCTCGTCATCCTCATCAGGCAGCTCTACAGCTGGTAACCTACTTGGATCAGCTCATGTCCCAAACCGAATCCTAGGCTGAATGACAGGAGAGGAGAGAGGACAAGCTTCCTTCCGTCCTTTCTTTTCAAGTTTGTACTCACATTTGTTTCAATCGCTGCATAGCTCTGAACCTAAATCGCCAACTCGTAATATACTCTGCACTCGTAGCGTCGGTCGCAATCCGAATATGCGCAAACCTCGCCGCCATATCATTAGCCAAATGTGCAACATGTCGAACGAGGATCGGTAAAGCTCGACCAGAGACAAGCTTGTGTGTCCCGATCGGTGAGAAGTCAGGTATACCAGGTGCACGTTGTACTGAGACTTTGAACCATTGCTCTCGATCCCAGTCTTCTCCTTGTTCTTGACCTGCTGATCCTGATCCAGGACCGGGTAGACTGTTCGCTCCCGTCGAAAATGGCGAGATGACAATATTTATAAAGTTCCAAGCGGTGTTTATCGTGTCAAACGCGAAATCTCCTCCGGAATCATTGTACACAATCTTCACATAGTCGTTACCGATATGCCGTTTCTTGTTAAACATGTCGGGTGCCGACTCGATATTAGGCATCATCGTTGCTGTGTGGAATACCAACTGACTCAAATCATCCCACCAAGCGTAGGCGTATTCACCATCCGAATCATCTTTCCGGTTCAAGCCGCCGACAAACACGTCGACTTGACCTTTGAGCCGTATCAATCGACCGAGACCAGAGAGGAAATGGAGGTAAGGGGGAGATCCGTCAATGTTACCGAGGATTGCAGCTTCCGTAGTTTGTCCTGGCCCAACGTACAGCACCGCAATCTTCAAGTTGTCAATGACTGGCGTCTGTTGTATACCTCGAAGCGATCGATGGTAAATCTCTTCATCAGGGATCAAGCGACCACGCGGAGTTTCAAGTGATGCGTTGGGATAAGACGACAGAAGTTGAAGGGCGAGGTAACTCGGCTCTATGACGACATCCTTTCGGCGTTGAGACGGTGTCGCACCCGACCAGATCAAGCCATCTTGAGAGCTAGCATCGAATGTATCTGTCGGCTGTGACAATTTTGCGTCCAGTATAGCTTTCGCTCCATCGTTATCCTGCTTGGTCAGCCTTTTCCGTCTCATGGTAGCACCCCAGCTCACCTCCGCAGGGCGATTAGCCATAAGAACAGCAGGAAGCGAGACCAGATCCGCAGACGCCTCTCCCAATTCCAGCAGAGGAACATTCTCCAACTTGCAGACCACGGCGGTCGAGCCAGTCGGCCGCGTAGTGTTGATCGTTGCCCAGCCACTCCTCGAATGCGCAGTGATCGTAACGATGGCTCCTCCTAAAAACCAGCTCTGACTCTTAGGGGGCGTATCTTCCGCTTTCTCCATGATCATCTCACTGAGGAAAGATGTGGCTGGCTTGGGATCCGCATTTCCATAAGCATAACGGGCCAACCAATCAAAGCACACTTCCGTCATTTCATCTGTACTCTCCCGCTTTGATCTGGCTTTATTGAGTTCTCGTGTGATCTCGGGCACAAGATTAGGCCGCTGATGAAGCTTAAGCACCATGAACCAGATATAGATCGAGTGGTAAGCCAGGCCGATGACGTGTTGTGAAAGAGTGTAGTCCTCTCGCTTGGCGGGATCGGAAAGATCGACCACAGTATCGCTGCGAGCATTATGATCGGCAATGTAGTTGATGGCGACGACAAAAACGAGTCGATATTGCTCGTCGGTAAAGTTGCGGAACAGACTGCCATTCTGACCAATAGCGATCAAGAATTCGAGGATATGAACAGCTAAACCAGTGGTTGAGAGAATATTGTTCAACGCCTCGATGATGGAAAGCAGGTGTCGACCGACATGTTGCTCGAGCTCATAAATCGCCAGAGTGAGGGCTTGGATACAGGGCTTGGCAACTTCAGATTTGCCTTGCAGGCCATCTTTAAATGCTTGGATGAGGCGATCGCAAGCATTCCTATCAAAGATGCTGCGGAAGGATACGAGGACTGACAGTGACTGATAGGCTGCGGCATTGAGATCGATTTTGCGGATGTGAGGCGGCACGTTAAACCGCTTCTCCCATGTACTTCCCGACATGACTCCAGTACAGAGAACATCGAGCAAAGCCCGGACTTCACGCGTCGCCCTCGCTCCATGGAAGAACACCTTGTTGCTAAGCTGAAGCGGTAAGAATGTCAAGACATAGGAAACTAGCTCCCAATCGTGTCCACGCAGGATCCCATTCAGTACTCTGATATACTCCGACACAGGTAACCAAACACCCACGACCGGCCGAGCATCTTTGTTACGAAGCGACGGATGGTTGGGGTCGTAGGTGAGCAAGCTTTCGCTAGGATGGGTGTTGGGTGGGAACTCAAAGTCGACGGTCTCCGGTATACTCCAGAGAGGGGTATAGGTTGGATCGGCTCCCCGCAAAATCGCCGGTTGCCTGGATCGACTTCGACTTCGACCAGGCTCCTCTTTTGATCGACCTTGACGGCCGCGCTCTTCATCGCGGCCAGCCTTGGAGGCTTTCCTTGAAAGGTCTTCGGCACCTTTGGCTTCCTGCTCGAATTCTGGTGTCCGCTTCAGAATCGCCGCAAAAGGGGCAATGGTTGAATCCATATCCGAGCGCATGAAAATACGGTGTCGCGGGTCAGCTCGCATACGAGTCATCCAGCCTAGGATGGCGATTCGGGCTTTGGGACATCTGGCTGGAATCTTGACTGCTGCTTCTGGGCCCGAATCGTCGGTCATGGGAAACAAGAGGCCAAGTAGGTCACGATAGATGTCGATGCACCTGGAAGAAGTAGGGGTGCGGAGCTCTTTCGGCAAGGAGGAGACTGGCGGCGAAAAGGCCAGTCGGGTGAATATAGCAATCAGCGAGGTAACCGCCAATAGGGGTCGACAGTCCGCATGCGAGCTACCGGTGGCAACGGGAGCTTCAGTGCTGATCCCTGCCAATGCTGATGAGATGGAGACGATTTCCTTGCCTTTAAGACTGGGTGACGCAACCCGAGTCGACGCCACATTACACGGAGCCAAAGTCGCAACCTTGATGATCAGAGCTCGAATGGCATGAAAGCTTCCCCCAGCCGCCGCTTCTTTGTGCGCATCGCTTGGCAAGACAGCCGCATCCTCATCGTCAATCTCGTTCGGTCCCTTTCCGGCCCGTATTTTTCGCCTCTCTTCATCGCGCTCCATCGTTTCCGAGACGGCGGCTTTCACTAGAACAGCCAAGGCATCTTTGAATAATTCTTCATCCGTTTCATCCACTAACACTTTCTCGAGGAACGGCACAATGACAGTATCAACAACCTCCGTGCGATGCTCAGTCATATCCTCGGCAATACCGTAGACCTCGTGAAGCAGTAACTCGCCTACTTTACGCTTCACAGAAAGGTGTGTTGGTGAAAGGTAGAATGCGTTGAGCAGCTTCCAGATGTTGTCAGTCCACCCAGACGTGAATGGCAGGCAGAGACAATCTCGTTGGTACTGATTGACCACCAGGGTTGCATCCGCTTCGTCGAGATGCGGCCCCAGCTCGAGGAGGAGTTGGATATATTTGGGATGATAGAAGGACGGACTTGTGCTGCTTGACGCATGAAGGCGTCCGATCGCACTTGGTATTTGATGAATGACGGAGTCGAATATAGTAGCCAAGGGAGAATCACTGGAGTCAGCTTTGTCTTTTGTTCTTACTCACTGCTCAGACTTGACCCATATCAGTCCTTGAAGAAGCTCACACGCCGCCTCGCCCTCGGTCCACGCATCCGGACCAGTCTCATCTCCACCGTTGCTCCTTTCGAGAGCGAAGAGATGATCCTGTAACAAACCGAGAATCTCATAATCGACCACTTGCCATCGGCTTCGTTCGGCTGGTGGGAATCTTTTTGTTGTCTGAGCAGCCAGAAGGGATGGGACCAAGGTAGCCAGAGAACACGTCGGAGTCTCCTGTCGCTCGAGATGGTGCAGTAAACTCCTTGCAACACTGATGTCAGCTCCTCGCCGGCAAGCCGAACTCACATGACGGCTCCCCTGAGAATTTTCCGGTCAGCATCGACCACTTTGTCCCAAGTCTCGTTTCCTTCGAGCACCTTCCTGACTCCTTGTTCGCCCCTGCTCCTCGCTTTAGGTCCCAGTATTGTCGCCACGAGCTCGTTCACCGCAGTCCATCCCGCCTCGCTGATTTTGTCGACCTCATCTTGACCCGAACATAAGCAAACGAAAACGACAATCTTGTTGAAAAGTTGGTCGTTTACCGTCGCATCGCTAACCAACACTTCGAGAAAACCGCATATAGCAGGAAGGATCCGGGGCCATTTATAGCTGACCTGATTGAGCGGAGGAGACATGACCGTAGGCGATGCGACACTATGCGGTGAAGCAACGCTAGCTCGGATGGTCTTGGGTGTAGATGCAGCTGTGTTTTGGTTCGACATGGTGCCCGTCCGGGAACGGTTCGATGCAATCGATTGACGTAGCCTGGGCTCAAAACCCAAGGCGTTGCCAGTAGGAGAGTTGAGTGCCGAGGTGAAAGGCGAAGCCCGACGACTTCCTAAGCCTAGTGGGTTGACTTCGGATGACTCAGCAATCACGCCGGCAGTGAGAAAGTCGAGCATAGGCACGACGATACGAGAGAAGTCGTCTTGAGTAAATAGGGGCAATTGATGGGAAACAATAGACGAAATCAGCTCAATGATGCATGTTGCCGCATCTGCGGGCGAAGCCGGCTTGATGAGTGCAAATGGTTGACCCTGTATGATCAGCACTCGGCTGAACAAAATCAAACTCACCCTGCCCCTACTGCTGGTCGAGTCCCAGTCCTCTTCCTTTCGAGTACACCACATCGCCCACTCTTCGGTCATCTCTTTCAGTCCCCTGACTAGCCATCCAACAAGACCATCGAGGCCGACTACTTCTGTCCCGTTCTTCGTCAGCGCCTTTAGCGCCCCAACTTCCACAAAGACTGCGTCGACCATCGCTGCTGTAGATGGAGGGCCGCTAGGCGAGACGATGAGTTGATAGATCGTCCTAGCGTTGATGTTGTCAGGCAGTGCTAGGTCGGTGTGATCGATTGGGGAACGAGGAGGAGGTGATGTAGCTACCAAGGCAGCTAAAAGTCGGATGGCACTTGTGCGCAGTGAATCGTCTGAATTTGGCTTGGCGAATTCGACCGCCTTGATGTATAGTTTTGTGAGATCTTCGGGAGTGACTCGGTTTCGCTCATCTACCGCAAAGACATCACTATCAATAAGCTGATTGGCAAGCCAAACGGCTGTAGCTTTAACGATTTCGCATAATTCCGCCGTACTTTCAGTCCCATCTTGCATCAAATCGATTGCCAGATCCAGATGAAAAGGACGTGGACTCGTCTCTTGTTGTCTAGCAGGGAGGCTGAGAGTACCAGCCCTAGGAGAGGTGACCTCATCTAGTGATCCTGCACGGTCTGTACTTGTGGAACTTTGTCGAGAAGACGAGTTTGCGTGAGCGAGTGAGGTGGTTGGAGGAGCTGGACGGCGTCCAAAGATTGCAGGGAGAAAGCTCAGAGCACCGCCAGAAGCTGAACTCGAGGAATGGTGCCCTTTAGGTCGGTCTGGCATGGCGGATATGAGTAGTGGTGGTATTTTAAATCAAAGGCGAAAGGTGAAGAAGAGTTGGCCGAGAGGGCCGGGTGAACAGTGCCTATTCCTGATTAATCTTGCTGTCTTGCTCTAAAGTATACGATGAGGAGCTCACCGGTCACCTCTTGATGGTAATAATCAGCGCGGAAGCAGGATCATGATGACATGATGGGGTCTGGTAAAAGAGCTCTGAGGGATGTATACAGTACAAAAGATGGAGGGGACGTGCAGACGGATGACTGGTCATCTGCATGACGCCGTTGACGCGGCTGGACCCGAAAATTGTATACAAAATTCTCCGATTGATTACGATTCGTCACAAACAGGTGATTAGGATGTGATATTTGATTACAAAAAAAAACGATTAGACCGGAGCTTCAGACGATTACAATTCGTGTCTAGCCGCTCTCCACTAATTCAGTCTCTCTGCGACTGTTCAATCCTCCAGCGTACAGTACAGTATCCATTCAGCCCTGTGTCCTAGAAGAAGCGAGCCCGAGTGAGTATCATCGCAAGATGCGACTGGCGATACTCGATTCCCTTTCGAAGCGTATCGTGCTTGTCTGCCTGCTCTTGACCATCGTGAGACTAGATCTATCTGTCAATACAAAGTGACCACAATTAACCATTAACCATATTTCAGCTACCGACCGTATCAGCTTCAATCTTCTCAGATCCAGTACTATCATACTGCAAATGTCAGTTATTCTTTGTCCTTCTAGCCTGCTAAAAGGATCTCTTGTATCCTGTCTATCTGTCAAATGTCACTAACACCATACAGGTATATGTTTCACCAATTCAACTATCATCCCACTTTACAGGCCTTTGGATCCAACTAAACCATGTTTGACTTGTACGAGGCAATTCTGCCTTGATCAGAAACTAGCGATATGTAGAAGTCAGTTGGTCCCCACTCTTTCCAGTTCAGATAGATACTCTACTTATCCTTGGCGCAGATGCCGAAGTACCTGAACTCGATACCGACGTGGGAACAGGTCTGGAAGGTGATGTCGAAGCGAGATGCTTCAGTATGTTATCCCCCCCCCTTTTTTTTCATAAGTACTCATCCTCATCGTTGTCGCTGATATGTAATCTAGAGAGAGATAGTCCAAGAGATCAATTGATCGTTACTTTCTTCCTGTTGATCGTTATTGGCATGTTACTATATGCAGGTATTCGTGCAAGGTCAGTTATAAACTCCGTCTCTTCCAAAGCAAAGTGCCAAGAACAAGTAGCTTATATGTAATAGGTTACAAAAAGCTATTGAAGCAAAAGGACGTCCAACAGACCTACGTCAATGGAGCGAAGTATGTTTCTTCTCTGTTCATCTTGCACGAACAAAGAAACGTACAGTGGCTGAATGTTTCCATAGGCATTACTACCTGAACCATTACATCCTATTCTGAATCGAGCCACACGGCGGGGTGGTGGCGGTGGTGGGGCACCTATGCGCGAAGGTTCAGGACGATCATATCTTCCCGTTGGGAGTTGAATAGACATGTTGTACACAATTGCATGGCATCTAGGGTTACCATCGAACTAGCAAACATCATCTCATCGTGTGAGAGCTGTGCATCAAACCAAGTCACGTCAATTTGATTTTACTCGTTTCTGCTGGACTGATGGATTGATGGACACTGCCTGGAAATGCTAACGCAAGGCAAGGACAAGGAATGCACAGGTTACAGATACATAGATATCAAGCTCATGCCTTGACCTTTTTCTTGATCCCTAGCAACTTCTGCATCCCCTCCCTCTTGCGCTTTGCCTGTTGTGGCTGCGCAGCAGTGAGAGGTGCCGAGGCTCCATTCCCATTCGCCGCAGTCTCCAGCACCTTGCCTTTTGCCGCCAAAATACTGGCGACAGATGGCTCGGCTGGTCCTGTAGTATCGGTGGGGGCAGGTCGGCGTTTGATCGTAAGAGCTGGTAATGCCGAATTCTCTTCCGCACTGTCGCTTGCATCGCTATCATCGGCTTCGCCATCCTCTTCTACTACCTTTGCCTTTCCTTTGCCCTTATCCGCAACGAGTCCAGTTGGAGGAGCTTGAGGGATCTTTGCGAAGAACTGTGCTACCATTGCGTCGTCCTCTTCTTGTTCTCGAAGACGTCGTGCTTCTTCTTCAGCCGTTTCGCGCTCGGCATGAAGAGTGGACAAAAGTGCGTCTGGATCGGCATTGATGCCTGACAACTCCATTCGAGCATTTCGTTGCCTAACTCTGTCAGCTCGACTCGTGACGTGAAGAGGGAAGAGACAGCTATCAAGTCTCCCTCTGAAGATGGGAGTTTTAACTGACCTTAGATCAGCCAGTTCATCCATAGCTTCCATTTCCCTCCTAGCCATTTCCTGCGTCCTTTCCAAATCCGCCATAGCATCCCGTTCTTTCTTATCCTCCACAGGATTCCCATCACTATCATACTCGTCATCCGCCGCTGCATCAGGCAAAGCTTCGAGTCGCTTTGAACCAGCCGCATCACTCCAATTTTCGAAATTACGCGTAGCTCCATGTTCGCAAGTATAGTCTGCGTTTTTAGGATCCGTCTTGAATGTTATTTCAGAACTGCAGGTGGGACATTTCTTCTATTGTCAGCTCTAGCTCGAGTGTTCCTTGATGTGATGCCTCAACTTACGACGTAGAATCGGAAGATCTTGATTCCGTAGTATTCTTCTCCAACGGCCGTTTCCTTTCGAGCGTTAAATTTCTTGCCCTTGTCTAGTTTGATCATCAGCGTCTTTTCATCATGAATTTCCACGATCCCTCTCCATCCATCAAAGCTTTAGATTACAGCAGAAGGATAATCGTTACAACTCACAGATATATTCTCCACATTTGGTGCATTGCATAGAAAAAGGAGCCATGAGACGAATAACCATCTGAGCATCCTTGTTGATACCCTTACGGCGCTTGATCTTGGACGGATCAAAGTCCGGTGGGAAGCTAACAACGAGATTAGCACTCTGAATGCAATATCATGTCTATCACACAGTAAATCTTACTATTTCTATTCAAAGAGAAGCCGAAACGAAAAAGCGGCACTTTGGTCAGCCTTGATCCCATCCCGCCCTAAGAGGAATATATAGTCACTCACGTTCAATACCTTTCGTTCAGACATCTTGCCTACTCTCCCTCTTACTCAAGGTGACGAAGAGAGGAGAGTCGACTCGATAACCGAGTGGCGTCTTGGACGCTTGTCAACGAAAAGATGGCCAAATCGACACTGACGATAAACAAGTCCAAAAGCAAAAGAGTGGGGTTGGTTGGCCTTTGCTTCTTAACCTTCTTAACTGCAGCCAAAGTGGCGGTGGCAAAAAGCTCTTTAATTATACTCCCGTCGTTCTGTGTATTTATTCATGCGACGCGCCATGCATTGCATTCGAAGACTAGCTATACATTGTAATTCCAAGACGTCGCCCCAACTACATTCATCCATCGTAATCATTCTCATCGTCCCAGAATAGAGAGAACAGACTACACGGAGGGCGAGGGTATCTCAAACGTTTAAAGTGACGAACAGGTATACCCAAAGCGACGGAATGGGGGATTAATCACTTCCTTCGCAGATCTAATTTTCGAGGTCGGGGTTCTCAACCTCGTAGATAGTTGTACATACAAAAATCCCTTCTCAGGTTTTGATGACTGAGAACATAAGGGATATCAGAATAGAATCGATGCTGTTTGTGCCGAGAAAGGAAAATAAAAGTTCGATGGTAGAAACATGCGCCGATGGCCCCGAGAAACGGACATCGATCCATCTATGGGATCTACTATCGCTAATATCAGCATTCGTTCGGTCTCAACAAGCAAATGACTGACCATTTTGCTGGATCATTCCTGTCCTACAATCGCCTTTTGCGCCTTTGTGAACATTGCAAAGATCTCGACATCTGCCCTCGCCCAAGGCTGTTTCAACAGGCCATATTGCTCGACCTCAACCAGCTGGACAAAGGTGACGAGCAGACCCCAAGGGTGAGGCCGCTGAACCAAGACACGTTCGAGGAGGACTCTGGCGATGCGCTCCGGAATACCAGATTGGGTTTCGGTATCGAGCGATACGGTATACAGGTGAAGCATAAAGGAAATGAAGAAGAGAGTGTGAGCGGATGGGTACCGCAGCTGATCGGCAATGACGCAGAGCATGTAATATTGACCTGGGTTTTTTAGTACAGTTCACGTTCTCTGACAGAGACTGCTTACCTTCTGCGTCAAGGGTGAACGCCAGACTGCACAAGATTCCGACTTCCGGCGCACTCGCCTCAAAGTCGACGATCCCAGTATCCTGAGCCCTGGTCTGTACAGCAGTCGTTCCCAAATAAAAGACGACAGCGTGCAGCAGAGTGTGATTCCAAGTGATGATCGTAGATCCATCGGAATTCATCGACTTGACCGCGATACGGTTCTTGAGCTCGGCAACAATCGCGTTCTGCGTAGGCATGCCCGTCCTCACGTGCTGATCGATAGCAGCCTTGATGTTGCCCGCCGACATGGCCGAGATGTAGTCCGATCTGACTGTGGGGAAGTGCTGCATCTCGCCCGCAAGCTCCTCCAGGCGTTTGTAGCAGCTAGGCAGAGGACCAAGCGAAGCCGGGAACGCTGCCAGGACGATGTTGCGAAGTTGAATGCAGTGCGACGGGATCGCAGTCGAAAGAGTATGATAGAACTCATCGAGGAACTCGGGGAAGTCTTTCATTATAGTGATAAGGAGGCGGGTCGTCGCCTTGTAGAAGTATCGCGCCGAGGAAGACATCTCGCCCTGCAAGATCGGGTTGAGGAAGCGGAGGAGCCACATGAGGCAGCGATGATATTCCGGCCAGCCTTCCTCGCGAGTCATCGATAAAATCTTCGGCATGAATTGATGATGCGAGATAGCCGTGAACCAACCGTAGGCGAAACGAGGAGCATAGGTAGGTTGGAAGATGCCTAGCACGTTGGCGAAACTCTTCAAGCAGCCAAAGTAAGTCTCCGGCAGGGTGTACTCGAGACTTGATAGCTCATTAAGCATGCTGGTGAAGAATCGACTCCAGGGGCGCTGCGAGAAGCTTTCTTCGAGTTGCCGCTGCACGAGGGAATACGACATGATGTTGAGGATCTTGTTGTAGTAGTACACGGCACGAGGCGCACTGGATCCGCTCTTGTCTCCGTAGTTCTTGATGATCAGCACGATAAGTTTGGCGAGTGCATCAGTTCCGTAGAACTTGGGAGGCAGCTGGTCGAGGCGTCCCATGTCGATATCAACGGCGCAATTGATGGCCGTACGGTAGAACGCCGACGAGACGTCTTCGCCGTTCAGAATCCCCTCCTTCTGGATGTGAGTGATGTATGGGATAAATGCCGCCTCGGCATTTCGAGTCTGACTGTAAATCCGCACCCATTCGAGGAAGTGATGAGCGAGCTGCTCTTGAAGCTTAGGGTCGACTGATGCTTTATCAGAACCATTCGACAGCTCCTTGACCATGTCCTGCGAGCGTGGCCCGCGAAGGTCATCCAGTAGAGCATCAACAAAAGGGGTCGAATGGTTGAGCTCTCGAGCCCTGAGCAGAGCCGCGAGCGATGCGGCAAAGCTGTTTCGAGGCACATACGGCATTTCAATGAGCGAGCATGCTCGGACCAGGTTCGAGACAAAGTCAAGGATCTCTGGAGCGAATGATCGCAGACACATCTGTGCCAGTTGAGCATCCAGCTCCGGAATCGGGAGAAAGCCTGCTCGGATCAAGGTTACCGTGACCGGGACGTTGTACTTGCGCTAAGTTCTATCAGTAATGGTCTCGTAAGTGGATCGCGGGCTTACCGAATCCTCGGCGTAGATTAACCACGACTTGACCTCCTTTTCTACCTTGCGCGAAAGCTCGCACAGCTGCTGCAACATCATGGTGTAGACCTCGCGTCCAAGCGACAATGGCGTCTTGTAGAGTAGCTGTACAGCCTTTTGGGCAATGCTGAGAGTCGTCTGTTCTCGGCTGGTAGACTGGTTAGCGGAAGTCACGACTCGCCTAACCAAAACTCGGATCGGATCGTCCGCTGGAATGGCTGCGAGAGACGCAGCAGGGATCTGAGGCAGGAGCTTTTCGATCTCTGCAACGAGCTCGTGGAACTTTTCGATGCTAGCTTGAGCAGTCATCATTGGTGGCGATGCAACGGCTTCGAGTTCGGGATAGAAAGGGGAGGGACCGCGTTTGATGTCTGCTGGCATCAGATCCGGGTACGAAGAAGCGCCGTCGCCGTTGATCGAGCTCGAGACGTGACGAGGGGGTTCACCGAAATCCTCGTACACCCTGAGCTGAGCTGGAGTGAGACCGCCCGCTCTCAGTCGGAGTGGATCAGGTAGAGCGCTGTGAGAAACTCCGACGCCAAAGGAAGAGTTGTCGAAGAAAGGCTCGCGAGGCCGGTTGGCGGCGTGGGCTCTTCGAGCAGCGTACTGTGCGTGAAGATTAACGTCGATATCTTGAGCTGCCTTTTCCATGGCAGCTCGTCTGACCACCGAGCAAGCGACGTCGAGGTTATCGTTGACGCAACCTTGAATCATGCCGTCTGGCATGCTTTCCTCTGTAAAGCCGTTCTGAGAGAGCATGTTCCGGATATTGGCGATCATCCCGGTGCGCAGAGGCTCTTTACAGGTGACGAGAGCGAGATTTCCTGCGAGATTACCGACCATGAGATGGGCCGCATGCCGCATCTTGACGGCATCTCCGTCCATTCCAAAGTCCTTTTGCACGAGATCACGCGAAGAGATGCCAGCAATGGTAACGGATCGTTCCACGACAGGCTGGATGATCTCGCGGATCGCCCGATCTATTGAGTGATGGACAACACGCTTGAGCGTCGGGGCTGTGAAGATTGGGTAATCTTGGCTGAACACCAGGAACTCAGGCAGCTCGGCAACGAGATCATTGATGCGACGCAGGAAGGCTTCTTGTGCTTCGCGTGCCGCCTGCTCGGTCTGGTACGCCTGCATTCGAGCAAACGCATCGTTGACAGGTGGCTCGAATCGTTCTCGGCCGCTGGTCAAGTCCGAGAGGGCTCGTTGCAGCTCCGCATCAAGCCTATTGGGTACATCGGGCTGTGGTGGCGGAGGAGGCGTGTGCGTTCGGAGGAGAGTCGATGGCTCTGTGGCTTCCAGTTGGATATTGAGTTTGCTGAACAAGACCTCAATCTCAAACTTGAAGTTTAACCGGAGCTCGCCAAAGTGGTAGAACTCGACTAGGAGGGACAAAATAGCAACAACCCATGGGTTTGGAGGGTGGAAAACTGTGGATTCCTTGCAGCAAGCCATGAGATGGCACACAAAGGGAATGGCCACGATAAGGCGCTTATTGTCGAATCCTTGAATGAGAAGGTCCTTGATGGACAACTCGCGCAGCTTGATTGGTTTGTTCCTCGCCAGCGTGATTCGTCCTAGCCACAACGCGACTGTCTTCAGGGTTGCTCGCTCCGACGCAGATGACAAACTGGATTCCGAGTTGAGCAGATCCCTCGCCTTGCGATATGTCTCCCACAAGACATGCTTCTCAAGCACGGGCGAGCCAATCATCTCGAGAAGCTGCATGTAGATTTCGTGCCGATTCGCCTCGAGACTGACTCGAACATCGATAAAGTAGTGTGCAAACCATCTCGAATATTGATCTTCGAATAGTTTGGCCATCTCTTTCGATTTAGCCTCGTAATTGGACGGCGCGATTTGATTGATGATGAACATGATAGCGTCCTTCTTCTTAGCGTCGGGTTCGCGGAACTCGTCGTTACCTTCTTCCACAAGTATCGGTAGACGAAGAGCTGGAAAGGCCAACTTGACTCCACCTTGCATGTCAAGCTCTTCTCTTTCGGCGAGGGCAGCAACGATGTCGTTGATCAAGACTGGATGCGAATCGTGCAGGGCGGGGATATCCAGTAGGGACCTGCAGAGACCGGGGAAATCTACCAGCGAGCGACGTAAGACACTCAAAGCATTGATGCCAAACTGGAACAATCCCTCGGATGGCGGAGCTTTGCAGGCGTCAAGGACATATCGAGTCGCAACAAAAGCTGGGACATCCTTGACGAGTCGAGCATCAATTATCGCTCCGAAAAGGATACCAGTCATAGTCAACTCCTTTGCTGGATACGCCTTGACAAATTTGAATTCGTCAAAGACCGAGTGAAGGGCGCAGGCGAATAGCTCTTGATCACGCTGTTCGCTTGACTCTTGCAGCCGCTTGAGCTCTTCGATAACGTCGTCGAGCTTGATTTCGCCAGCATACATGCGCTGATACATCTCGTCAACCTGGTCATTGATGTCCTTGTGGAATTTCGCGACAACGAATCCCTGCTCCTCCTTCGAGTGGGGGCGTAAATTGAGTAGTCGAGGGTGAACAATGAGGATGTCCGTTCGGAGATGCTTGAACCGGGCAATATCTTCCGCTGAGAGGCCCTCGGCATTACGAATGACCCGAATGAACATCGCATACACCTCGACTCCGAGCGTGTACAATAGCGGAGAATTAGGATCCGATATGTGCTGATGTTCGATTTCGAGGTGAATCTTGTGTTCCACAAATTCGAAAATGCTCTGCAGGAATTCGTCGCCCTTCACTGACACACCATCCGCGAGCCACTTTTCCAAGTCAAAGTACTCCTTGGAGGCAGCCAAGGAAGCGATGTCTAGCGCAAAGTGCATGTTGTCGGAAGCCAGGAGCTTGTCCAAGATCTGACAGTCAGCTGGTGTCAGAGATCTCAACTCACCTTTAGCTCAAAGGCGACATCTGCAACGCGACCAATATTGTTTTCGTCCTCGCTGTAATACTCCACAAGCACCGCTAAGAGGCCTTCTGGATTGTGCTGCCACATCTGTTGGAAGACGAGTTGAGATGAGGTGACGTTCGCGGATGTCGACGACAGATAGTGGGCGAGAAGTCGTACATGCATGTTTGCGACGGAAGCAGGGAGAGGTTTCTGAGAAATTGTCAGCACGTCTCTGCATTCTGACAGGAAAGGGAACATACCGGGATCTTCTCAAGGGCGATGAGAACAAGTTCAGGTGCCAGTGCCGCGGCTTTGTCTAACAATTCCGTCGCCCTCCGGCCAATGTCCGCAGAGTCCTCGTTAACGTGCTCCGAATCGGCCAAACCACAAGCATATACCAAGACTTGGACTAATCCCAGTGTGTTCCACAGTCCGGCTCCTTGAATGTCCTTGGCTTGTTGCCGAGCAAGCTTGTTCATGCTCACTTCCGGCGACGGAGGCTCAACAATGCGAGCGTACGCCGAGGGAGGAGGTGCATTGGGCATTGTGAATATTGGGAGAGCGTCGGGAGGTAGGGAAGTGAGCGCGTTGAGTATCGAGAGAAGCGAGGAGAGATTGTTCCAGATAGGTGACTCGAGAGAAGCTGGTAACAGACCCGCCAAGGGGGGAACAGGTGTTTGCGGTGGTACTACTAGAAGACTGAGGAGAAGCGGAAGTGACGTAGGGTATGCGGCTATGGATCGAGGCTGGTCGAATGCTCTGACCAGCTCATATCCTGGTACACCATCCTGGGATCGTTAGGGAATGCTCAAAAATGAAATATCTAAACTTACCAATGAAGAGATAGCCTTGACTACAATGTGATTATCAACGCTTCGTCCTTCCCGCATGCCTTCGCACAAGCCAAGCACTGTTCGAGCCGCTTCAGCCACAAGCTGCCCCGTTGATCTGTCGCCGTCCAGCAACCAGGGACCCCACCACCTGCCAATGACAGCTTCGACGGTTCCTTCATCTTGGGTGAGATTTTCGCCAAGCTCGAACAGAATGTCCTCGAGGGGTATGGAGCCAGGTGACCGAGGGGGACCGCCTGGAGACAGCGCGGAAAGAGTCTGCAGGACGATAGCTGGCGAGGAGAATTTAACTGTGAGGGCATGAAGCAAAGCTTGTCGCTGAAGGGAAGATAAAGGCGACTGATGGGGAGATGTTGGGTTGGTCGGAGTTGGAGGTCTAGATGCCGTTCCACCTGATGAAGGCGATCGAGGATAGAGTGCCAAGATGAGAGTCCTTGCCTCTTGGAGATTCAGATCGTCTGCATATGGTGCTTGGTTGGGAATAGCAGCTGACCAAAAGGGGAGTTGAGGGCTCCGTAGAAGCTCGATAGCGGATTGATAGGTTTGTCTCAGCAGGGTATGTATCACCTCTACTGATGCATGATTTGGAGGAAAGACGTGAGGTGCTGCCAGAGTGTATGCAGCAAGAGAGAATAGGAAAGAAGGGGAGAGTCCAAACAATCTCAGAGAGGGCAGTGGGAGTGGAGTTGAGGGAAAGGGCGACAGCATGATCAAGGCGAAATGAGGTGCGAGGGTGACATCCCGAGCAGCTCGAATCGCCTCTGAAACAATCAAACGCCATATTAATGCTGCTCCCCCTGTAGTTGGAATGTTTGGTGGAGGTGCAGCTGGGTCGTCCTGGTATTGTTGTGAATGATGTATAAGGATCTGAAGGATTGGGTTGGCAGTGACAGCAGCTCGCCGGAGGAAGTGGTGGTACATTTCCGGTCCATTTTGTGAGACAAGCTACATCGAGTCAGTGATACTGATCGCCCAAGTCGCCCTCGGGTAGAAATGGATGAAGATTATAGTGGAGGATGGATCAAAGGAAGCCAAACATACCGTCCTAATTTCATTGCTAGCCTTTTCAAAAGATTCCTCTGTGATTGTAGTCAAGAGGAAGACGATCTGCGCTCTGACTATAGTAGCAGCACCTCCTTGTCCATCTTGATCACCTCTTCTACCTCCTCCACCACTCGAGGTGGTCGAGACTGGACTAGACTGAGGGGGTACATTGGTACCAACGCCAAATCCAGGAGGGGGGCGTGTCCCGCCTCCCAGGCCGGGAGGGGGAATTGACATGGATTGGGGGTTGACGGTCAGGCCAGGAGGTCGTGGTAGGCCGGGAGGTGGGGTTGATATCATGGAATCATCTCCCTACTGGGAGAGGAGGTAAGGCGGGACACGTCAAGGGAGGAATGGCGGTTTGAAGTTTGAGTTTGAATTTCAGCCAAGCGGTTTGCAGCGACTTTCCAGTTACTGATTATAACCTTTCGAGAAACGTCTTGCACGTAGATCGGTTACTGGTATAGACGATGCACGGGCAGAAGACAGATATGAGAGCAAAAGGGATCAGGGAGGACAACCAACTAGCGACTTGGGATTCACCTTTGGCCGGTTCGTTGAACGGTCAACGAACCGGAGTTTCAATTTAATTCCGTCCTCTAGATCAACTTCTCTTGTTTGTGGCACCTTTACATCTCGAATGATCTGTTACAAAAACGCAAGAAAAAGCATCGATAGCATGCAAAAATTCTCAATATTCCCATGAACAGATATGCCGATATACCGCAAGCAACTGTGTATTGACATTGACCCAGGTGGGCGCATTGCGGATACGGTATTTAAAACGAGACCAGCGTCAACAGTACGAGTGAATCCTTCACTGTAACCTCACTTTCGAGCACATCGAAATGTTCATGCAAAATACCCGCAAGGAATTCACAAATTTTAACGTGCATAGTGATCATACTACCCAACTACATCCGTTATTCAAACCGAGGCTAACGATGCGCTGACACTATGTTTATAACTCGATGGGGAACCCACCATCGAGATCATGTCGCTTATCATAAACGGCATAACTGGGTCTTTGACCTTCCTTGGCCATCTTGGCACTGACAGCTTCCATTCCTCGCATGACTCGTAGGATGTTGCCACCGGAGAGGAGCGATAGTTCGGATTCCGTCCATCCACGCTCTATGAGTTCTGCAAACTATGCAGTTGTTAGCACAATGTACATCGAGCAGAAGAAGATAGGTCAAAGCAGGGTGATGACAGAAGTGGTAAGGTACTCACTAAGTAAGGGTATTTGGAAACGTCTTCAAGACCTTTGGGAACAGATTCGATCCCATCGTAATCAGATCCAATACCGACGCTGACAAGTATCAGCTCTAGCCAATCTCCAGCTCAGGGACATACTGGTGTTTGCCAATTCGGTCAGAAATGTAAGTGATATGGTCCGCAATGTATTTGACATCAACCAACTTCTCTTCTCCGGGCGCAGCAAACGCAGGGAAGAAGCTAGTTGGATTAGCCTCTGTTTCTTTTCGCTTTCTTCAACATGGGGATCAGGTTACTCACTTGACCATGACGACACCGTCAATCTTATGTTTATCCCTTCCGATCTTATCTAGGACTTTATCGGGAACGTTACGCGAGATGTTACCCAGGTGCCGGGCGCATGAATGGGATAGAATGACAGGAGCTCGAGTAGTAGCACTAAACAGTACAGCGCAGTCGATCAGTGGGATACGGCAAGATAGTTGTGATGGACTGACAGAGCTTGCAAGGCAGTCTTTTCAGAAACGTGGCTGATATCGACAAGAATTCCAATCCGATTCATCTCCTTGATCAAGTCGTGTCCGAGTGGCCTGTGAATTGGGTCAACACATGCGAACTTCGGGTGAGAGAGAGCATTGTAGAGTAGGAGGGAGAAGTGGGAGGTTGACAGGTAAGATGGGAGGAGGTGGGAAGGAAAAAGACTGACGAAAGACCGCCCCATTTCTCCTCCACAGGAGTGAAGATACCGCCCGAATCGGCAAAGGCATTATTACAAGAATGTGTGAGGGTCATGTACCTAATACCCAGCTGGTGGAACATTCGCAATGCTAAGTTTTCGATCAGTCTACCACCTAGATAGGATTTGGGTAGGGAGGAGACGTACCGCCAATAGAGTTGCCCAAAGAATGACCTCTGAACTCATCAGTCCTAGCTTTATCATCTCCACCTTCAGGTGGATACTGCAACGTACCCCTCTAGACCAAAGATCGAAGCTACCTTTCCAGACGCTACCGCACGCATGACGTCGTCTGCCGTTCGACAATGGGCAAAAGTATCTGAATATTTATCGATGAGGTTGAGGGATACATCGATTTGTTCAAGTGTATCTACGCACGTACGCGCACTTCGTTAGCTTTGAACTACTGACCCTATAGAGAGTACTTTGAAGTGATAATGACTCACCTCGGACAGAATTAGTGGGAGTCATAAAATCATCATTTTCTTCACTTTCTGGACACATGACGAATCTGGAAAATTGGATTCAGCATTATACTCAACGTCCCAGATAGCTCGAACAGAGGAGATAGAGGAAGAGAAGAAGATGATGATGAAACTTACATTGACCAGAAGAAACCACCTAGGAAACCTTCACGAATTCGAGGAATATCCACATGACCAGGCTAAAGCACCATTCCATTAGCTTGATCCTCATCTTCCTCTTCATAAAAGTAGAAAATGAGAAGACTAACAGTTTTCTTTCTTAAATTCATCTTATCAACATTGTTACCATATACCATTCTGGCCAATTCTGGGAGATCGATATGTCCATCGATGACTGGCGAGCTACGGGAAAACACAGTCCATCAGCACTAAACTTCGTCACATATCCAGGATAGCTGTCGGGAATTGATAGGGGTTATACCTCACGTCTTGAGATAGTATTTGGCTAAACCAAGTGAATCTTTGGGTACACGTTCACCCCGGATGGCGACGAGTAACACTCCGGCAATGAGCAAAAGAGGAATGAGTATAGATGATAGGCGATGTCGTCTAACGAATGACGGTACCGCGCTTGATTCACCGTTACCATTGCCGCTACTCGGCAGGAGGGGTTGTGAAGACATCGTGCCGGGTTGGATTGATTATGGATGTAAGAGATTGTCAAGGCATGAAATGCTCCTGTGTTTCCGGATCACGTCTGTAAAGTCGGCGTTGGCCGAAAGTTAAAGGAGAAAGGGAAATCGTGCATGTGTTCCAGTATATCATCCATCAGGTTACGCAGGTGATTACTGCTCGGTTGACTCGTCTCATGTATACGAGATGTAGACCGATGTACATCTGTCCCAAATCCCCTAGCACGCGTATCCCTCTCATCTCCCCATACAAGCGGTCGGTCACCAGAGTCCGATCAAGCTCCCGAGTTTCCTCTGGCCAACATCAGAATAGACCCCCTCTTAGACCGCATCCCGCTGCATTCTCCGCTCAACGTCCACCACTATCCATCCTTCCTCCTCTACATCCACATGCGCCACTTGGTGAACATCCCCGCACGCGGCGCTGAGCGGGGCGCTCTCGCCCAATGACAATCGTCAGATATCTAATATAATGAGCTCCGAGCCACCCAATTCCACTAAGAAGCTCACCGCTGTCGTCATCAGATCCGTAAAATTCGTCTTCGTCATCAAGATCACCCATTTCCGTAAAGTCTACCTTGTATCGCAAGATACCGCCAATACCACCGAATCCCTTGACGAATTGACTGCCTTCTTGACTCTTGTTGGTAATAAACTCAAGGGTTGCGCCGAATTCCTTGTACTTTTCAGCAAACCATTCGAGGAGTGGTTGGGGCTCGGCAGCTTGCTCCATTTCCAAACCAGTCGATTTGTCCATAAACTTCTCACGATCCTTCTCTCCGGGTGACGAAAACACAATGACTTCTTCGCCGGCTGCGTTCCGGAGGGTGTTGCGTGTGACTTCAAGATTTTCCCACACGATGAGAGTCTCAACAGCACCCATGTCAAGAGCTTTGAGAGTGTCGGTAATACCGAAGCAGTATTTGCCCGTGTCAAGAGAGATTTCGTCAAAGTACTTTTGAATGAGCCGTTTCTCTTGCACGAATTTGACGTTGGCTAAAGAGTCGGCAGAAAGCTCGATTGCCTAATCATCGTCAACTCCACTGCAGGATTCAAGGTCCAAGCCTTTCACTGACCTGATTGAAACCGTTTTCTCCACCATATGACACATCCACAATTTTGATGACCTTGGCTAGCAACCTAGGGTCAAACAAGTCACTTCCGCTCAGATCCGTCTTCAACTCCGCAGAACCAGCCAACACCAAACCCTGCACATTGACCTTGTCGTTGGTGATGAAATGCTGCACGGCAAGTTCGGCGACTTTACGGACATAATTCCGTCGAGCTTCTTCTCGCAATCGAGAGAAACGAAGGGCCGATTGACCACCTCGACCGTGCTTTTTAGGAAGATCGACAGTGAATTTGTGGACAATTTCTCGGGTGTTTCCTGCCAATGTACCAAATAGAGCGCCGTTACCGTCGCTGAAGCTATCAGTAGGATGCCTTCTTGGGGTGGGGACCAAGATGGCGACTCACATGATGATGAAACCCCACTTGGAGTCGTTTTCCAGCAGCTCCTCAAGAGCTTCAACGTGGAATCGGGAATCGCACATGTATAGAGAGCTTCAAGTCATGAGCGCAAAAACTATTCTCCGAATGACCTAGACTCACGTGTTGATGGGTTTGAAAGGTGTCAAGGCGAAAGAAATCTTCTTTTCTTTCCCTTCTTCATTCAGGACTGTTCCAACGAAAACACAAAGTCCATTGTCGGGAACTAGGCGGAGACGAGTGAGCTTGGCAATCGATCTACTGGTGAAACTAGCTCACCTCGATTGAAGAGTTTGAGTTTCTGTTGAGTCGAGGTGATAGCTGAAAGCACAGACAGCCTGAAATCGATCAGCACAGCAAAGACTTGTGACATCAAGGAAAATTACCGGTTGACACGAGATTTAATGTTCGAAGCTGTGCCATACTCGGTGGTCAACATTGAGCTGGCCTGAGAGATTTGAGATCCTGGAAGGCTCAATTAGCTTGAATTTGGGAATGAAACAAAAGACGGACGTGGGGGAAGAATGAGGGTGATACATGATGTTCCCGCGCCTCGGGACTCGGACAGCATCTTCAAGAGCTTTCGATAACGCCATATCTAGGAGACTATCAGTTTTTCTGCGATTGGTACATGATCTCAAATGAAAGGAAGCCAACCTCTACTGCTTGATCAACCTAAAAAGTCAAGGTCAGCTCGCGACGATCATTCCACAGAATTGTACAAACCTCTTCGGACGACATGATGAGAGATGGGACTGCGAGCTAATGCTAGTTGTACTCGTGATTTTTGATCGCTGTATGGCTCGTTGAGCCTTTTGGGAATGGTGTGAGTCAGGTGAGGTGTGTCTGAACAACAATGGAAGAGGGGAAAAAGGTGGCAACGAAAAGGCGAACATTAGAAAAGGCGGAGTAAAGACTTTGTGGCGATCACGTGACCACCTTTGTTGCGAGTTACTCATCAAGGCGACTTTTGGCAACATGTCTTGCAACATCTCTTACTTGATCACATCTCTTGCTGATCAGCTATTCGTCTCAGTTCTACCTAGCCTCGAAACCATGTCGTCGAGTAACTTTGTTGTCGTCAACTCCCCTGAGCATTTCAAGAGCGTTCTTTCGGAAGACCTCAACAGGGTCTCATGCTTGAACTTCTGGGCACCATGGGCCGAGCCTTGTGCAGCATTCAACAAAGCGTTCGAAGATAAGGCTGCCAAGTTCCCATCAGTCCTTTTCCTTCAGGTATGTTGGTCTTCTTCCGCATCACCCTGAAGTTTTCAGAAGAATGGTCAAGGTATATCGTCTGGACTCTGGCTGACAAAGGGTTTTTCTCCACTTGTGACTTGACATCTCTTGCTCGAACGGTTATACCGTCTAGATCGAAGCCGAGTCGCTTGCCGATATTTCCGAGTCGTTCGACATTGAGGCAGTTCCTTCGTTCCTCCTCCTTCGTGTGAGTAAACGTTTTCATCTCTCCCTTCATTCCCCCGCCCCAGATTTTCCTCGACTACGCCGTTTCTACTCTGCCGTGTCATATCCCCACAAACGTTTACGAGTGGTTGTACACCTCCTTTATGGATGTTCAACTCACGACTTGCTAAATGCGCAAGACGAGAGCAAAGAGAAATGGTTCTCTCGTCTCCCATGATCCTTTCATATCCCTCGGTTTTCTCACTCCCTACAGACACTTTGGGGAGGATATAAGGGGCGTTGGTTCGCTAGCTCGCCTCTTGCCTACTTATGTCTAGCTCTGATCAGTCTGACAAGCGGGTCTTACTTTTGCTACCAATCATATCACTCCGTGATCTATAGCTGACGAGCGCTCTACATTCCTCTCTTCCTCTCTTTCACCATGGACCCGTCCTCGCCACTCAACTCACCCTGGCGATCCCGCCTTCTTCCCAACTCCACCACCCCTCGCTCTCCTGCTGCTGATGCCCATCCTATCCATGCGCCACTGCGCACTTCGGGTCCGGGCTTCCTTGGTCGCAAACCGACCAACTCCTTGGGTTTCCCCACTCATTCACCTCCCTCCTTTCTCTCCCAATCGCCAACATACCTCGACATACAATCATCCTCCACCTTGTCTTCCGGCTGGAATCTCAACACACCGAACACGCCCAATGCTCCTGCTGTACATCTTGCTGAATCGCCTCCCGTCGGTGGTGACAAATCGAAATATCCATTGGGCCTCAAACGCTCACCACTGCAAATTCCTTCGTCATCTTCTGACTCTGGTGATGACACCTCGCCAACATCTACTGATAAATCGTCATGGGTTCTCCATCGATGGGGCTATCTTCATTCTCCACCGGCGTCACCTCCCATACAACCGCCTCGCTTTGTCGGCCTGTCTTCATCTTCTGGTATCGGTATGACTGGTCGCCCCTTGTTTGCTGCACCATTCGGCAACCTGAATTCTGCTGCAACGGCGGCTCAACTGGATTGCATGCCTTCGCCAATGGACCAACGACGACGCCAATCATTTCGCGGACGCCGCCGACCTTCTGCGCTCGCGCATGAACTCTGTGATCTCGACATGGATGACGATGCTGATGAATCTGCCTACGATGTCGATGCGCACGACAATGACCCTCCTTCCCGGGTGCCTTCGCCACGATCATAATGGCCACAACCTATAATCAACAATCTTTTTGACCATTCTATACCATGTGTATGTCCTTGTACGTGTATCTGATTTTGTTGTTTCGATTCTTCACTATACCAGGGTCACACTCTTCTTGCCCGCCATTCTGGCTCGGATACCAACCTTCTTCAATCTCTTCTCGAACAATATTCAGGTGCCCCATCGTCCTCCACTACTGCCCCCCAAGCCACTACCAACGCAACACCACAAGCACCGGCCGCCCCTGCGCCCCGTCAACGTACTGAAGAGGAAATTACAGCACGTTGCCACGAACTCATGAACAAGCACAAGGTTATGTTGTTTATGAAGGGTAATCCATCTGCACCGAAATGTGGTTTCTCTCGACAGATCGTTGGACTTCTGAGGGAGAAGGGAGTTGAATTTGCTTGGTTTGACATTTTCAGCGACGAGGATGTGAGGCAGG
>MCFC01000104.1:0-48237 GCA_002105065.1 Naematelia encephala
TTGGCCGAGGAGAATCTACGTACCGCCCTGGATTATGTTCGACCAGAGTTGGTTGGCTGTTTTCCCGATAGCACGCTAGACTTTTCAGCTGGTTCTGGAACGTCCTTGGACCTACAAATGATTCGAGTAGAGGGTGGCCCCTCGTACGAGGATACAACTCCAAGGAAGGCATTGGCGCAGCTCAGAGCAGAACTTGCACTGAAGCCAGGTAGTGAGTCATATTGGCAGTAGTCCTAGAGATCCATACTCAATCGACATCAGGTGCAAGCGGGTCATCGACTCCTCTCTCTCCTTCCACCTCGTCCACGGCTTCCTTCGCGACAAGCACTCCCAATCTTTCTCAACTCTCATCCATCCCTTCTGAGGACACATCTCTCTCTCACTCTTCTACTTCTACCTCGTCCAGCGCCACGTCATCATCATTCGTGAGATCACAGCTGTCCTTACCATCCCTCACATCGGACTCGAAGGCGGGGGTTCGATTCCCAGATCATCTTTCCTACGTAAAATGGTCCCCCGCTCCCGGTCTGACGTGGTGCAAAGTCACTCAAGTTACCGAAATAAAGTGTCCTGATCCCCCTCTGTTCACCACGCCAACTTTCAGCCTTCCCTCATCCCCTGTCACCGGATTCCCTTCCGCGTCGTCGATCAAGCAGCAAACCACCCTACCGTTTGGCACGTTATACGCGCCCGACAAATGTATGCTGGGCTTGGCTCAACAGATACTCTATCTTATCACTGCAAACGAGATGTGTGGGACAAAATGGGGCATGTTTGTCTATGGATCGGAATTCTGTCGAATGATCCACCTACAGCGGTCGAACATTTCTGAAACTCCTCACATTGCGATCGAAGTGGCTCCCAACTTCAATTCCAATCCCGGCAGCGCTCAAAGCCAATCTGCAGCAACGACTCCGACTCAATCAACCTTTGCCAGGACAATCCCCGCCGTTTCTTTCATATACAATCCCCAAATACGGGAATTGTTCCCTAACGATCTTCTCAAAGGCTCCGGCATTGATAGTGAAGCTTACAACGCTTTTCGTGACTTTTATAAGGCGGCCTTGGACCTCTGTTTGTCATTCACGATTGAGGAATGCTCACAAAGGATCGGCGCAGATCAAAGTCCAACCATTGGTCAAAGTGGGGTGCGGCTGCAAAGTCGGAGAATACTCGAAGCGGATAATATTCGCCTCCTCACACAGACTGCCCGATGGAGCCAGCTCCGGTCCACGATTAGTTTCAGCTCCGTCAGTCGGCGATCTTCATCACCTAAAAAATCCACGTCGCCAAAAAAAGGGGAAAACAAGGAGAAGCCGAACAAGAGGCAGAAGGGCAAATCGACTGACATCGGGCCACAGATGCCCTACAGAAAGCGCGACGACGACGATGATGATACAGGCGGTGGAGGTGGACCGAAGGGTGGTCAGAGGAGAACACTTAGAGGATTCCCTGGTTTTGGAGCGACTACCTTGCCGAGTCAGTTCATTAAACCGCCTATGAGGCACAAGACAGCTGACCCAGCTCCCTGGTAGAATCATCAGAAGCCTCCCAGCCAGAGCAAGGTCGGGGAGCTCAGGGTGGGACGAGCTTGTCCATGAGCAAGTTGTTGTTTGCCAAAATTTCCGCTTGGTCCCTAGCTATCCAAGGCCCATCGGTCGATTCCAAGGATCACTCTTGGTACGTAACGGTCTGGAGGATCACATACACTGACCTCTGTCATAGTTACAGGTGCGATGGGGCATGTCAGTCAGACGAAGGTATCCATCTCTCGGATTATTCGGATACGTCGTCCCAGGACTCCGGTATCGGTAGCGGAGAGACATGTGAGTCAGGTATACCTTTGAGTGTCTTGGTGGACATTATCCATAGAATGGGCGTAAAAATTGTAGGTGTTACCAAGGGAGAGATGGATCAATTGATGAGGTTGAGGTGAGTAATGAACGCACCGTGACGGGCGCCTGGTTGATGATCTGGATAGTGCGACAAGCGGCATTGCTTATCCTCTTGAGTCAATCCTTGCCGGATCAGGAGACTAGATAGGAATGAAACGATGCGACGTACACCAGTTGAGGTCCTCTCTCTTTCTTATGCTTGGATCTCTGTCTTTCCTGACCTAGAAACATCCAACCATCTCATACAACTTCCCTTGCAATCCTATCTTACAAGGGCGTGTCCCTTTATGCTGCCGGCTTGCTTCTAGTCCCTGTCCGGGTTTTGCTCTTGTCGACCCTCTTTTGAGATGTTGCCAAATTTGTCTAATCGTTAGACATCATGGCTACTTGATGCTGTTCGTTTGTTGAGGTCTGCCCATCCATGACAACCATACTCTGAGAGGGGACGCAAAGTCAGCTTATCGACTTACCAGATCATTGGAACCCGCCAGCTAAGCTGTCAATTTATGGCGCCGCCGATTCAACGAGTATATCGCCAACTGAATTCCCATCCCTAGACGATGTCAATCTCAAATCAGCCTAAACCACTACGTTTGATCCCATCCCTCGCTACTATTCCTCAACGCTTCAGGAATAACATCCAGCGATCTCCGGATCCAGCGATCTCCGGGATACGATCCTGACAAGCCTGATCACGATATCATCAATGTGTTGCACTGGACAAAGGCTATGTGGGCTAGGGAGAAGTGAAGGTCGAGTGATCCGGACAGTTCTAGTGGGTCGGGGGGAGGAGAGCTTGAGGATTGGGATATACTTTGGGGTCTGGAGTAGGGATGCAACTCAAACGGCTGGGAAGGGGTGAGTCCGACCATCTGATCACTGGAGGAATGGTGGACTTACGGGAGTTGAGTGCTCAAGGATGATGACGGACTGTTGGACGTGGGGACATGATCTTGGCCATTGGTCTTACAGCTCAGAGTAGACTTGCCGGCTCTTGTCCTGTTCTTCTCACCAGCCTTCACCCCAGGGCCCCTCCCTCCTCCGGAGTCACTCTTAGCTGTCTCTTGGCTGACGCTTGTCTCTCCACCCTATGCCACTCGCTTCGGAACCCATTCATGCCACCCGATCCGAACCTCCATTGTTTCTGTGACGCATACCTGGACCTCGGCGCTGACCTACACATCCCTATCCCGCTTCCCCTTCAATCCTCGTGTCACATCACCTCCGTGTCTTTGCGCCTGGTAGCGTTGTACGTTCCGGCACATGCAGCCTCACGAATACACCTTTCTCCTACATCGACCGAAACCACCCCTACCTCACGATTTCTTTAGCTTACTGGTCGAGGAAACCCCCAGCTCTTCACCAGATCGTGAGAGAGCTCTCCGACTACCTCCAGTCTCGAGGAGAAGTGCTTGGTTTTGAGAGAGAACGATTGTAGAGCAATCGAAGAGGGTGATGAAAGGTTCCGATTATGGGTGAGATGAGGAATTGGATGAGGTGCGGGAAGGGGGAGTTAAAAAGGGAAGGCTGCCGATCTGGGGACCAAGGAGGATACCACACATCAGGGGGATGAAAATAGCGATCGAAGCAGGAGTGGTGCAGAAGAGTTCGGGGGATCGAAGGGGATAACTCAGCAGTCCGCTGCCATCGAATCTGAGGGTACAGATAGGAAGGGTGTTGGACATTCGAGGCCGAGGCAGGAATTGGAATCAGCTCATGTGGGGGAGGAGGATGAGGTAAACGAACCTGATATCAATTCTCCTTTGCCCAATCTCGATCACCCGCCTCATCAATCCGTTAAACCTTAAGAGATTTTGTCGGGGAAGGATGAGGTGGGAGTATCGAAGTTGAGGACCTGCAAGCCGGGGTGGATGATGAGTCGGGCATAGGATCCATCGACCGGGCCAAGAACCTTGCTTTGTTGTCCGATGGTAGATTAGTAGGAGTCTTCGAGCGTGGCTGTAAGCAGAGGAAGTCGTGCAATAGTCGGATGAAGTTGAAAAAATCGGAGTTTCTGTACGACTTTTGCGACGTGGGAGTGGCACCTCTGATCAACTGCCACGTGAGCAAGCAACGCTGGGTTGATGTAAAGAAGTCACGATTTAATCCATTGTCTTACCGACACCCTTCATTATGTCCCATAAATACGACATCACATCGTCATCTCCAGATCCAGAGGTAGATTTAGTCTCTCTGACTTTCCGATCCGGACATGGGACCTTCTCGTTCGGAGGTGAAGCTTCGCTTGCACCTACTCTTGCCCTCTCGCCTTCATTCTTATCTACAGTCGCCTTGCCATTTGATACCAGTGAACGAGGCTCCACGCCCATGGATAGCCGCTTCCGTCAAGATTTGAAGTCCTACGAAGATATAGGATCGAATTCTACTTTTGGAGAGGGGCTTACGCCCCTCACACACCGCTCCAGACATGAGTCACGTTCTTTCGCCAGTACAGAAGGCTTCAACGACTGGGGTGTCTTGAACGAGGAGAATGAATCTGGTACTGGAATGGTGGTAGAGAAAGCGCGGAGAGATCAGGTTGATGAAAGTATCGTTCCGACGGAGGGTGAACCTTCGAATGTGCTTGGCTACGTGTCCTCTCGGACCATTCCCAGTCCACAATGGTCACTTGCCCTCCAAGATCAGACATTCTGTCAGAACTTGGGTGATCAAGCAAAGGCGGGATTGCAGGTGAGCACTCTTATTATCATTTCAACACGCGGACACGCTTACTGAATGTTCTTCAGCGAAATTCAACTATGATTTCACCTTCGGTCCTATCCGCGATCACCTCTGGTGGCTCTCAACAACCGTGTGCTGCGTGCCCGGCAGTAGAGAAGGTGTTGGTGAGTCTTTACAATCCACAGGGAAAGGTCGTCCCCACTGCACTACCTGTGTTGATACGGACTCTCAGCTTGCGTCTATCAACAAGGTTCTCCTCAAGTACGTGGAGTCGTATAGCAAGGATCATCTTTCAGAAAAGTTCGAAGACGACGCCAAACGGACCTGGAAGATTATCAAGAAGCAGACGGCCAAATTACGACTCATACGGAGCATCCCATATTCATATAGCCGATGGTACAACAGAGCCGGATTTTTCATGGATCTGCCTCTCGCATTTTACAGACATATAGGGCACCGAGTACATTCCCAAGAAGATATCCGAATCTTGAGTGAATATCTAGACAAAGCAAGACATCCGATCCCGGTGGGAGAAGTAACGAGGGAGGTCAGAGCCTGTAGACACCAGGTAGAAAAATGGAGAGGGAAAGGCGGAAGTGTGGATGTTTCACGGAGGGAGGAGAGTACCAAGACGTGAAGAGGAAAGGCTATGTATCCCATCCGATAGTTCGTGGTCGAGGTCGAAGAACGTCTAACCTAATCTGGCCCAGTTTTGTAGTTTTTATCTGTCGGGAGAAGCCTAAACTCGCTCTCAATGTGACTTTTTGCCCCGTGTGGTCTGACCCGTTCTGCATTTGCTGCGACATTGCGGTGCATGTTATGGGTGGGACCATGGTGCAGCTTCGTTCTAACAAGCAAGGTCATCTTTCAGCATATGTGGGTAATAAACCTGTCCAGGGACAATGGTGCATTTTTACTGATACTGATGAAATCATTGCTAGTGTTTCATGTACAATGTCGAAAGGGCGGGTCTCATTAACCTAATGCAATACCGCAAACGCTCATGAAATAGGGATGATTGCACAAGCAGTCTTTTCATCGTAACTTGGTGGGGCTGTCCCTAGAGGTGTTGAACCGCTGCCAAAGTGCTTAATCGGTCAGTCACTTGGCGTTATCCAATACCAATTCTGGACTTACCGGTCTTACAATTCCCAAACTCTTCCATTGAAACCTTTGAGACCTTCCGCTGCTCGATGAAGGCTGTAATGGTTTCGCAGACTTGTTCCCAGATGTAGGCGAATTTGTGGGCTTCTACCCGAAATTCTTTTCCATCAGAACATAGACTCCTGAGTACGTTTTCGATGTGTTTAACACCCAACGTGCTTGCATTTCGCTGCAGTGAATCCTTCACCTTCACAATAATTCGCCTGAGAAGCTCGCTGTAAAGCTTATCGTAGGTATCGGAGAGGCTTCTGGCTAGGGAAGAAGGGAGGACTGAAGCATCGATGAGGTTCCTGAGAAGCAGGAGCAGGAAGAAAGGCGTCCGTGAGCCTGATATGATCCTGGACTGTCGAACATTAGCCTAACCTTCATTATGCTTGTTTCATCTCACTTTGAAGGCGAAGGAAATTGCCTTAGAAACCTGAGCAACCACCGAGATTTGTCCGTGTTCGCCCTCACGAGAATGGATCATCTCGGAACCCTTCAAAGAATGATCGACGAGGCTCAACACGGCGTCGCCAAGTCGTTTGATCTCAGCATCGATGGTAGCGGAAGGTCCCCAGACGTTATCAGCCGCTTTTCTATCGGGTACGGCATAATGCTGAAGTATACCCAACACCAATTCCACTTTGCACCTCCTGAGTTCCTCCACTTCTTGCTTCAAGATGGCGCTTTGATGACGTTCCTGCATCGTTTCTGCTTGACATCGATCGCTATCGTCTTGAAGCTTTTGAAAGACTTTTGTAAACTCTTCGTTGTTATTGAGGGCCTCCGTATATCTCCTCTCTGACGTTCTGAGTTGACTTCGTAGAGTGTCATTGAGAGCGAGGCTTTCGCGAAGCTTGTAGTCGAGTGTGGTGACTCTGTCGTTCAACTCAGAAACTTCATCGCTCAGGCCAGACACCTTTTCTCGCAGAAGCTCTATCTGTCCAGCGTCACCTAAGAATGTAAGATCCCCAAGAGTATCGTCGTTTCCGCTTCCTTCTTCCGATTCTTCGTGACTGTGAGTCGTTACCTCAAGGGGAACGCTGCTCGTGCATGGTGGCTCCTCTACGTTTTCGTCATCTAATAGCAAAACTCAGCAGTCTTGTCTATGTGTGCGACCCTTATCAGGTCTACTCACCACCATCACTGGCCCCATGCGATTCTAGCCGCCGTTTCCGTAGTAATGCCAAAGATCCTTCCTTCATGAAGATCCGGTCCCCCCTTATAGTCCAACAGTCCGGTTCCAGCTTAGAGGATAGCACTGCCGCTGGATCCATGCCATCGCGTTCCAGCGCGAACCTATGCAATGTGAGCTCTAAACACGAATTCTTGGCTTACCCTTTCCTTAAGTCTGAGAGCGACATACGTTCCGGATAAGGATCCTTCATCAATTCAATGAGCCCTTTGACCCCATAGACTCTTAATTGTTTTAGAACGGTATCCGTATCCCAGAAGGTGATTGGAGCTCCACTGGCCTCTTGAGCCGCTTGTGACAGATTAAGCTGATTGGGTCTCATACATAGCAAGAAATGGAGCGCTGTTGATTCGAGAGACTCAATCACAGAGGACATCGCCTTTCCGCATTGAGAACTCAGTGGTTCATTTGATCTTGTCGTAGAGAGGGACAATTTTGCGAGCGCTTGCAAGAAGGAATTCCCGGATGATGCAAGAGCGCTTTTCAGCTCTGGAGATGTAGTTGCTACGTTCTTGTGTACCAAACCGGCAAGTTGATAGCTTACCACCATACCGGAATGCTTTATCTCGCAGGTTTTCGATTCAAAAGGCGGTATCATGTTCGTAGCCGAGAGGGTCCTGTACAAATTACTGTCTTGCGGTTTTGACAAACGAGCTGCGTCCCCAATGAGGTCGAGAAACCTTACACAAGTTTCGATACTCTTCTCGTTCAGTTCAAGATCGGGTTTCCCCGTCAGAGGTACCCCTTCTTTCTCGAGTTCAATATAATGGTACTGATTCGTCAGTTTGGTCGCAGCATCACAGATGGCTTTTAACGTACATCAAGCATGCGCTGTTTGAACTACGTACGGCATCTCAGCGCCATATCATCACATGATGAGCAATGGGCTACTCACTAAAGCTTGGATACGCTCAGCGAATGTGTTGATGAGCAGCTGCTCGATGGAGTTCTGAGGGTGAAAGTGATCAGCAGGGTCCAAAGGCGAGATTAAGGTATGTCTCATTCACCTTTTCCAAACATTCAAAACCACACTAAAGGTGTGGATGTCAGTCAAGCCAAGAGGTTCCTCTACCAGCGGGTCGTGATAGTTGACTTACCGGATCCATGAAACCAATAGACAGATCTGATGGCGACGAATTACCAACCTTTTCAGATATAATCTTCGCTAATCGCTGTGAGGCGTAGTCAGTCTCACTCCTCCTGTGATTGGTAATCGAAATTCTAGTCGGCATAAAGCCAAGACTTACGCTGAAAAACATATGATAAGCGTTTTTCACCATCCCATCCCTTTGCTTCCTTATATCATCCACAGGCCTCGCCAAGATATCCGACCCCGCTCGTTGCTTGAACATCCATTCGTAGAGAGCCGGATTTTTGATATCCCAGAGCGAAAGGAAGATTTTGAAATGAGGACAGTTTGCACCTTTCGTTACATCGAGGTTGCTTATGTGCAGCAATCCGGCCAGGAAAGAAACAATCGGTTTGGAACTAGTGAACGTCTCAAGAGCTTTTACTGTGCTCTTCCAGTCATCCAAGCTAGATGAGGTTCGGTCGTCTGGAAGAATGTCGAAACTTTGGTTCAACCCGAGCTCAGGATACAAGGACGCCGCCGCCGCAAGCTGATGTAGCCCCAAAAAGTTAGACTCGCCGTCATTGAGGTGTCCGTGAGTGACCCTCGATCGTTCGAGAAGAAAAATTTCGACCTCAATGCTGGTGAAGGCGAAGGTTTTCGAATCGAATTTGACCTGAGCAGTATGAGGTTTCCGGGCGTCAGCGTTGAAGTCATAGAACCCTCCCAAACCATACTCAGACCTACCTTGATTGTTTTTCCAAATCGCGATGACTTGGGATTATTGGGAGTGGCAGCACTGCCGAAGGTGTCAAGAACGAGGTGCGCCGACTCAAGGGCAGAAGACATGTCGACTGTTTTGGCGTGACTCGAAGCAAGGCGACCCGTATGTCGGAGGAGTTCTGTGAGGTTGAAAGTCTTCCCTGACCCGCTAAGGGAACATGGTGAATTGGAAAGGTGTGGGACATTTGAGAGAATGATGCTCACCTCTCGCCCTGGATCAAGATCGTTTGAGACTTCCTAGTCTCCGTCAAGTTCAAGTATGCTTTTTCAACCAAATGATAAACATGAGCCGAGTTCCTGGGAAATTGCGGACCATCTGGAAAGCGAAATTTTGGAGAGATGAGGACGTGAAAGCGATGAAAGAGTAATCTTGTCAGTACATGTATGTACATCCCGAGAAACAATAGCAATTTACATATCGTAAGTCTTCGACATGGATTGAGCGCGAGCTACGGTTATCATTGTCGGCCTGTACGTCTATTCTTCGACACCGACAAGAGTGTTGTACTCACCAAGCAATCTCCTAAACGGATATAAGGCCGCCCTTGCCCCAGACGTTTGTTCAGCACATTCAAGACTACCGTAGTCAGCGTGGCTCCTGAGTCAGTCCTGCTGACAAGACTAGCGAGCGACACACCATCTTCCTCGGTGTCAAGTCCCAAGCGCGCGAGGTCTTCGCCTTGGTTCGCGTCGGCCTCCATTTGGGCAGAAATCGTGCAGATGTCGGACAGCAAGTCTCTTTGATGGTATTGACAACTGGGATAAAATCGTCTAAATGAATATATTGGTGAGACCGTGGAACTTGGGTTTATGTTCTTCCATCGATGATAACGAGAAATGAAACTATCTCGTGTCAGATCTCTCCCATTAATTTGTCAATCTTTTCATCAGTATGCATGTATGCATGTATGCATTGGAGGGTTCGATTGTGTTTTCTAGGTGCCGGAGGAGCGCCGTGGCGCCACATTCAGGGAAGGTTCCGATTTATGCCCGAAGATATCTCCGACCTATGTCCCACTTACATGTCCCACCTTTGCACGACTTTCTGCACGACTTCTTGCACGCACACATAAACAACACTGCAGTCACTCCTCGCATACGATGAATTTTTACGACGACCTTGTTGAAGCATTCAATGCTGGAAGCAATACATCACTTCTCTCCAACGACCCGCCAGGTCTTGCCGCTTTTGGGCTTTTTGTCATGAAACGTTCCTCCTTGTACGCTCACGACGACTCAAATGACGACTCAAATGAAAGCATTCGCTTTCGCCCAGAGGTAATTGATTATATATTGTGGTCTTGCTTATCTCCCTCTAGGCGGACGGGGCAATTTTCTCAACTCCTCGATCAGCTGGTCGACATTCATCCATGTATAATGAAGGTAGTGCGAACAAAACCCCTGACGAGAATGAAAAAGAGAACAAGGAGGCCGATGCCGCTGCGAAGACAAGATCAACCGAGAACGAGAACGAGAACGAGAATGCGGAGGAAAACGATACGGACCAGAATCACCTACCCATCACTCGCACAGCCGCCGCCAAACAAAAGTCAAGAGCTAAGCGTGATTCAGAGCGCGAAATGGTATGTTCCTCACCTACTATCACTACAGTAGCTGATCATTCGGATCAGATTTCACAATTCAATCAACTAATCAAGAAACTGCTCTCCCGATATAAAAAATACAAAAAAGGCACCAAAGATGCCAAGGACTCCAAAGCGTTGTCTAGAACATGGAAACGGTGTCAAGTGAGCGCCGACGAGCTCACGCAGAGGATCAAAGTCGCCAAATTCCGTGTCAAGGGTCCTGGAAGGAGATACCATATGGGTGCGGGATTCTTCCACAACCTGCCTTTCGAATTTTTTAGCACAACGAAACTCTTATTCTTGCGCGACGATACCTCCCCAAAAGAGAAGGTGTGGAAGAAGTCCTTCGAGACATTGGCAGAGTGCTATGCTCTGGCGTGCAAATGGCCTGAAGTGGGTGATATTGAGAGGAAGAATTGGCAAGATAGGAATGAGTGGGGATACGTTAGGATGTATTGGGAGTCAGAGTAGGGTTTTGTCGTCCTGGTGACGACTACGAATCATGATAGGAAAGGTAGCGGATTGAGAAAGGTGACGGATCATACTCGTGAGGTGATCATGAATGAAGGTAGTCCATGAGTACAGGCTGGACAAGACCATAGTCCCCGGCAACTCAGTTTATCTTGCCAGCTTGTCTTATCCGATCGCCAACGGCTGTTTTCCATGACCTTCGACCGATTTTCGTTCCCATTTGGTCTATGAGCTTAGTAGAACTTCTTCGCAGAACTAAGTGAGTGACGAGCTATTGGTCGTACAAGCTTCGTCATCGTGACAATATACTTATACATTGGGGTAGATCGGTTTTAGTGACGACCTGCGGAAGCATACGCTTTTCAGTTGCGCTTTGCATTGTACTAATTCATTTCTACGAGACCAAGGGGACGGAACTGTAAGTAAGCTTCTTTCTGTACAACAATGACATGCGACCACTTTCCGCGATCCCTCTTTCTCTCATCCCTCCTCCCATCCCGTTACCAACTTCAAGTACCTTGTATCATACGCAGCACAATCCGTTGGCGATACATGTGCAAATTTCGATCCCGCATGGAGGGTCCTTCGACACCGGGGTCGAGTTCGGTATCCACGAGGTCTCCAAGTGTAGCGCAAAGTGCCCGTATATCGCCAAGACCGACGCGTACAGCGATTTCAAGGCAAAGGAGGACTGCTAATGGAGCGTCCTCGTCCGAGAAGGGCGCGTTGAACTGTATGTAGCGATCATCATAACATCAAGTTATGACGAAAATAAGGACAATCATCAGTACCATACGGGCGAGGGGTGCACGGCCAGACTCACGATGCAAGTCCTGAATTCTTCTTCATGCCGGTCATCCGTACCACGTATTTCTACTCGCATCAAACGAATAAACTAAGATATGCCGCCCATCAGGATCTGCTAGCCCCAGCACATCTTCCATAACACTCACCTCGATAATCCAGTCTCCATACTCTCTGTCTACGCCCGTCGGGTCCACACAGATGCATTTTCCTCGCTCAGAATCGACGATGACCCCGAGCCATACACCATCAAATTCGATCGGTATCAGAATTGTGGAATAATTCTGCAAGTCATGCTTCACTCGATTGTCAGCTCAGTACATCGCGGATGAATGATCAGAACTTGTGGAGCACAGTGACACAATTCATTGAAGACGCGGGAAGACATCATATCAGAGCATACTCACCGAAGATCCGCTATCTTTACCCAGTGCTACCGTCAGACGTTGCCCATTTCGCACTAAATTGCCTTGTTCCATTATTTTGACATAAGAAGCGAAGAATTCCGAGCCGAGAGCCGTGAGAGGGCGTCGTTGCCGTTTAGGAGAGTTGACGACTCCATTCTGCCTGCGTACCACGACATCCAGGTATGCATCGATGATTTTGGGCCAAGGTAAAGCCTTATCTACGAGCATCTCCTCACTATTCAGCAGGTTTCGAAGGAGCTCTTGTGAGAGAGGTATCGAGTTAGACAAATTTCCCGTAGGTGGAGCTAGTTCTTCTGATCGTTTGGGTAAATTTAACCACTGATCCAATGATTCCTGCGTGTATCAGCCCAGGTGACAACAGTTTGGCGGTAACATTGGCAATGAAATGACTGACTTGCTGACGAGACTACAACCATCAGTTATTGGTATGGAGAAAGGTTAAGAGAGCACCTATGCTTACATTGAGAGGTTCCGATTCGGGAAATGTGCCTCCGATATCCTTATCCCTGGCGTCATCGTCCTCGTCATTGTGGTCTACCTCATCGAATGCACGTTTCTTTTGATTCACGCGACTTGATCCAATTGAAAGAGACTGCTCCGGCTCCTCATTTTGTGAGATATCATTCACAGGAGTAGACGTAGGTATGAAGCCCATGGTCGGTATCGGTGACGGGGCCGATATTTCTGAAAATGGTGAACGTTCCATGGACGATGTAACTGATGAAAGGTCATTGTGCGTGGATACTGAGTCAAGTAATGATCGCGAACGAATTGTCGAAGTCGAAGGCGAATGCTGTTTGGTCTGAGACTTCCTTGTCCTTGTGGAGCGATTATGTTTGCCTTCTCCGCGGGCTTTAAGACGTCTTGTCTCTGCAAAGGCCAAATGCATTTCTTCAAAGACTTGCATGTATTTGCCGACGAAAGACTTCGTTGAGCAAAGTTTAGCTGAGTCTGGAGACTGTCGCGAGAGATTAGAAGCTAAAAGCAGAGCTGAGATCTGGATGTATTGACTCACCATATTATCACAATAGTCGTAGAACCTCTTCCGTGTAGCAGAATCGTCCTCCCACGCATATGTTTCCATGATTTGAAGAATCTCGTTGACCCGATCCTTATCCTTCTCTTTCACCTTGTCGTACTTGGGATGTCGAGACATCGTTCCACCAGTATTCCGACTTTTCTCGTCAAGTTCCACAGATACGGTACCGAGGATTAACAGGGAGTCCCCGTGATCTGGCTCGAAGACTGTTTCGTATTGGATGCACCGGTATAGCCAGTCAGTCGATACTCGTACGAGCTTAACAAGGTGTTGATAAGGTTCTAGTCCGTGATGCAATCGGCTTCCCACCCCATGCGTACGTTCTTCGAAAAGATTTGGAACGAGAAGATAGTCTGTTCCGTTTTGAACGTCGTACGGATTCAGTATAGTTCCACAGTATGTCTATGTCGCATTCATCAGTCTCCGGCGTCACTAGAAGACATCATCCGGTCTTCCTCTCCACCGCACATACCTCGACTGCATTTGTTATTCTCAGATAGAAATGGGACCGCCAGGTCTCCTCAGCCAAGAAGAACCGGCAGGAAGCGAATATCGGAAGATTGGTGGAGAGATCTTTGAATCCACCAAGCGCAGAAGGAAGGTTAGATGGTCGTATAGTACCAGTCGAAACTACAGATGGTGGTAGGACAGCTGACGAAGAGAGCGATTGAGTGGGCGACGGGGACCTATCGGCGTGGCGAGAACGAGATGCGTGAGAGGACAAGTGATATACCATATTTATTCACAGGCGATGGTAGCATAAGCCGAACAGTTCGGATGAAAAGCAAAATCGGAACGAAGTCGCGCGCTATGTCGCCTCGAACTAGGCATTTTGGCGTCTTGCGGGCCTAATTACGCTTATCAAGCCTAAGTCGTCTGCGGTGAGTCTCGTTGCCCAGGGACCGGACTTCGGCTCTCACCCGACTCGGCCTTCCAGAGTCGTTGGACAGCATGATCATACCTATTTTGAATATATGGGAGCTTCAGAGAAGCCTACTTATGCATAGGCATCGTTCGCAACCGAAACAAAAACACGTCTCGTAGGTCTTCTACCACTGCATTCCGCCACTTTCCAACTAGCGGTAAACGCCGCCGCGCTTCTCCGTTACATGCTTCATTGCTTCGTTGTTGCTCAGTCGAATGGATGTAATGGATATCCGACAACGTCGACAGTCGTACATTCAGCTTCTGGCTCTCCCACCTTCTAGGCCAACACAGTTTGCTTCCGACACCAAGGGAGGTTCCTCATCAAAGCTCAATCACGACAACATTGCTCACGGCCTCGTGCCGGATCGCTTCGCCATCGTCAACAAGGAGACTATACTGGAACCACTGGAAGCAGCTCTACAAAGATATGTATTTGCTCCAGACTTTCCGGATGATTTCTTCGAGATTTCGCCTTTCCCGGAGTTGATGGATCATGCTCGTTGGGAGGCTGGTGCCATCGCCCCGTCAGGTGAAAGTGGTGTTTCTCACCTTTTCAAGACTTTTTTGTTCGATGTTCTCAACCGATTGCTGCGTAGAAGGTATTCTGGTACCACTGAGACGCGGTATTGGCAGGTCATTGGCATTGGAAAAACTGGTAAGACCGATTGGGGCCTATATGTAAATGGCACCCTCACGGTCATCATCGAGCTCAAACCACACAAGGTGAACAACCAATTCCCTCGATCATATGTATACGTGACTGACTCTTCGCTTACAGAAAGTCTCCACAAGTAGAATGAGGATGACCATCGCGTCTCTCCGGGGCGATCCCGTTGTGGCCATGTCTTGGCCGAGACAGGCGGCCACCAGGCTGGCCCATCAGGTGAGGGCATGTCTTCACAATGTCTTATCTTTCCCGTTCCTGTCCGTTTGCTGATGTATGCCATCCTAAAGATGTATGGTGAATTTTCCCTCGCATCCGACACCGTCAAGTACGCCATCGTCCTGAATGAATCAACCATAGAAGAGGATGGAGACGAGGACGCCTCCTCAGCGATCCTTTTTCAACGTCGGGCGACTGATATCGCCTGTACCGGTGATGTTATCACCACAGACTATGCCCCGAGGGGTCTCATCAGCAACACCTCAGCCTTGGTTCTCGCCCTCTCTGTGCTAGAGCGTGACGAGTATCTACCGCCGCCCTATACTCCATCACCTGATCTCAGTACGGCTGTGCCAGAAAGGTTGAACTTTAGGATTGGAATCGCCGCATCGGGATCGGGACTGAGGGAGAGAACTCCGGGGATTAGGGTCACGAATGAGGCAGATATCCAACGGCGGCCTGTAGTACGTTCTTCGAACCTGCGTAGATGGTCGCTGATATCGCTGCGCTTCAGGATATCGACACTGGAACTCCATCAGAACCCCCTGCGGCTGCGGCCGCTGCGGCGGCTGTTCGTCGCTCGAGTCGATTAAGCGTACGCTTGACATTCTGCCTTCATTTCTTGGACTGGTGGACACCACTGATGGTGTCTTCAGGATCACAGATTTGGCCGCACACAGACCCGCCCAGTGGGTCGTTCATTCGACGAGGACAACGGGGTGGACGAGTTCAGTGAGGACTTATTCGATTTGGTACGTGTCATGATTCCTCTTGAATCCGTGATGGAGGCTTACGCTGTCAAGGATGAAGACACGGATTACGACGACATACTGACTCCTCCGATCAGTCCTGTGCCCTGGACTGTGGACGTGCGACGCGTAAGTCGTAAACTTCACACCCTGCGACTATCCATTCCGCACTGATACCTCCCCGCCATAGGTCGCTGCGAAGTTGGTGCTCAGCGCTGAGGAAAACTCGCCAATTCCTGATGTTATGTATGGACCTATAGACTGGAAAGGCTCTTCGATTTCTGAGGGACTTCCCCGCATTGACAACGACGGCGGAGGAGTTTTGCCCCAAAATCAATTACTCCACCTTCTCGAACCTCTCCGACCCTGTGGTCGAGGTGCTCTTTGGACAGTCTATCGTTCTCGCGCTCAAGTTCCTGGTGTAGACTCCGATCTAAAAATAGCTGTCAAGTTCAGTTCCTCTCGCACGATTGCTGCTAGTGAGAACACATCGAACCCATATTCTTGGGGCGAAGCTCGAGCTGCCATCAAGCGCGATATTGATGTGATGATGGGACCGTTGGCGCATCTCCAGTCGCACGCCGTTCCGTCTGTATATGGGATATATGTGTCTGCGGTGAGACAACAGAAGAGGGATGAGGAAACATGGGCGATGATACTCAGCGACGGAGGAGAGAGAGTAGATATCGGTCGACTACAACTCCATGAACGGTGAGTAAACCTCTCGCTTCTCGTGTTTGAATCTCTGCTGACTTTCAACGCCTTTGCCTGTTGTACCTTCCCTTCTATCAGGCGCGTCATACTTCAACACTATCAGGCCATCCATGACGCTCAAGTCCTTCATTGGGATTGTCATCCACGAAACTGGCTCCGTAGTATCGATCCAAGAAGGGTGTTCGAATCGAAACTCCTTGTCACTGACTTCGAGCGATCTTTTACGAGGGACGAAGTGATAGGCATGGGATGGAACTGGGAGTCTGCATGCGAGGAGGAGATGCAACTTGTACGGAAGATGCTGAGCCTTCAATGATGTGGAAGGAGGTATGGTTAGTGTGGTGTCGTAGTTATGCATCCGCAAAGGCACACCTCGATGCCCTTCTGGATTCAAACCTGGCCATCGCTACAGATCCGTGCAATCGTTAGTCTCTTTCGGATTGTGATGTTGCTGCCAATAATCGCGTAGCAAGCTAAGGCAGTCTGCTGGGCCGTACACTGTCTTGGGGCGATGCCATTCGTAAGGGGTGGTTGAAGTCCTCTACTAGTCCTAGTTAACGAGTAGCCGACGTGCTGAGGCACCATATATATGACAGACTTACGTGGTGATACACACAACCAGATTGTTGGCTTACAAAAAGTAGGCATATCACACACTGAAATAGGCAAATTACTCAACCTCCCTCCTTCCTCTTCATCCACCACCCTGTCACGGTGGTGCCTCAGCTTATACGTAATTTATTTCTTTCGAGGTCATCATGACTCATGACAATGTCCTAACAGGGGTCATAACAGGTTTGGTCTTTTGATAGAATCTAAATCTTCATAAATTAGGACTAAGGTTAACTGTCTCCATGTTACGACCCGACTCCCGAAGGACGACGATTGGGAGATAGGTCGGTGTTTTGGGGAACAACTTTAAGTGATGGAACACTAGTCGCGGACGACTGCGCAGCGCGTACTGATTTCAGTCCACGACTTTTTTATGCGACAGGACGGATTGACGTACGATTCGTTGGTACCCCGTGTTTTCCGCCTCCAAGACGGCCAGTTGAGGGAAAACGACCGCGAGGCATACACGGTTGCCGTTCTATTGCGCGGTTCAGAGTTGGATGCAATGGCGACATCAAGGTCTGCTCCGCAACACCAGCCCCGAGCCTTTGTCCAAAACGCCATGATTGGGCCACCGTTATTCAGGGGCGAAATGCTAAGTGACGTCGACGACTGGCCCACACCGTTTGAGAGTGGTGTCTTCTGGATTCGAGGAGGCAACGATCAACCGAGGGCCACGCCGGATCGATCACATTCTGCTGGCCGTAGCCATAAGGCCGCAGACGGTGGTCCGCCATTCACGTATGTTCGGCGTTCCCTCGGGTGGCATCCTAACATCGCTGGCGTTCTCGATCACAAGACGCCACGTTGGGCGTTTTCCAGCAGTCCCGATTTCTCGTCGCCGGTAGTAGTGACAGCGTCTCCCGTGTTACACGATATTGATGACAGCGAGAGCAACGTCCGGTTGACGAAATTGTGGACGTTTATCGAGCCACCGACAGGAAAGTGGGAGCACTGGCTCCGTGCGAAGTTGTATCAGAGGTCGGTTGTGGATTACGAACGAGCTCGGTTAGTAGCAACGGGGGGTGTGGTTGGAGAGCCGCTCCGCCGGAGAGGAGGCAACAAGCACGATGTGGCAGTTGTCCGTCAGATTCGAGCAGCGTGTGCTAAGAATCCGATGTTTGCAGCGTATATGTCAGAGGCGATAGTAGCAGCGGGGCGCGATTTGGAACTAACGGATGATGTGAGTATCTGGGAACGAGTATCTGGGGCTGATGCAGCTAGCAACGATTCGCGGCAAAGTCATTTGCGCAAGAATGCGTGGCAACAGGCGTCTTCAACGCAAACGTTCTCGAAGCATTCATGGCAGATGATATGACACCAGGGGCGCTGAATGCATTCTACGACGAGTATGCGACGAGAGAAGATCGAGCGGTGCCTCCACCATATACCTTTATGGACGAGTCAATGACGTTCTACGCACAGGTGATCAGCGCTCGGGATCATCTGGCAGCCGAGAATCAAGAGGCGAGTCAGAATTTGTAGATGATCGTAGACAATATGTAGCGTATTACCTCCCGAAGACTGGACAGAGGGGGTAGAGTTTCGGTGGGTGAGCCAGAAGGTAGGCGTCATGTCCTCGATCGAGTGGACTTGGCTCTTCCTAGAAAGAGACTACTTGGTCAGCTACATCGGACTGGAGCATCCTGAATCTGATGGGCCTTGCAGCAGGGTCTAAACAAGCAAGATTCGACATGCATGTCATGCCTCGTGGTCTGCCGCTTCGATACTGCCCCAATAGTCTTCATCGTTCCCCGAAGGCTCTTCCTCGCCAAAAATTTCCCCGTCCAAAGTCATCTCGGAAATTTCCGCATCCACCTCGTCCTCCTGTTGGGCGTCTGTCGTGCGATTCATCAGCGTCATTATAGCCGTGAAGAGCGCTTGAATCGCATTGTCGTCATCCGAAAGAGCAAAAAGGTACATTGAAAGGGACGATGGGAACACTTCATCGTCCTATTCAATCAGGCAGATTTTGGCGTTGAACGCACCTCTTTGACCGCTTCTCCGCCTGCCGAGACCGTGAAACCAGCGAGTTGTTTTGTGCGATGGTATTCTCATCGCACCTTCACGAATGCTTGAGTATGAGCTCTTTGAGCACGGCTTTTAATCAAGGCTCGAGCAGCCTTGAGAACGCCCTCATCCTCATCAGTGTTTTGCGATGTCATATCTTCTACGAGGGCGACCACTTCTTGCACTGATCATCAGTTGGACTCTCGAAAGACGTACCGGCCTCTGATTCGTCTACCGTCTTCCTCTTCTGCTCATCGGACAGTGCTCGCGGTGCGTGTGGGTCTAGTCGAGCGTTCAGACGAGTCAAGATGTCTCGCTCAAGACTGCTACTGTGAAGACCCAACCACTCAATAACCGACTACACTCATTCGACCGATTACATACCGATATCTTCGGACAACACACACAGACTTGTGACCGACATTCATTACCTTCGTAGGATTAGTTCGTCACATTTGTAGGACTAGTCAGTATATAAACCCTTCCGTAGTCCTCTCTGATCCGTAAGGATCTAAAATCATATGTTACTTTGACCATCATCCACTTTTCCATCGAATGGCTATAATCTCTGATTATAGCCGAGAAACTACTTCTTCAACTGTATTGTCGGGGTCTTCACCGATTAACGCAGACATCGTCCGCGACTAGTGTTCCATCACTTAAAGTCGTTCCCCAAAACACCGACCTATCTCCCAATCGTCGTCCTTCGGGAGTCGGGTCGTAACAGCTACCATCCTGGTCCATCATCACCTGTATGCCGTCCACCGGCCTGCATCATCAGCTCAGTCAACGGTGACTGACTGACTGTACGTTTGCAAAGTAGTGGCCGATTGCGCCGCTGTTGGGCTTGTGCCCCAGAAGATCCCGTATGAGTTCGAGTTTCGCTACATGTCAGGCCATTGTTGTTCTGTACTCACTGTTTATTTTGCGAAGCGCTTGCGCCACCATACCGCGGAAAGCATAGCTCGTCACGAGATCTTCAAACCCACATTTGACACTGAGCGCCTTCAGACGACGAGTCATCCACGTAGTGTTTATAGCCGCCGTCCGTTTACCATGTGTAAACTCAAAGGGAGATCTAGACCGCCTTGCATTAGTAACATTCTTCAGCCTTGACTCACCAAGCAACCGGAATGTCGAGCCTTCGTGGGCGATCTGTCGGCATCTTCAGTTCGTCTGGCAGTTTCGGCCAGCCTCCATCCAGCCAAAGACGTAAGATGACGAGAAGCGCGCCATTGTCGAGCAACGTTGGGCCTGGAAGAAGCGGATAATAGTGAAATCGTCCTCCGAGAGTCTTGAAACGGCTTGGCCGGATGAATCCAATGATGCCGTTGCGAGTGAGCCATATCGTAAAGTCGCCATACGTTAGTGCCGCGTGTCATGAATGAGCAAAGACCAACAAACGACGGTATCAATTGGACACGATGTCCCACGATTAGACATCTATAGCAAACATTGCTTGCATTCCAAACGAGGGTCGATGAGAGCAAACACCGGACAGGGACTAGAACCAACCGGGACCACAAAGGATCCCCTATTGATGGATTGGTATCCCGAACTAGTCTCATGACAGGCCTAGGTGGTTCTAGACCGAGGAGAAGTAAGACGGGAGTATAAAGAAGAGGAGGGATGCTCTCACCAAGGTAGCGGGCATCGATCAAAGAGGAAAACAAGATCGACCATCAGCCATCAGGACAACTGCCGACAAACCTGAGCAAAGATTGCTAAGGATTGGACATCGATGCTTATGATGACCCACAAGAGGTAATCGTCCAGTAAACAAGGAACCGTAAGAGGAAGGTACATCGAGACGTCGACCAGCCATCTCTACATGCTAAGCCGATACGGGTAACATGCATAAAGAGGATATGACGGAAGAAGTAAGAGAACGGGGACGGTTACTCCTTGCGGAAGGCAATAGGTGACAGAGCAAAGGCAAGTGACGGAAAACATGGCTGAGACAAAGCAAAGATTGTTAATGGTGGGCGATCGTTGCTGAAGTAAGGGAATGCTTAATATATATATATCGGTATAGCTGGAGAAGGGATTCCCCAGCGATTCTTGATTGTTGTCGTATCTTAATATCTTAGTAATCGTAGTCCAAGTATATGAAGTTCTAGGAAACATCGAAAGACCAGGCAACTGGCTACTAAATCAAGTCCCCAGGTTGCTCATCGACACCCATCGTATACCAAGGTTACCAAGGTTTGCTTATAATTGATAACCTTTAGAAATCCTCAGTAGAGCTGTTTCGGACCCTTCCGCGCCGATCGGCAGAGGCATCGTGACAGTTTGGATCTGGTCAGATGATGAGAGACCAGAGCTTGGTTCTGTGGATGGTGGTGTGGTGGTGTTTATGGTAAAACAAATGGATGCTCAGGGATTTATTGATCGATACAAAGCAATTGGTAAGATTCTCAAAGAAGTCTTGGCTAACATCCAGCGCTGCTTTCTCACTGATGAAGCACATGAGATCCTCACTGCAGATCATATTGCCCTGTGATGGCTTCCATCTCTTCCATGAGACGTCACTCCATCCCTTTCTACCTGCTTTCAGCGACCATTGCTCCCCGCATGATCAACAACCTATGTACCAAAACAGTTAAGTTATCTCAAATCCCGTCACTCTGCGTGAAGCAACTGCTCGTCCAGAGATCAGTCTTGCTGTTTTGCCCATCTGGTCCAGGACCATCTCAGAAGCTGCTGCTGCAGCAGCCAGTACAATCAAAAACTGGCTCAACTCTGATCTCTTTGGATCCAATGGGAAGATCATTGTACAGTTGGCTTTGGGAAATCATGCAACACCTGTGTGCATCCAGTGAATGTCATGCTTCCCACCCTGATTTATGTATCTCATGCATACTTTTTCTAGAAACCTGAAATGTTGCATATGATAAGCTTAGGATGTATACTACATGCATGCAAGACGTCTAGCTTACAGCTTCAATACTTAGTGGCAAATCTATGTGTCTTCCTGACACCTTCCAACCTCTTCTGCATGCTCTGTCCTGTCTAGGATCTCTTTCCACATCTTTGCTGCTTCAAACAGTGCGGCCTTGTTGGTAGGACGCTGGGGAAGAGTGGTGAGCCGCCACTTTAGATATCCTATAAGTTGGGTTTTGGGCAAGGTATGTATCTTGGCATTGTCTTCAATCATCCTTGCACCACCATAGGCCCTCCAGGAGTTATTAAGTTGAGTCCAGCACCGCCTTAGCTCGCCTTTGGTGATCTGATCACAATAGATGGCAGCAGTAACCCCCTTCCCCCTCCCTTCACTCTGGGAGGTGTCAAAGCACACCAATTCCAACCTTCCCCCATGCCGTATTGCTCCCCAAACCATGATAGAATCCCTCCCAGACAGCAGCTTGGGTACCACCCAGTCCTCAAGGTATGTTACCTTGTCTCTCCTGGTCACCCATGTCCTCACAGAGCCATTCATTCTGATAGATGCCTCATCAACATATATTGTCCTCCTCCAGTCCATGGTGTTATCTAAGCAATGCATTAAAGCATATTTGAGGCCCCTCATCCTAGCTTTATGGTTGAGAAATGCTTTGAGCCAAGCTACACACCGCTTGAGACCTAGTTTGGACATGGTATGGTGAAGGGCAGTGACGGACGTGCCAATTTGTTGATGGTGAAGAAGGGGGATCACATGCTTGGGTGCTGGTTGCCGGGTTTTTCCTGTGGTGCACTCTATTTGCCTTGTAGTGCAAGGGGTGAGCCTAGAGGGTTGCCCAGGCCGCTTGGTAGGTGTACTAGAGCCAGTGGTTTGCTGTAGGGAAGCTATACATGCCACAGAACTAGGATGACACCCAAACCTGTTTGCCACTTGCCCACAGGAAGATGTCCTTGCTGCCTTAGCTATTGTAGCACGTTTCCAAGGAGTGAGCTGTTTGCCTGGCATGTTTGGGGTCTGAGGAAGCTGTTGTACAAGTTTGAGAAGTATAGAATCAATATTGCATGAGATACAGGGGTCTAGACACATCTGGGTATATCCATGAAAGGAAAATATGTCACATGAAGCGTGTTTTTTGTTGCATGATTTCCTGAAGCCAACTCTATACTGCCATAGTGTTGCCAACATCAATGAGACATACACCAAGTTGAAGAACCCTCCCACACAATTGGCCAGCAAGACCTCACCTGCCTTGGTATACACTGGTCAATTGAACAAAGAGGATCAGAGTCCATCCTTACAAGCTTCACCTCCATCACTCATGCACCACCTCATGTGATCATTGCCACCTCTGTGCTTGGTCTTGTTGTTGACTTCCCATTGGTGATGGGGGTGATAACAGTTGAGAGCCCAGATCACATCATTGCTCTTGACCAAGGAATGGGATGGTCAGGCTGTGGTGCCAGAAAGGGAGTCACACTCATCCTTCCTATCCAATGGAACATGCAGGAGGTTGAGACAAACAACAAATCTGGTGAAAAGGAGATAAGGCAGATGGTGATGGCGAATAATGTGTGTTGGCGACTGCTTTGCACATCATTGCTTGATGAGGAGGGCATTAGCTGCATGTCTATTGGTCATGGGGATATGATGTGCAATTTCTGCTGGATGGAGGCTTGGGGCACAAGGTCAAGTCCATTCTGGATGCTGGACAGCACAGCCAAGTGGGCACCAGCTGGTCCACCAATGTCACAATGCCTCTGCCAACTGGCGTGGAAGGGTCCGAAACAGCTCTACCGAGATTTTCCAAGGGTTACCAACTATAAGCAAACTTTGGTACTTTGGGGTACTATGTGTATTGACAAGCAACCTGGGGACTCGATGAAGTACTCAGTTGCCTGCATTGATCAGGTTTGGTCTTTCGATGGTTCCTAGAGGTTCATAGACTTGGACTAACGTTACTAAGATTCTAAGATACGACAGCAATCAAAAATGGCTGGGGAATCCTTTTCTCCGGCGATACCGATATATATATTAAGCATCTCTTTACTTTAGCAGTGATTGTCCACCATTAACAATCTTTGCTTTGTCTCAGCCATTTTCTCCGCTACTTGCCTCTACTCCGCTACCTTTGTCCTCCGCAAGAAGTAACCGTCCCCTCTATTTTACTCTTTTCGTTGTATCCTTTTCATGCATGTTACCCATATTGGCTTAGCATGAAGAGATGGCTGGTTGAAATCTCAATGTGTCATGAATGGGCAAAGACCAACAAATCAATATGCTTAGACATCTATAGCAAACATTGACAGCAGCTCAAACAAGGCTCGATAAGAGCAAACACCGGACAGGGATTAGAAGCAACCGGGACTACAAAGGATCCCCCTATTGATAGATTGGTATCCCGAACTAGTCTTATGACAGGCCTAGGTGATTCTAGATCAAAGAGGGATAACGAGAGACCATCAGCCATCAGGTAAACTACCGACAAACCTCAACAAAGGTTGCTAAATATTGGACATTGATACCTATAATAAGCTATAAGTGGCAATCGTTCAGTAAACAAGAGCCGCAAGAGGAAGAACCATTAAGACATCGACCAGCCATCTCTACTAGACCAATATGGGTAACATGCACGAAAGGGATATCACGGAAAGAGTAAGATGGAATAGGACATTTACTTCTTGCGGAAGAGGGTAGGTAGTAGAATGAAGGCAAGTAATGGGGAACATGGCTGAACCAAAGCAAAGATTGTTAATGATGGAGGCAATTGTGACACAATGTACCTTCCTCTTGCGGTTCTTGTTTACTGGACGACTGCCGCTTATGGGTTATCACAAGCATTGATGTCCAATCGTTAGCAATCTTTGCTGAGGATTGTTGGTAGTTGTCCTGATGGCTGATGGTCGATCTTGATGTCTCCCTTTGATCGATGCCTGCTACCTTGGTGAGAGTTTCTCTCCTCTCTCTTATCCTCCCATCTCATTTTGCCTGGTCTAGAATCACCTAGGCCTGTCATAAGACTAGTTTGGGTACCACTCCATCAATGTGGTGATCCTTTGTTGTCCCGGTTGCGTCTGGTCCCTGTCTGGTGTTTGCTCTTGTTGATCCTCGTTTGGCCTGCTGTCAAAATTTGCTATAGATGTCTAAGCATGGGACATTGTTGCAATTGTTGCCGTTGTTTGTTGCAATTGATGCCGTTGTTTGTTGCAATTGATGCCATTGTTTGTTGGTCTTTGCCCATTGATGACAACCAACAGGATAGATGAGCAAGGAAGATGTCCATCAAGGATGGTCAAGGTTGGAGCAATGTCAAGTCAGTCTACCTTGATTGGATACAATGGCCTTGCTGATTCATGAGTAGAACCCAACCCCACAAGCGTCCCATTGATGATGGTGCAAGGCGGTTAATACTCTGGTTACTTCAAGGTAATCCGGACAACACCAATGTCTTGATGTGTGAGCTGTGAGTGTCAGGAGTGACAATGGTGTAGCAAATATCAGGATTGTAGCCTTAGTGAATGTATTGTTGTTAAATCTACTGATTATAGACTGTTCAATGAAAAGTAAATGATGGAGCAATACATGGTACGGTGGAATGCATTTAACACAAAGCATATGTGCTTCATGCTGATGATCCTAGCAATCCAGCCTTGCCATACACATAGCTCTAGTCTGAAACTTTTAAGACATTGCAAGCTGATTTGTTGAACAGAGCAAGAGGAGAGGAAGAAATATCAACAATAATGCGCAACACATGTGAACCACCATGCCATGGAATTTTGAGCACATGTGCAGGTAGCTAGCACTCAGAGCTATCCAGTGATACCATTCCCATAACTACCTCACTATGTCGCAGAGCTCAATAGATATACCAGCAGTGTCAGAAGGGTGGTCTCAAGACAGGTCTAGAGAAGGTATATCACCCACCCATCTGCAAGTTGTTCTTGTGGAGTCAGTATGATGCATGCATGCTTGAAAGTTTGGTGCATGGTAGCCATGAGCCCTATGCATTTTTTGAGCCCCTCATGTTCATCTTAAGAGACTTTCTAATGGGTGGATGCATAGCTTGAAGACAGTTGAACTCTCTCGGCAAGGTTGAAAACAGGATCAAGAGACGCATGCAACATTGCTACATCACTTACCTCTCCTGGCAAATTTTGGTCAAAAACCATGTTGTTTTGCTCCTGGTGCCTGCAACCTTGACAGACATTGCAACCAGCAGAGTGCTAGGTGACCAGGTGCAAGACAACCTACAAGACAAAGAAAGTTCAGAGTACCAGATGCACAGATTAAAAGGAAAGCAACATTATGTGGGAATGCTATGTATCTTCAAACACATTAAGCTATTATTTGTTGCAATGATTCTGACTGTAGCAAGGCCTGTCAATGTAGATAGCAAAGCCTAGCACATTATAGCAAGATTTTAGCAATGACACAGTTTGGCAAGAAGGAGTTGATATACATGCTTTTACCTGACAGAGGGGTTTTCTATTCCAAGCCAGCATTTATGGCAAGCGATAATGGAAACAAATAAGTCATGATAGGATTGCACTGCAACATTGAGTATTTTGACTAATTTTGACCCAAAGTCAAAATATTTTGACAACTAGACAAATTGTTTTGACATCATGATAAATTCTTCTGACCAGCTGCATGTTGGACATGGCATGCTTAGTGATTGCCGCTTGTCACCAATGCTGAGCGTTTGTGGAGGTAAGAGCAGACTATTTTCATGTTGTGAACATGGCTACAAATCTGATAGTTAATATAATGCAACAGTATAAGGGGAACACCATTAGGTTGGGGGTTGCTACTAACATGCCAGAATGCTAGCAACGTGATTGATGCAGAAATAGCCTCCAGCAAAATGTCTCACTTTGATTTTACAATGCACACCATGTATGCAATGCACCACCGGATCCTGTGTTACGCTTTGAATCCTTTTTTTCTTCTGTTAGTCCTGGTGAGGCAGACGGTGATGATAAATTCATTCCCAGAAGAAAATGGCATTGTTTATGATGACAAATGCATAAGACAAGTCTGCAACAAGAATGTTGAGCAAAATTCACTCTTAGATGAGTGTCAAAGGATATTTCATTGTGAAAGGCTGATATATATATTAAGGGCTACCTCAGTACTGACAACTGGATGTTATAATCCAAACATATACTGCCAATAAGCGGAGTTACTCGATATTTAGGGAATAGGAAAGGCTTAGGATTGAAGAATAAGGATCTAGTGTCGAGGGATTTCCTGAATAGACAGCAGATGGCAAGGTATGTGATTCCCCAAAATCCCAAGAACTGGTAAACAATCGCAGTCATAGAACTGGACCATGCCTGTATACCTCGCTAGGCCTTTCTAGGACCTTGCTAAGATCTTGCTCAACCTTGCTAGGAGATCTGTTGAAGCTTACTGCACTTTGCTATGCCATGCATACCTTGCTAGCTCATCTACTAGTCATTGCTAGATCATGCTAGAAAAGGATCTGCTAGACCTTGCTATGCTCTGCTCAGCCTTGATGTACCTATTGTGGTACAAACTGCAACCTTTTAAACACGTTTTGTGTAGATCTGACAAACATGTGGACAGTTAACCTGTTTGCAGCAATCTCATTCCTGGCTAAGACCTTGCTAAAAATTTTTAAGACCTTGCTAAGACCTTGCTCGACCTTGCTAGGAGATCTGTTGAAGCTTACTGCACTTTGCTATGCCATGCATACCTTGCTAGCTCATCAACTAGTCATTGCTAGATCATGCTAGAAAAGGATCTGCTAGACCTTGCTATGCTCTGCTCAGCCTTGATGTACCTATTGTGGTGCAAACCGCAACCTTTTAAACACGTTTTGAGTAGACCTGACAAACATGTGCACAGTCAAACAATTTGCAGCAATCTTTAAAGCGCCAATTCCATTTCACAGAGTGCAGCAAATACTTTTCAATTTAGTTAGTCAGGTAACAAGGTTATATGATTACCTGGTAATAACACTTGATTTATTAAACTATATTAAACTTAGCAGCGTGCAATAAGAATAACAGCTCCCATAGTTTAGCCTTAGGAATAGCTGATTAGTCTGATATTACATGTAGTTTGCTTTTATAGGCGTCTACAACTAACTAGCAATTTGTTCAGCACTCAAAGTCCATTGTCCTATTTTCATAAATGGGATGTAATCAGACATCACAGTTCTGAACTTGTCCGGCCCCCATTGCCATACACCGTGATTCATTCATTCAGAGCTCCCACATATTTACCATTGTTGTACACTCTGAGGCTTGCAAGACAATCAAACATCACAGCATTAGCAGAGGACAATAATAACCAGTACTAGCAGAAACCAATCCAGCAAATCATCCACTATACTATACTGCTGACAGAATGCAGACTATTAAATTATAGCAAGCTCCATAATGTATAATTTGTTATTTCACAACGCTCAGTCAGCAATATTACCGCAGTTACTGTGTGATGAATCAAATTGCCCTAGATATCGTGCTTGTAATATGTTACCAACTGTCTAGCAAGGCCGCAAAGTCGACAATGACAAGCTTGTGTACAGTAAACAACAATGCAGTAGTCCTGCTATCACAATAACTAGATATGAGCACCAACAAAGGGTGGCAGTCAATTTGCATGCTGAAGTGTCCCATAGCCTCAGCAGGTCAAATCAGTTTGTCTTGTTGGTAAAACAATTTGACTTCAGGTCAAAAAGTCTTGACTCTAGGTCAAAACCAGTCAAAATACTCAAAGCTGCAATGCAATTCTGTTGTTATCGAGGCACCTACGGATTTTAAGCACCAAACTGTGGCCTTGCAATACATCTGGCTAAATTTGCAAGACCTTGCTAGACTTTGTTATATACTGCTGGATTTTGTTATACCTTGCTAGTTGTCCCTCAGACCCCCCCATACCTTGCTAAGCCATGCTATTCATTGATGAAGCTTATATTCACGTTGCTAGACCTTGCATAGGCTGTATATTGCAGCTCCATTTCAAAGCACACAAATGTAATTTTTGGTCTAGAAGGGAACATCCTCACCAGCTCTAGCTTCACATGTACCAGTCAATGTATCCTGTTATAAATCAACCAAGGAGTAATTGCCCAGGCAGAAATACATGAACACAGAGTCTTTTGTGCAAATTCACAAGCCTTCTCCAACCAGGGAGGCACTAATATTTTTATGTGTCATACTCATATTTTAACTTACTCTCCCACTATTGTCTATTAATCATTCCTCCTCATCCCCTTTACCCTGTTTACTTTATCATCTTAACCATTGATTAGTAAGAATTATGCTGGAATAAAGGATTCAGTAAAAAGTATTGCGGTAATAGTAGAGGTATATAAGATGAGCCAGAGGGGCTCATCTCCCTCTTCCTCATGGATGAGATATCATAAGTCACTCCATTGAAGAGAGATTTTGCCACCAACTTCAGTTGTTTATTTGAAAGTTATCTCATTAGTCTTTGCCATTTACTCAAACTGGGTTTACCAGTTCTAACAGTCATGTAAGCTCATCTCCAGCATGCTATCAGCCTTTCAACAGCACTATGGTCAGCCATATGGGAAATGTGCAGATTGTTGGTGTCTGTTACAATCTGTCCATGGTCATTGTCAACCTGACTGAGGGGGGTCCATTGAGTATTCAAAGTGGACATCTTGTTAGACTTTGACATCCTTCTTCTACAAGGATCAAATATGTTATGAGTTACAATGCTCAAGGCCTGTCTTGTGCAGTGCTTTCACTGCCACACTCAACCAGCTTGTCACTATCCAGTCCAGCTTGTCTGTGCTCCTTCCAAGCTGCCTTACTGCCGTCAACCAATTGACAGACATAAGAGTCACTCTCTTTGTGACTCTCTTGTAAACTGTTGCCGTCCACTAATCTCTGGTGCACTCAAGCCTTCCAGGGACCGGTACGTGACAGTCCTTGATATTGTTAACAAGAGATGTTATGTTGCTGATTTGGCATGTATACTCTGTGCTCTGTGTATAAAACAAAACTCACACAGCTTGGTACACTTCCTAGATTGTTCCCTCTTTCACCTGGCTTTTGCTCGGTCATGAGTGTCAACATGCCCTGGGCCTCTGCACATCTGCACATTGCCATTCTGGCCGGTTCACGTTCTCTCAAGCTGCTGGTGTCTCAATCACGTCGTGGTTGTTCTGAAGCTCACAATCTCACCGTCCTCAACACGAGGGTCATAGTCCACCTGGTGAGATCATTGATAAACCATCGGCAAGTCTTCGTCTGTCTTGTTTTGGGTCTAGCCCGGGTGGGCTGGGATCGCTGTGTGTTGGCTGTCTTCCTCTCTCTCTCCCCCCCCCCCCCCCCCCACTTGCCCTTTTCCCATGTCCCTCCCCTGGGCCGCTCTCAATCTCCAACTTCCCTGTACATCCCTTCGCTACAGTTACATTGGGGACCCCGTTGTATCCCTTCCGATCTCCTATTCCCTCTTCAGTTCCTCTTGCTTCTCCATCACGGGTGTGGGCGGGTGGGTCGGTGAGAGGGTGCGACACTTGCCGATGGGATGTGCTTGGGCGAGGTATGAATGCGAGGGAGAAGGCATGCTTCAACACCTCGTTACCACAGGGCCCACTATGAACACGCTTTGCCTTATTCTCGACCGTCCCTGAGTCTGTGGCAATGGCCTCGATAACACTCGGTTGACATCAAGCCAAACCACGGGAAGTTGGCCCGAGACTCAACGGATCTTGACTCAGGGATGGTACCTTATCAATGAAGTACGCATGAGGAAAAGTAGAGAGGTAGGCAAGCAGATTGGAATGCAAGAGCGGTCACCTCAAAAGCAAGATCCCGGTAGGCAGAAGGGATCGAGGGGACAGAGAGAGATAGGAGGGTTCTGAAGGAAGCCAAGGAACGGTAAGACAGAGCAAACCTAAGTCATGCTCGGCGAACCTCGGCGAGCTGTCATGCCAGCCGTCGCCATGACAACGACCAGGCTTATGGCAGGTTCAGCGAATGTTCCAGACCGGCGAGTGGTAGTCTGTCCCATCGAATGAGTATCTATCTGTGGTTCGAGCCGGGATGGGGTATATAGGCGATAGCCTTCAGGGATAGAGCAATAAGTAAGCAATCATCTCCGGAGAGCGATTGCGCTTGACAAGAATGCTGAGCTGGTAGGATGATGAAGAGTCGCCGTGGTGGCATCGAAGTAACCTCAAACAGGAAAGAAAACATTGCGAATTTCTGTGATAGAGGTATATCCCACATACCCGAATGACTCCGAGGACCAAACATAGAAGCGGCACAACCAGGAAAGAAGCAAAGAAGTGAGAGAGATATACGGATCAAATGGATGCCATCATGTAACGATGGAATACATTGTCAGTCGAATTCACAAAGGGAATGTCGGGGTCTTGTCGAGAGAGCGGGAAAAGCTGAGGAAAGTATAGGAGTTGACAGGGGAATGGGAAGTGTACTCAGGTTCAACTTGGCATGTTACTCGTTATCTATCGATAAGTTAATCTCGCAACTACTCGTTCCGCTCCTTCATGCCTTGTTGTGCAGACTATTGATGTCTCAGTAACTCGTCTGGGTACACACCGATTGTCTCTGCTCACTTTAAATATCTCCTGAATGACCTTTTTCTTCTCCTCTAATTGAGTCGCAGTATTGAGTAATTCTGATTCTTGTCGTGTGATTATTATCTCCTTGTCGGTGACAGTGGATTGGAGCGTCTCGATATGTACCTGCGCTTTCTGTAGCTCATCTGCCAAGCTTGCCTTCTCTTTTCTTAGGATTCGCAACTTTTCCTCTATCTTCTTGATCCTTGCTTGCTCTGCATCTCTCTTCTCTTGATCTCTTCGATCAGACTCTTCGTCACATAATCGATGCAGCTCCGCTCCGTGTCTTGCGAGCTGCTTCGAGGCCTCGCGTACTACTGACAAGTCGGTCCCTCGTAGTTCGTCGCTCGACAGCTCACCGGAGGCCTGCGTCAAGATGGCGAGCCTGTCTTCCGTTGACAATCGTTTCAGAGCGTCCTTAATGTCGGTGATACAAGGTTCGGAGGTACAGGGTTCGGAGGCGGTCATAGGACGGCCTGCCGGGGGAGAGCTGATTTGGTGAAGCGAGGAGAGAAGGGGGAATGAAGCGATTCAAGAGAATCAACCGCAGCTGAGTAGACGACTGGAGAGCATTGCTGTCGGAGACGAGGACGAGGAGATGCGACGAACGGTGATGGTCCCAGTGAACGCAATGAAAAGAGAACAGCGACGAAGGAAGAGAACGGCAAGACTGTCGAATTGCGGTGTGGTTATTCGGGCTTTGACTAGAGTAGCGTACTCAACCACTACCTGCCGGGATCATCCTACGCGCAACGAGTCGAGACTGCATGCCGATGAGGGGATAGGAGGACTATGTGTACGAGACATACATGTAGAGGAGCTCGATGCGGACGCGTCACTCACGTGAGTAAGTGGCGGCTCTCACCTAGTCGGCCTTCCTGGTCTCTTGTCATCTTCTCAACTCTCTGCATTCACGGACACCGAACTGCCATGCCTGCTCGCAAGAGGGGGAGGGGATCCATGCCACCGTCAGCTGGGCGTGCTGTAGGCCGACCAAAAGGCAGTCGGAACCATCATCATTATGGCTGGAGGGAGATCTATGGCGTGCCTGTTCCCCTTGGCGTTGATAGTGCTGAAGGTGATGATGGCACGAGAGAAGAGATCATTGTGACCGAGCCTAGTGGAACGAGCAATGATCACATCTCACAAGCGGATTACCAGGAGGATGCTGGAACACCATATCGGTATCCTAGAAGGAAACAGAAGGACAGCGGAGAGGAGGAAAACGACGAGGAGCTTCAGGAAGTGGAAGAAGGTGGGGAGCTGGGGGACTTGGAGGTGGACGAGGACGAGGTTGAAATTGGTCGGGGCGGAACCAGTGGGAGGACTCTGCTGGGTTCGTTTCTAGACCGAGTTGAGGCCGAGGTGGACCTGACGGACACGATGGACGAAACAGAATTGTTTCAAATACGTGAGTACAATGACGCCAAGTGAAGAACTCAATTGACTGGAGTAGAACACAGTCCCCGTCCTGCCCACACTCCTCCTCTGGAGATAGACATGCATCGAGACCGCTCTGCCCGTACACCCTCGAGCTCTGAGTCCTCTTCCCCGATCTTGATTGCCGCCTCCGGTCAACCTAGCAATTCCCTCAACGGCACGATCAACAATTCTCAGTCAATGTCTGTCGAAGAATGGTTCAGGATATATCAGCTGGTCGGTGATATCGCAATATCGTTGATCCGTTGAACTCCGCAGAGCACATATAAGCAAGTAGTTGAACGAACCGTCCGGACTGTCTCCTGGCAGGTGGTTGTCTGTCTTTGATTTATACCAAACCAAGCATATTGCGTGATCTTCGCTGCGTGTCGCTGGGGGCCACACATCGTGTTGGCCATGCATTGGTGTAGCAGCCGTGGTCGTCACCGTCTCAGTTGCTAGCATCACTCAAGCTTCATTCACCCCTCCCAAGGCATGCCGACACCCTTATTTCCCAGCTCGAGCAGCCGGTCCAGCTTCTCCTCAATAGAATCGAGTTGATCGTCTTGAGTTGACACCGCCTGCACCAAGTGGCTTACCATCCATCTGTCGAAGATGACTGCTTCTGATTGCTATGTTGCCATCATCGGGAGGTCAAAGTGGATGGCTCGAGGATCAGGTCCTTCTGAGTCCGAGAGGTAGTTGTCAATGTCTGGCTAAAGCGCATAACGGGCATGGTGGGTAAGGGGGGGAAGGGTTAGCAGATGAGGGTAGTAAGAGGGAAAGCGATGTGCACGTGGATGCTCGGCCGAACGGGGATGGAGGTCTCAGCAATACGCGTGGGTAGCTGTTGCAGAGGCGAGGAAAAAGCTGAGGCTGGGGAGAGAGGGCTTGGGCTTGGTACGGCTAGAATGGATGAGAGAATTGAGTAACGTCGAGGGACTCAATATCTCATACAGCACCTGTAAACCCACGATTGGTCCGTGATACAGTATCAGCTCACTGCGGATCGTATCCCAATTATGCAGAACAATGGAGAGTGGGTCACAGCTTCATGAGCCTTTGCGTTGCGACAACGGAAGAGCCGTGGACCGGGGTTGGCCCAAAAGGATGCCATCGCCTTGAATCGTATTGCAATGTTCCTCGGATTTTGTTACGACCTGTCCCTGGAAGACCTCTGGATGAAACACCTGAGCTACGGCTGACAAGTGTAACTTGTGAACCTGTGAACTGGCCCGACAGTGATGGGGTTATAGCTGTGAAGGGTCTGGCCAGCTGGGAACGGGGAATGGGGTGGTGGTGTCACGTCGCTTTGCCTTACCTTCGGTGAATGGGCTGTCAACACAACTGAGTAGATAAAGTAAAACTAGGTAATAGAGAGAAGATATCAAATAACTCATCGACTGAATAGACAATGGTGGCAACTAGAGTAAACAAGTCTGGTGATCTTAGAGGGAATGATGTATAGCTCTAAGATAGCCAAAAGCAAGACAAGAATGTGGACAAGAGTATGAATGACTAGAATGACTCAGTTGAGAGATTGCTGAGGGTCCCTCCTACTAACAATGGCTAACTACATATCTACGAGTATTGACCAGCCATCATCAAGTTGTCGACTTATTTGACCAGTCACTGCCACAATGGGTGAGGAAGGGGCCCCAAAGCCCAAGACGGCCAAACACATGGCTGTCATGCATCTGTCATGACAGGTGGGGGCAAGGGAGGAGCCGTAGCAACAAGGGACTTGCCACTTGCCAAGGTTTTGAGTGGTTTAACCTGAATAATGGATTGATCCTTGGAAGAAGGATCAAGAACAAAAATAATGAACTACTTATATACCTTGTCTAGTGGTTTGGAGACATCTGGCCTTTAGATTCCATCTATAGAGTCTCTGTGCTTCCTCTACTGAGTCTCCACCAAGGTAGGCTGAGTCTCTACTGAGGTAGTGTTACGACCCGACTCCCAAAGGAAGATGATTGGGAGATAGGTTGGTGTTTTGGGGAACGACTTTAAGTAAAGGAACACTAGTCGCGGACAATGTCTGCGTTAATCGGTGAAGACCCCAACAATACAGTTGAAGAGTGGATGATGGTCAAAGTAACATATGATTTTAGATCCTTACGGATCAGAGAGGACTAGGGGAGGGTTTATATACTGGTTAGTCCTATGAATGTAACAAACTAATCCTACAAAGGTAATGAATGTCGGTCACAAGTCTGTGTGTGTTGTCCAAAGATATCGGTGTGTAATCGGTCAAATGAGTGTAGTCGGTCATTGAGTGGTAGGGTCTTCACAGGATATGGGTTATTGCTGCCCATTGCAAGCAATCTTTGCTGATCTTTGTTGGTTGTTGTCTGGCTCCATGACACAATCTGTCCTTGGTTGACCTTGGACTGACCAACAACACATGGATTGTGATTATTTACTAAGAACATTCTACTTATGGATTGGTTGACAGTGAGGTTGTGATAATATGCTTGGAAGGATCCATCAAGCAGCATGAATTAATGCACCATTTGCTGGTCAGGTGTCATGAATGGGCAAAGACCAACAATCGACGGTATCAATTGGACACGATGTCCCACAAATAGACATCTATAGCAAACATTGCTAGCATTCCAAACGAGGGTCGGTGAGAGCAAACACCGGACAGGGACTAGAACCAACCGGGACCACAAAGGATCCCCCTATTGATGGATTGGTATCCCGAACTAGTCTCATGACAGGCCTAGGTGATTCTAGACCGAGGAGAAGTAAGACGGGAGTATAAAGAAGAGGAGGGATGCTCTCACCAAGGTAGCGGGCATCGATCAAAGAGGAAAACAAGATCGACCATCAGCCATCAGGACAACTGCCGACAAACCTGAGCAAAGATTGCTAAAGATTGGACATCGATGCTTATGATGACCCACAAGAGGTAATCGTCCAGTAAACAAGGAACCGTAAGAGGAAGGTACATCGAGACGTCGACCAGCCATCTCTACATGCTAAGCCGATACGGGTAACATGCATAAACAGGATACGACGGAAGAAGTAAGAGAACGGGGACGGTTACTCCTTGCGGAAGACAATAGGTGACAGAGCAAAGGCAAGTGACGGAAAACATGGCTGAGACAAAGCAAAGATTGTTAATGGTGGGCGATCGTTGCTGAAGTAAGGGAATGCTTAATATATATATATCGGTATAGCTGGAGAAGGGATTCCCCAGCGATTCTTGATTGTTGTCGTATCTTAATATCTTAGTAATCGTAGTCCAAGTATATGAAGTTCTAGGAAACATCGAAAGACCAAACCCGATCGACGCAGGCAACTGGCTACTAAATCAAGTCCCCAGGTTGCTCATCGACACCCATCGTATACCAAGGTTACCAAAGTTTGCTTATAATCGATAACCTTTGGAAATCCTCAGCAGAGCTATTTCGGACCCTTGCGCGCCAATCGGCAGAGGCATCGTGACATCAGGTCAAGTGAAGTAACTATTGATAATTTGATTCTTGGGAAAAAAGACATCTACAAGCTGGGTCTTTATGCCTGTCAGTCAGGCAGTCTATTCTCTCAGAGTACCTCTGAGACAATATATGCTCTGAGAGGTACTTTGAGAGATGCTCTGAGAGGTACTCTGAGAGGTACTCTGAGAGACGCTTGGAGAGGTACTCTGTGAGATGATCTGAGAGATACTCTGAGAGATGATCTGATTACATAACTATTCTATGTATAATATGGCGAGTCATAACACTAGTTCAATTTGTCCATTACCTCGCCTACTCAGTTGTGTTGACAGTCTATTCACCAAAGGCAAGGCAAAGCAGTGTGACAGTTTGTCGCTCTCTGGTTTACCAGGCATAACAGATTGCTCACTGTTTAGCGTAAGCCCTTTTGTCTTTCCTTTTTCTTAGTTATTTCTTTCCTCTTTTCCCTCCAAGGAGTGTACTCATAACTCTCAACCTCCAAGCATTTCACTTTCTCTGTTTGATTTATACATCAAGCAGTACCAAATGAAGCAGTATCAAACAAAGCACTAAACAGAGAACCAAATCATCAAGCCTCAAAACAGCCTTACATTAACACTTGTTTGTATTGCGTCTTTGGAATCTGGCACTGGGGATCTGAGCTTTTTGAAAGCAACCCTGCCACCCTCTCTTGCAACACAGCCCAACCTGACAACATTCCTGATTGCCAGGTTGTGTGCCAGCAAGCTGTTGTCACCTCATGTGGTGTTGTCTCCAGAATCAATTGGAACTTGGTTTGATCAAAAGTCTACAAGTTTGACATCCTGTCATGACCCAGTCAGTTTGGTCATGACACCAAATCACGTGAACTCACTCGCCATGGATTCCCTCAATGTGGACTAGCTCGATGTGGATGTCCACAACACGAATGCCCTCGGCGTGGGATCCCACAACATGGTTTCATTATGACATGAAGGTATAAAAGGATTACATTCGGTAGCTTTGTACTTCTCCCAGAATTAGATTTATCAATTGTCTTTCCATCTTACCACGGTCTCTCAGAGCAGTGCCTTTGTCACTGCTCCTTGTTCCCTTCTCAATCATTCTTTGCTGTCAACCAATACACAAGTCTCAGAAACTACAATTGTCAGAAGTAGTTCAAGCTTAGTAAATTTCTGCAGTCTACTCCATTGGACATGCATTGGGAGCAGATCCTCAAGGCATGGAACAAACTACAGCATGATCTGGTTGAGAGAGAGGGGGAGAAGATGGAGAGAAGGAGGCAAGTGGTTTTGAAGGTAAAGGGTGTACTTGCTGAGTTTTAACTTTGCACACTGCAGCTATAGACCCTTATGCATATAATGTTGAAGTCTTAGAGGCCTAGTTTCTGTGATGCATGAATAGATTGACTCTGGATACAAAAGAGGAGGAAGAAGGATTGTTTCTGGTGAACTGCGTCATTTGCTACACCTGTGTGTCCCTCTAAGATTCTCGTTATTCCTAATTTGCCCTGTCAACTACTGACTGGGTCGACGACTCAACCGACTCCCGGTGTTCAACATTTCTCGTCTATTAACTTGTGTCTCTCGACCTATCAGTTGTGCTGGCGGTCCTTTCAACCAAAATAGAGCAAGGTGACGATCCTCATGCCAAGAGGGATCTCATCTTTCTTCATCCTGTTTTCTTTTTGTAGCATACGTACCAGCACCTCATCGCCGAGCCATCAAGGAGGGAAGAAGACATGAGCCAGTAAGAGACGCAAGAGGACATCTAGACGCAAAGGACTTCAAGAATTCAGAGAGAATCACAGGACAATGCAGGGCATCAAGGACATCGGACTACAAGCTCAACAGGCAGTGAACGAGAAGACAGAGCTTTGACGATTCAGATCTCTTGCTTTGGCGCCCTTTCTAGAGGTGGAGAAGGTGGTTCAAGGCGCAGGCATGGCGCATGGCCAACGGTGTCTGTAGGCAGCACTGGTGAGTGAGCCACTGCATTAAGCAAGGGGTCCCCACCTGAACCAGCGCAGCCACACAATTTATCGTAGGATCTCCGCAATCTGTGTGGTGACTGTTGAAGGGTATGTCGCGGCACTCGTGGACTGGAGAAGCCAATTAAATCGAGGAGAAAACGCATACGCCTCGTCTAGAAGCTCGTTAATGGAAATCAATCATAAATGCCCTTCAAAGGCATACGGCGGAGCGCAAGTTACTATGTTGACAGGGTCAGCCGACAGTCCATGGAAATACATACAGGCTGCTGAGACACTACAGGGCTGTTATTTGACGGCTACCAATCGAGAGAAGAAGTAGCAAGATCCTTTGAACACTATGTTGCAAGAGAACACCCTGGAGAGTCTGCGCAGAGCCACTGGCCCCCTGATGTATTTCGGTTCTTGAGGAGCGATAATCAACGCAAGCTCAAGCTCTCAGACCTATCGAGCACCGCAAGCAGCAGCGAGGGACCCACTTTGTGCCCAGTGATTGTTCTCGCCCTCCACAGGGCTAAAGCAAGTCATGAGAAGCGAAGACCTGCGTGTGTGCCCAGTATCGGACCTAGCGCTGTACCCTTCTGCTCGGTAAGTCCAGCACGCAGACCCGCATGGCTAAGCAGGCTATGGGAAGCAAAGCACTTATGTGGAGCAGCTTTGATGTTAACAGCCACACCGAGGCATTTCCCGACCTCAGCTCACGCCTGAAGTGGTACAACAGTCACCCGCTGTCTGTGCCGTCCCGCTTAACTCAAACCAGAGCGCATCGTTACATCGCACACCTAGCTAGCTCTGAGAGCGCTCGCAGGCTTTAGAGTGGAGGGACTTTTTTCCAAGGGCGGTCAAGGGCGCCCCCCAAAATCCTGCGGAGGTTCTTCCCGGAGCTGGAACATTGGTAGGTACAAGGCGCACTCCCAACAGCGTCTGATGCATGCGGAGGAGCTCGTGGTTCGCTTCCTCGTCCCTAATGAACGAAGACCTTGTGGCGTGGGCTTCCCTGGAAAGAGTACGGCTTCTGCGTATAGTACTGGTCCAGGACGCCCATCACTGGCGGCGCCTGCACCCGTCGCTATTCCTCTGGCGCCACGAAGTCTACCGCGACGCAGAATAGCTCGCGAACCGAAGCGCCCTCCGGGAAGCAACCCTGAACGAGGAGCGGATAGACAGTCCCCAACAAATCACCTAGCCTCCTGATCGGAGCCTGAAGTCTTTCTCGGAGATTGTGACAGCCACTGTCGTCGTCCTGTTTCATTAGGCTTCCCCTTGATTCTATAGCTGTACTGGCTTGGTGCTTGTACTGGCTACCCAGTTCTGTCTTCTAGCTGTAGCTGTAGCAATGTATCGCTCTTTATGCTTCGATGAGGAGATGCAGACCTGATCGGTATTCCTCTTCTACTTTTTGTTACGTCTCGTGTAAAACGGCTACGGACTTTTCCAATGTACGAGACGGCTTCTCCGTGCTACTAAATACGGAATATCAGTACGTGCGTCCAGTAACTACTTGAACGGGGACACTGTCATCGACGACGTCGGTCGAGCTGTACATGTGCGGGTGATAGAGCAGAAGCTTACCGTCCTAAAGGTGAGTCTTTTGTTTTAACGTCACACATCGCTTACACCTACTTCACTTTGTACAGATGTGGCTGCTCGATTCGTCCATTCAAGAACTACCTGAATGGCTCATCGCCGATCGTTGTTCAGCACAACTGGGATCCTTAGGATATGGGTCTATGCATGACTTGACTGTCCTGACTATCATCACGACAAGTACGACCACGGTCAAGTGACGCCCCGCTTGAGCCTGGGTCAGCCCTGTGGCCGTGTGAACTGGTGAGTGTATGGAGACCGAGAGGCCAGCCGTCCTGGAGGCTGTGCCGGATCTAGCTGAGAGTTAGGTCGAACATATGAAGGTGCCAATCGTTACTTCAGCAGATAAGACTTACCGCAGGGGACATACTACTCTCATAGCAACAGCGGCGCTTTCCTGCGTCATCTTCGTTCTTCCATCGAGGTACCCGTTTACGAGCAACAGACCAAAGTAATGACGCCAGCCAGGGCAGCTCGCTTAAGGTCACGTGCTTGTGTAGCAGTATCCCCGATCAAGCATACACAGGCTGTGGCTTGCACTGCGCATATGCATGTGATCCGTGGTCGGTTGTCCCTTCGCACTCGTGAGCATCTGACACCAAACATGCCTTCAACCATGCCTATCTGTGCCGAGTGAGGGCATGTAAGAGACAACACGTACCTTGTCCTTCCGTTTCACAACTCTCCTGCGTCACAGACGTGATAGAAGATCGGAGACAGATTTTCCCAGCTTCGCCTTCAACGCATCGGATTCCTCCTTGTTTCTCTGCAATTGTAGTTGCAAAGCGGCCTGCCGATCTGCCAGCTCCCTCAACTGCCGTTGCACAACCTCCCTTTGTATTTGCTCCTCTTCAATCTGTGCTTGTAGTTTGCTGCGAAGTATACTGCGAGCGTGGAGCAAATTGAGTGATGCGTGTATCGAGGATCCCAATTCGTCGAATTCAGCAGGGTTGGTTGAGGTACCTGCTTCAACCGATACACTGGACTCGTTTGCTGTGGTGATCGTACCCCTCGCAGAACCAGTAGGGATAAGGTTGTGTCCAGGAGATGAATCTATCTCGACGTACGGGGCTCTTTGAAGGGGACTTTCGGTGTTAGCATGTACATGCGTCTAAAATTCGTCAGCTGCGTCTGGTCGGGTGATTCAGATGGCAAGCCATACATGGAGATTTGGCGCTTCCATGTGAGGGCGAGAAGCGGGTCGTTTCCCATTTGAGTTGAGATTCGTTGTGAACTCAGACTAAGACTCAGTGAGCTTTCCGATATCCATTGAAACGAATGTAAGAGCGACTGGAGAACAACACTTACGGGTGGCGTTGAAGGTGGGACGGCCTACATGAATGTCTGGTGTCAATCTGAGCACACAGGGTTCAAACGAGCATGACTTACAGCATTCCCAGATATCAGGGCCGTTCTTGGAGAGGAGTTCGACTTCCAAGGCTGATTCGTCGAGCCATCACTGACAGATGCCGGATCGCAGCGCCTTTTTCGTCGAGGTTTGGCTTTCAATAAAGACTGCATCGAGCGAGCCTACGGTGCTCAACAATCTATCCCATTTATGGATAAGGGGAAGGAGTCGAGCAACGTACAAAGTCGAGATGGCCTCCATTGACGAGTACGTCTTTGATTCCGCAATCTGCTTTACCTCGGATGCAATGCCAGCATGTCTTGAGTTCCAAAGATGGGTGTGAATCACGATGAGGACTATCGTTGTCACGAAATATGAAACTGACGATAACTGTGGGTCGAGACGCCGCATTCGCCTGATAACAACGTATTTTAGGATGACTGTATTCCTGAGCCAGAGTTGGAGGCAGCAGTAAGAGGGCGAGCGAGACGACGAGGTTGTTAGGGTTAAGTTTGGTCCAGGGGTAGATGAACAGCGACGTAAGCATGATTCGTCGGACATTCTGGAGCTCCCTTACGTATATCCAGCTCTAGGCCACAACATACCGGTGTTGTCATTAGGCAAGGCCCCCCACGCATCGGAGGATGGACTGACACATGTTAGTTGCAAGATTGCTAACACGTCGTCGTCGAGCATAGAAGAGAGGAAGCGATCGCGATGCACTTCTGGCGTGCAGACCTCGTACCCATCGACAAGCGGTCTCGGGCAGCTTTGAGCTGATGCAGGTGAAGCAGGTGAAGGAGGTAAAGCAGGTGAAGCAGGAGGCATGCTGTCGTCTAGATGAATGAACGCGTCGGAAGAGATGATACTGAAGCGGACTTTGGCCGGCGTTAACACTCGTAATAGATGTGGCACCAAAGTCCGAGCTGTTTAATAATTGATCTTTTCAAAGGTAGAGATGTGTCTTAAGGTGGTTGCTTGCAGACATCTGGATACTTAGATGTGCTTGAAAGAGATTGATAATGACAAAGAATGGATGGAATTGAGCACATCTTACATAAGAGACTGAGTGTTGTTGCAAGATGGGGACAATCGGCCAACCTAGATTACCTACCCCTCCTGACATCTTCTAATGTATGTCATTAGACCCTACTGACAGCTTCCCATATATTTCATTCAACTCAACTGATTGCTCCATAATTGAGTATACATCAAAGTTCAGTATGAAAATTAATACAATGAGCGGTCAATGAGGCAAAGCTATTGCGATGATGCCTCTGCCGATCAGTGCAGAAGGGTCCGAAGCAGCTCTACTGAGATTCTTTTAAGGTTACTGACTTTAAGCAAAGTTCAATGTCTTTGGGATACTATGGGTGTTGATAAGCAACCTGGGGACTTGATTAAGTGGCCAGTTGCCTGCATCGATTGGGTTTGGTCTTTTGGTGATTCCTAGAAGTTCATAGACTTGGACTAAAGGTTACTAAGATACTAGGATACTAAGATACGACAACAATCAAGAATCACCGGGGAATCCTAGCTATCTGCCGCTTGCAACGTCGTCGAGATTGCAGGCACCGGAACCAAAACCACATGGCTTTTTCGTCAAAAACTTCTAGAAAAGGGATTTTTGGCCGATGCACGTCTCAAATTTGATCCCGTTCCTCTGCAACGTCGCCACGACATTGCAGAGCCAAAAATTCTTAAGCTTTATGGCTCGGCAATGTCGTAAAAATCTCAAGCTATGCATGTGAGAATGACATGGTTGGAAAGCTGGGATTGGGAGCTTCAAGATGATATGCTTCATGATGCATAATGTCACGCCTATATGTAGCTAAAACTGGGATCCTGGTAAGATCCCGGTGTCATGACGGCCACCATGACCACCACGCGACCACCATGCGACCACCACACGACACGGCCACCTCGGCCATTGGATCCGGCGTCTCGGTGTATTCGGAGTAAACAGTTGAGTGATAGGTCTACTCGTCTACTCGGTAGACGAGTTATTAGTAGCCAGCCGTTTGTAGGAGAGTTCCCCAGTGAACTCTCGATTGAGTCATTCTAGTAACATCCTTGTCCACGTTCTTGTTTTGCCTTCGGCCACGTAGTGCTACCCTCCCGTGTCCCACTACGTCTTAGTCTTAGTCTTAGTCTGTGTTCCCTCGAGTCGACTATTCAGTCGACTACCTAGCATATATCCTCTTCCCTCCAATCGTCGTTCACATCTAAGCTCCTCGGTTGAGTTGACGGTCTAACAACCGAAGGCAAGGCAGAGCAACATGACAGTATCGAGAGTTCACTCTTACCGTCTGTCACGGTGCCTCTGCCGATCGGCGCGGAAGGGTCCGAAACAGCTCTGCCGGGGATTTCCAAAGGTTATCGATTATAAGCAAACTTCGGTAACCTTGGTATACGATGCGTGTCGATGAGCAACCTGGGGACTTAATCTAGTAGCCAGTTGCCTGCGTCGATCGGGTTTGGTCTTTCGATGTTTCCTAGGACTTCATATACTCGGACTACGGTTACTAAGGTACTAAGATACGACAACAATCAAGAATCGCTGGGGAATCCCTTCTCCAGCGATACCGATATATATATATTAAGCATTCCCTCACTTCAGCAACGATCGCCCACCATTAACAATCTTTGCTTTGTCTCAGCCATGTTTTCCGTTACTTGCCTTTGCTCTGTTACCTATTGTCTTCCGCAAAGAGTAACCGTCCCCGTTCTCTTACTTTTTCCGTCGTATCCTCTTCATGCATGTTACCCGTATCGGCTTAGCATGTAGAGATGGCTGGTCGACGTCTCGATGTACCTTCCTCTTACGGTTCCTTGTTTACTGGACGATTACCTCTTGTGGGTCATCATAAGCATCGATGTCCAATCCTTAGCAATCTTTGCTCAGGTTTGTCGGCAGTTGTCCTGATGGCTGATGGTCGATCTTGTTTTCCTCTTTGATCGATGCCCGCTACCTTGGTGAGAGTATCCCTTCTCTTCTTTATACTCCCGTCTTACTTCTCCTCGGTCTAGAACCACCTAGGCCTGTCATGAGACTAGTTCGGGATACCAATCCATCAATAGGGGGATCCTTTGTGGTCCCGGTTGGTTCTAGTCCCTGTCCGGTGTTTGCTCTCATCGACCCTCGTTTGGAATGCAAGCAATGTTTGCTATAGATGTCTAATCGTGGGACATCGTGTCCAATTGATACCGTCGTTTGTTGGTCTTTGCTCATTCATGACAATTGTCTCTTCCTCCGACTCCTCTCTCAAGAGACTTTGTGTCTCTTGTCCGTGATGATGATCCAGAGCCATCGTTGTCTCAACTCTTTCCACCTCTGGCAACATCGTCTATCCAGCTGCTTGCTAGTTCACTACCATGGCAACTTGCCACGACCCAGCAACCAAGTCTTGATGAGCCAGTCCGCACTTCTCCTCACCATTCATCGCCAACTACTCAGCAACCAGGTCTTGACGAGCCATTCCTCACTTCCCCTCACCAGTCATCGCCAACTCACTTTCTGTCATGGGATCTGCCAACTCTCTATTCCCAAAACATGTTTTGGGGATCAAACAACTCTCCGACACCAGAAGCACCAATGCTTAACACTCAATCGGTGATCTTTGAGGATGATTTTGAGGATGTGATCTGGCCTAGCAACTCACCGAGAGAAGCTAGTCACGCTGGTCCATCAAGACTTCCAATCCGACAGAAACATCCTCCACTCTCCCCATACCCGCTCTTCAAGCCTGGTCACAAACCATTGCCAAAAGTACCCAAGCAGCGTCCATCAAAGAAGGAGCAGAAGGGCAAGGGGAAGGGGAAGGTGATCGCTGAGAAGGTTGATGACATTCTTGCTCAAGTGACCTTGACCGCAGAGCAGATGGCAATTCATCGGAGAGTGGTTGACCAAGGGGAGTCTGTTTTCTTTACTGGATCAGCAGGTGAGTCGTAGACTGTACATACATGCTGATACCAGGTACTGGCAAGTCCTTCCTTTTGCAGAACATCATACGTGCATTGCGACAGAAGTATACCAAGACAAAAGTCGTTGTCACCGCATCCACTGGTATTGCGGCTTGCCATGTAGGAGGAACAACATTGCATCGGTTTGCTGGTGCAGGTCTCATTGAAGCCGGTGGGAATGATCTTGTCGCACGTGTCATCAAGCAACCGGCAGGTGAACGGAAGAAGATGTGGAAGGATGCAAAGGTGTTGGTGATTGATGAAGGTGAGTGTGTCATTGAATCGTCTCTGACTCTAGTATCCATGATCAGTCCCACATTCTTCCAGGCGATCTCCGATGCCCTTGCGACTTTCCGCAACGACAGAAGACCATTTGGCGGGCTGCAAGTTGTGCTCACCGGTGACTTCTTGCAACTCCCACCTGTACGTGCGCAAAACAACACTGCTGTCAACCAGTCGTCCCTACGGTACTGTTTTGAGACCGAAGCATGGCAGTCCTTGATAGCCAAGCCAATCATCCTTGCTCAAGTTCACCGTCAGCATGAGTCTGGTGAGTTTCTTGGTACTTTGTTGCTCACTTTAGCGTTCCTTGATCTTCTCAATTCCATCCGGCGCAACGACATCTCCCCACAAGTACGCAAGACACTCCAAAGTCTCACCCGGCCTTTACCCAAAGGTGACTATGTCCCTCCGACGCTCCATGGAAAGCGTAAAGCAGTCCACAATACCAACATAGACCACCTGTATCAACTCCCTGGTAAGAACATGACCTATGGTGCAAACGATACGATTTCTGCTGCTGGAAGAAGAATGCCAAAGAACTTGGTGTTTGACCAGATGATGGCTGTTGACTGGCTGTCGCTTAGGCCTGGTGCACAGGTGATGTTGATCAAGAATCTGAGCAGCGAGTTGGTGAATGGTCTGATCGGTGTTGTTGCTGGTTTTGATACCCTGGAGAATGTCGAGCCAAACATCTGCCACTCATACCTACCGCCAACCACCATCATCTCGATCACCGAAGACATGTCGATCATCGTTTCAAAGAAGAAGAAGCAGTCGACTCTTTGGCCAGTAGTCCGATTCCATGCCCGTTCCAGCCGAGGGTATGTGATCATGTCACCAGAGTCATTTGATGCTACCAATGGGGTTCGAGTCACCGGTACGCGCTGGCAGATCCCACTTGATCTTGCTTGGGCGCTCTCGATACACAAGTCGCAGGGCCAAAGTAAGTTGTCATGTTCACCACTTGCATTGCTGACTTTGCTTAGCGCTGTCATCTGTTGTGGTGAATCTCGGCGGCCTCTTTGAAGATGGTCAAGCATATGTTGCCTTGTCGCGTGCTACATCGCTTTCTGGACTGCAGGTCATCAACTACTCGCATCACAGCAAAGTCAGTCTATGTATCTTTGACAGACTCACGCTGACTTCTCAGCTCACCGTTGATCCACAAGTGATTGAATGGATGGATTCACACACACAAGAAGAGGAGGACACTGAAAGACAGTTAGCATAGATCGTATGAATGAGACATACCATAACACGCAGCGTATAATAACAACAAGACGTTTCTGAATCATAAGGATAGTCAATGCACTGCATCGTCCACATCAGCTTGACCAATAATGCATCAATCAGAATCCACAATGCCGGAAGTTTCAACTAGTGCATCGTCAACTCTTATAAGGAAGAATGATATTTGGTGGATGACTAAGATATTTACTAGTGTTGGTACAAGTGAATGCCGTCACCACCAATCTTTTCTCTGCATCACCGTCATCAAGCTTGACAACCCGGTGAGGGATGGTAGATGCTTCAAGGAAGACTACGTCACCAAGGTTCATAGGTAGAGAGCCGCCAAGTGTTGGGAGAACAAGTGAGCCTTGATTTTCTGATCGGTCCCATGGATCGGAAGGGTGACCACAGTTGAGGATGATGGTGTAGGATTTGTTGTCGTCATGAAGGTCAAGATGCAGCTTCTCTGACTGACCTCTTCCAATGGCTACACAGGTTGCCAGATTGCCATAGCGGAATAATTGACTGATATCATCCTCTTTGATGGACCGGGCAGCGTTGGGAGGGATGGAAGACGTGCTATAGTTGATTGCCCCCTTTTTGCCCTCCTCTCTGACTCGTCTGTGTAGGCTGATTGTTCAGCCAGGAATGCCGACCGGCTCACCTTTGAGACCATTTCAAAGATGAAGGATCAATCTCTTTCAGAGCTTTTTGAACTCGACCATTGAGGACAGAGTCGATAGCGAGAGCAAGTGACATCATTGCATCTTGCCGATTCTCGTGTGTTGCTGTTGCCGATGCACTGTCGTTCCAACTTGGTTGGAGGGTATCCCGGCTCACCCATGGAGTATCATGCTGTGAACTTGGTTTGAGAAAGTGGCCGACATGAAAAGAGGGATGACCACTTGACCGGCTGTTTGACTTTAAGAATGGACGACATCCAACCTAAAGGCGGTTCAGTTGATATGACTAGAGTAGAGATGAACTCACCGTCAACGCATGCTCCATTGCTCTCATGATTCTCTCCATCATGTCTCCGGTAAGCAAGCTGCTCTTCTTGATAATACAGTATCTTGGGCGTCCAGATCCAGCTTCAGGATGAGGAGAATCAATTAGCTAATCTGTATTGTCGACATGATTGACAAGGATCGATCTGACAGGAAGTAGCGTTGCAGGATCTCGTCACATTGACTTTGAAGCTGGTTCTTGTTTCCTCGTGGGCCATAGTAGAACCGCTTCTGAACCTCAAGGGGATAGGGAGATTCCAGTGCACTGCATGGTCAGCCTGATCACGACATCACTGGATATTAGGTGTGGCTTTTTGGCGCTGTCTTAGGGGGTGTGATGGGTGATGTTAGGGGGTTAGGGGGTTAGGGGGTTAGGGGGTTAGGGGGTTAGGGGGTTAGGGGGTTAGGGGGTTAGGGGGTTAGGGGGTTAGGGGGTTAGGGGGTTAGGGGGTTGGGGTTAGGGGGTTAGGGGGTTAAGGGG
>MCFC01000105.1:0-48099 GCA_002105065.1 Naematelia encephala
ACAGTCTCTACCACCGCTGTTGGAAGATTTCCTAGTACCAAAGTCAGACGTCATACCTTGACACGAACAAAAGGCTGACCCCAATTTGAAAGAATACCCATCTGCGCCGTCAGAATAGGCCCTCAAGTCTGTGTGGTGAACTTACAACGATGATCCCATACTGAAAGTCCGCAGGAACATAGAATAATTCCTTAGTCGCATACGACAGAATAGCTCCCACCAGCATATACAACACCCCTACGAGTACGAGGGGCCCAAAGGCGGTGATGTTCTGCGGCGTGAAGGCGTCTACCATTGACGAGAAGACGAGTGCCGGAAGGCCAACGTTCTGCGAGGTGAATCCGGATGCCCTGTCGAGGGAACACAAGCAGGCTTACCAAACTGAGAATACTGACCCCCTTTGCGCAATAAGGTGGAAACATGTTCCTCTTTGTGATGACGATTCCGATGCCGATACAAATCATCATCTTGATAGTAGGCGCGAAGCCTGGGCAGATGAGTAGTTATGACTAGAACGATGGGGAAGCGCACCTTTATAGATGATCTCGCCCGCGTTGAATGTCATCTTTGTTCAACTAAGGCGGTCGCTGGCGAGAGTGAGGCTGAGGGACTCTATGAAGCAGCATCGGTAATGGGGTATAAGCACACTCCTGGCAAGACCAATCCTGTGTTCCGCATTGCAGGACAACACGAAAAAGATAGGAGATTCTGAACTGTCAATTCCGAATTGCTTGTCGGTATGAACCGTAGCCCACCGGACCAGTCCGAACACCGATATTTCAGGATTCTTGCTCCGGCAAATCGCAGATCGCGACATTACGAATTTATGGTCATACACAGGCTATCTACAAGCCACATTCTATTCTTCCGTCATGTCCCACTCATCGCCATCTTCCTCCAGGAAGGCAAGACAGCCAGGTGAACAACCTTTCCACTCAATGGGCAGGTCTGAGACTCCAAAGACCTCCCTCCACTCGATTCTGCTTTCCGCCGCCTGTAAGAATACATGTCGTGTTGGTCTCGTGACCGGATGACTGCTAGTGTCTAGCTCAAAGTGTCGGGGTGACGGACAAGGACAGTAGTATGGATTGGCAGATGCGTCATCAGGAGGCAATGGGCGGTGAGAACGAGGGAAAGGGTCGACTCTCGCTTGAACACCCACAGCTGAAACATTACTACCTCGGCGAGCGGAGCCTTGCAGATGAGATTGAGCGAAGCTGGCACCCCTAAGAGCTTGCAACATGCGTTTCACGTCCTCCTCAGATATAGAAGGAATTTGCAACTGCTGGTGCAGGATTTCGGGATCGAGCAGAGGGTGGATTTCCCCTTTGGAAGGTGCCCAGTCAAAGTGGTCCAATAAGGGAGGTAGATTCGATTGAGGTCGCGGTGAGATGAGCAAGTTGACGCAAATATCGCTCAATCGTGGAACTGGATGCGAACTGCGAGACTCGAGCGCCGAGAGGATGCGTCCCGAGCCCGAACCAGCTTCAGCATCTGCTGAACCCTTGGCAATCGGGATTGGAATGAAAGGGTTGGGATGCGGTGAGAAGACAGTCAAAGCGAGGTGTAGTATAGTAGAAGGAAGCTTGGTCTATACAGGTCAATCGGAACTCAACAGCATCGAAACAGAACTTGCGATTGAATTGTTGCCAATGTTCAAGGTTCGCAAATGGTGCAACTCTCCAATAGCAGCTGGCAGGGCAGTGAGAGAATTGCGATCTGAATCTTCAGCGCACGTCTTTATGCTACTTACGCAATGTCAGCAGGGTGAGATTGGAAATCTCGAAGAGTGCGCTCGGTAGACTGCAGGGTCAGTTAGGGCGGCTGATGATCATCTAACCTGGTGAGACTATTCCGCGCAAGATTGACATCCACGTCCATGGGCTGGCTTTGCACACCTGCAGTACCAAAGTGGAGAGCACCTGTCTTGCTTCTACCCCACGATGAATTTCGTTGTCCCAAGGGCGATAGATGACCAGGAGCCGGAAATGATGGACTGGCCAGGAGGTGAGGGGATGAAGTCTCAGGTTCGCTAGTCTCGGTCAAAGCTGGAGAGTGTAGGAGTGGTCCTTCCCCTCTAAGGCCACTGAGAATGCGGACTGAAGTGGGATTTGGTGCTAAGACCCCATTGCGAAAGTTTGCTGCAGAGGCCGGCGCCGATACCGTTCGCGAGAATGAGCGAGCGTTACCAGCAAATCCACCAGTTCCTGGAGACGGAGCAAAAGGACTAGCGACAGGCGAGGCGGTCGGCGAGGCAGCTGGACGTTGAGTTGCCGTTGCGCGAGGCGAAAATGAAGAAGGAAGCGTAACCAAATCGCGAAGATCAGCTATCTTGGTCGACAATACAGTTAAGCCTTTCCCACTATCGCAGGCCCAGATCAGCCCGAGTCGGTACAATCTTGAAGTGCTTACGCGAGATACAAGGAGTTTTGAGCGTTATCCACACATTGTGCAACCTGCACTCGCATCCACTCATCACTACCTATCACAAAGGCATCGATTACAGCTGTATGCCCTACTGACAGAGAGTCGAACTCGTTGGCGAGACTCGAAGAGCTAGGCTGACGATCATGTCGGTATGGAGGCTGGGGGAAGTGATTAGGGGTGCCATCCTTTTCTCGCCGTGGTTTGGGAAGATGCTGATGCGGAAGGGAATTGACCTTGTTGCTGTCCAGCGGGTGAAGTATAGTTGCAGCAAACTTGAGCGGCTTAGATGGTTGAGAATCGGGGTGCAAGAAAGGACGAGAATTCCCGGACAGCGGATCTAAGGCTGGCATGTCGGCAGGGTCTCATCCGCTGTCGCTCTTGATGCCCACTGGCTTGGTCCAGACGTAGAAGGCAAACGACGCGTCGAGTATCAGTATTATCCACGTATCCAAACACGCAGGGCCGGGTTTCATGGAAAACCTCGGGCCAGTGCGGCGACCGCCGATTCAAGCACTCATAGAATTGCATATCACTTGTTTGGAGTCACTATCACATTTTCCAACCCAGTCACACATGCGCCAGTATACCTAATGGCTACTATATGGTCAGTTTACTCACATGGTCACCGCGCCAATACTGGACGTACCCATTCTTGTCTCTGTCATAAGCACGATCGTCCTCCTGTCTCCTGGGTGGACTCCTGTCGCGGCCATAGTCCCTCCTTGGCTCGCGATCGTAGGTGCGGTCATCTTGGCGGCGAGGAGGCGATCGGTCTCGACGCTCGTATCGGTCAGTGCGACGGTCGTCGTACCGAGGTCGATCGTCGCGGGGTCGATCGTCGCGACTTCGGCCATCATACCTTGGGCGATCATAGTCGCGAGGAGGAGGGGGGCGACGATCAAAGTCGCCTCCACCACCGGGCTGCAAGTTCAGAAGCTCATCTTGGTGTTTCACCTACCTGGGCGAGTTCCAAAGTCACCGGCGTACCATTAATGTCTACTCCAGCGAGGCGGCTCAAGGCTTCCTCAGCATCAGCCATGGTGGTATATTCGATAATGCTAGTCATCCTCAGCACACAGCGCACTTCAAAGATTGATGCCATTCACCCGTTGCTAGGATTATTGCGGTCCACATCGGCATAAATGATATTATTGTTGCCAATTCGACCGTAATCCTTGAGATCCTATAATTGCCCGCAGGTCGTGTCAGGTTGATCTGGTACCCAGGCATAGAACATCATCTGAAACCGGCTAAGAGAGCTAGAGGGGAAACTCCGCTGTACCCGGCCACGAGAATCGACCTCTGATGGGACCTTTGGAATTCACGCGAGGTAGGCTCGGCCACTTTCAAGGGACAGGACCATAAAGACTTGTAGAAATAAATCGCACCTGCCAGCTGGTCGACGAAGGAATACCAATGACCGTCACTCTGACACCCTTCCTAGGAGCAGATGAGCGAGGAGGTCCACGATCTCCAGAATTTCTAAGGACATCAGCTTCGGAAGAATGGACTTGAACGTACGGGTCGTAGAAGTCCTTCCTGCGGGTGTCCCTTGATGGCTCAACAATGAGACTTGGGAAAAGTCAGCCTTTCCAACTCCATTCACCACACGTACTTCTCTCCCATAAAAGGCCTGCCATTGAAATCTCGGACTACGTCCTCGGCATCCTGATCTTCAGCTTCAAGCCCATAATAAAGGTCAGCAACTCACTCTGCTCGATTCGAATTCCAGGAAGCCAAAGTTTCCCATTGGACGGATGTCCACGATTTTTCCATAGCCTTTGAAGTGCTAAAGAGATCAGTTGACAGGTCTGATCCTGGCAGGGACGCAACGAACATCCTCGATATCAGTCTTGGAGACGTCTGCAAGGTCAGCGGCAGCCTATCATACATATAAATGGCTTACTTGGCGGTAGATGACCTAGATATACTCTGCGCGACATGATGGCAAGGATGAGAGAGAATGGAGCAAGTGAGGTAATGGAAGAGACCCTTTCTCGTTTCGGCAAGGTAAGCACAGACAGGCGCGCCAGTCCATCTTAGCAAGCCTAATTCAATTGGTCCAGTTAGTCACCCGCGGCCCCCTTCCCACGGTTGTTCGTCTTCAGCAGCCTCGGGGATGCTGTGAAGTCCAACCTTTGCAGAGTTGAGAGCAGCGACATCATCATCTTTCCAATGCCATCGACTTAACATCAGTTTGCAGGCCGCCATCACAGCATGGGCTCTCTAGCGGCTCAATGGCCTCCCTCCGATGCTAGGCGTACCGGTAATGCCGAGATGATCGATTTTCTCAACACAGCGCCACCACCATCATCCGTATCAGTCGATCCGCAAACAGAGCTCGACAAGAGTGATAGCAGGTGTGGAGCTTTTCGGACAATTGCAATTCAATATGCCCCAGGACAACCAGATCCTTGGATTCAACGCAAGTTGGCTGTTTTGTAAGTTTTGCCGGCACTGTTCGTTCCTGACTATCAAGCATTTGCTTTGGATTGGGCGTTTGGTCATTCTACGTCGTTGTAGGGCGAGTATGCACCCCAATGATTCAGCGACGATCTTCTACTGGCTATTCTCGAGGTATTGGAGGTGGGTGAAAGTCCCGAGTATTTCTGAGAGTCCAGCTGGGACCTTGGTGATTTTTGTCGTTCTCTGGCTTATGTTTGGCTGGTCTTATTTGAAGGCAAGCCTTTTACATGTATGTCGAGGCAAGGCTAACTCACTTGAAGATGATCATGACTGGACCCGGCTTCGCAAAGCAGGTGGGGAAGCAGAGTTCCCTCGGATAATTGAAGATCTAAATTCTTGTAGCATGTCCCTTCAACCATTACTCCCAGTCTGTTTAGCCCTCCCTCTGTGGATTTGGTTCCCTACTCAACCTTCACCCAAAACCCTGGTGATGGTGTACAACCCAGTCACCGACACGATATCGGATCCGACGCACTAGGGCCTGATCCGTCGGAATTCGCCCCTGTACGAAATGTGGTTGCAGACCTCTTGCAGAGAACAATATCCAATCAGCCCTCTTCTTCTGCGACGCTTCCCGTCCGCTCCCAAGCTGAAGGCAAAAAACGTGCAGACTGGCGGACTATTGAGCGACCGGTCCCTCAAATCGAAGTTGGCCCACGGTGGTGCCGTTTCTGCAAGATCAACAAGCCGGACCGAACCCACCATTGTCGGCATTGTGGGACTTGCATCTTGCAATTCGATCGTAAGCTGGTTGTCGCGCCCCAGAGCTGATAGCAGATCATTGCTTGTGGATTGGTCAATGCGTCGGTTGGGCGAATCATAAATTCTTCATCATCTTCAATTTCTGGGCAATGACATTCACTCTGTTTCTCTTGATCTTCTTGTGCGTTGTCACAGCGAATGCTTCGACCGTGGACGGTCAAGTGATTGGCCTCCTTGCAGTGTATGTCCTAGTCAACGATTGAGCTGACCATTTAGCTCGGCCCTCTTCGCACTCTTCACGTCTATGATGCTGTTCACTCACATCCACCTCATCCTGACCGGAAGATCAACAGTGGAGTCATTTAAGGGGCGCGATCAGCACGAACAAGAAAGTGCCATCCTCCAGCGAGAATTTGGCCTCATTGGGCATTACTCAGACAAGCGGAAAGTATTAGCCAGGTGGAAAGAAGAATGGGGTGGTTCGCAGGTTGATGCGAGGTGGCGCTTCGGGTCGAAAGTAGCAATGTGGCGGCAAGAAATGGGACTCAGCTGGGCTGGTTGGATCTGTAAGTTGTTGCTCTGACCCAGAAGCTCACAACCAGTCCCTATCGGCCGGCCGTTAGGAGATGGTTTGCATTTCGACTCTAATCCACGTTTTGGGCCGAATGGTGAATGGCTTAAAAGGAAGGACTGGCCGAAAGGCGTGGTATGACGTGCCAGTGAGCGATGTTATTAAGATTATAATATTCTACCTTGATGCAGTCCATGTTCAGCCATGGTCCAAGGATCCATTTGAAAGGATGGTCTCGCGCGGGCGGGACAAAGGAAGATCAACAAATTCGCCACTCAAGGCCATCGCGCCTGCCTTTCATGGCTATTTTCTTTCCTTCGTCTTTCTCTTTCCTCTTTCCCACTACTTCCTCTCTGCTTCATGATCTTAAACGTTAGTCCCCTAGACCCACATCCCCATGTTCAGCAAACAAGCTCTTACTCTTCTCGGCGTCGTATCCCCATGTCTGTTCTTAGTATGCTTCCCCTCTTGGGCGTCTGCGGGCCTCATCAGTGAGTGAGACCTCGTCAAGCGACCTCAATTGACCCCTAACCGTCAGCAATACCCGCTCTAGGAGAGACTGAAATTAACGTCGCTGCCGAATTATGTGAGCGTCCGTGTCGTTCTGCACTGAACCCAGCTCGATACAAAGCTTTCACACGGACAGATTGCCACTCCAACATAGCAAAAAAACTTGGCGCGGCATGCCTTAGTAGCCCAGACAGAATGGGCGAGTCAGAAAAGAGTATGGGTGAGTCGCGGAGCTTCGCAGCTAATTAATAGTGGCAATATCACTCACACTTTGTTCTATGCATTCTGCCCTACAGGGGGTTCCGAAGGAATGCGAGCCCTGGAACTCCAAATCTGATCAGGCTTCGACGATCTCACCGGAGAAAAGAGGTCGCTGCCTGAGGTATGTGTAACTCTCCGAATGTGCTGAGATCAAGCGCCCTGCACCGAAGCCCTCAAGACTGGACCAGCTACAACGTTTATCTCAGCGATGCAAGTGAGCCCTCCTTCAGGTCTACGCTGATTCTCAGCCCAGCTTTGCCATGTACTTTCTTCTCGACATGATTCCGACATGGCCAAGGAAACATATGCAAACGCCTCTCGCAGTGTGCTCGACCTTCTCTCTAGTCTGAAGCGAGATGCAGAGCTTCGAGCGAGAGGGGAAGATGCCGTGAGGCAGGACATCCTCGACAGTCAACAGGTACGACCACGCATGGCGCTGCTGACGGGAAGGATATTCGCAATATCAGCCGTCTGGCAGAGATCGCGTTATACAGCCTTCATTCACACCTGGATCAGCAAGGGCAACTCATCCACCAGCTCCAAGCTGGTATCATATCCATGCAAGATGGTGCAGAAACGATGTGGAGATCCCTGGATGTACTGAGCCAAGAGATCTCCGCGGGAATGCTGTCGTCATTGAGCAGAAAGATGCACGAAATGCTAGCAGTCTGGAACGAGGAGGTATGTCACCCGCCATTGTGGACACTGACGACAGATCTCAAAGAATCTCCTTGGAATTGTGCACCAGGTGAGGGAAGGTGTTATTCCTTGCTTATACCAGCACCATCAAGGTGTCGTGCATCAGCAATCGCAAATGGAGCTCGCAATTGGCGATGCAGTAGTAAATGCTCGTCATCAAATGGCAATGCTCCAAGTCCTTACCGAAGAGCGCATGGTAAATTGATGTGTTGCCCCGTTATCCCTGCTAATTCGCAGGCGGCAATAAGCCTTGGTTTCGATGGCATGGATAAATCCATTCTGGCGGCAACTAAGGTGAATTCACAGCCGAAGAAAGCTAAATATCAGGAATTGAATTGGTTCGATGCTGGAATGAAGACTCTAAATCCACTCCTCGAGACATCACTAGATACTGCTTCTCATTTAAAGGTACGTAGTTGTTGAACACCGCTGATACCAGGTCGCCCACCATGACCTCAACCAGACGATCGCGTCGGCAGCTAGAGAATCTCAAGCACTGCTCGAGGGGCTAACCACAGCGCAGGCTTCATTCAATCGGACCATGGCAACAATTAACGCGTGGCAGCATCGTAGTCAATGGAGAGCCTTTGGAACCGTGTCGGTCTTCGGAGGTAGTGAACCCTGTGTGATCCTTGCTGAGTCCAGGTCCCTCTTTGATATCTGCAGACTGGGGTCGTTTCTCGCAAGCAAAGATCGCCGTGTCACTCCTTTGGTGGATATCGGACTGCCTGTTAAATGCTACCATTCTCGGTGCTGGCTTCATGGTGAGACACCTCATTGATTGCACTGACTGTAAGATCTCGTTGGTAGCTTCAATTTGGCTCCTCGCCAAAAGTGGCTCAGGTGACCTGCTTCGGCGCTTCTCCTCGAGACTGCCTGGTCAAGAGCACTACGTTGAAATCGCATATCAAGAAGGAGATAAGATGTGAGTATCGAAGTGAGTCTTTCTAATCGGGAGACGAAGAACAGGGTCCGATCGGACGACCGCGCCGGGTGTCAAGAGGGAGCGAGGTGTGGCATTACTGGCGAGCGGAGATGTGAGGCCTGTCAGGGCGGCCGGAAAGAGACTCAATGAGAGTCATAGTGAAGCAGTTGTGATGAGGAAGCACCGGGCCGTAACAGCGCCGATATGACAAATCTAGTGAAATGACAAATATGCACGAGTAGCAAGGAAGAGGACAATCAATACTCTAGACCAGAATTATCCTTTCGTAGCGCGATCGAAGGCAGGCACCACCTCAGGGTCATTCATTATTCGCAATCGACAGCAAGCTGGCGATGGGCCAAACAATTTCGCTCATGCATGAGCCTTTTCAACTGTACTCGAGTATTCCCTTGCAAACAACCGCAGCAAAGATGCCAACTATTCCTCTGAGGGGCAACAAGCTCCTCTATGCCATATCCGCCACGGGAGGGATGGGATACTGTCTGTTTGGCATCGACAACGCTTCACTCGGTGGCGTCATTTCGAGCGATCCTTGTGAGTCGTGCATTTGTCCGTCTACTGATTACAGTCGGCGCCAGGTTTCATCTCAACCCGACCGGTCAAGGAGCCGTGACAGGCGCCTATGAGATCGGGTGTTTCTTCGGGGCCTTGTTAGTATCGGCATTCGGCGAGCGTGTTCCAAGACGAGCGGTTCTCTTAGTATCAATCATTCCCCTGATGATTGGCGCCGCACTGCAAGTGTCATCGTTCGGCGTCGCTCAGCTCGCAGCGGGAAGGGTCGTTGCCGGCTTGGGTATGGGTGGGATTACCTCGACTCTATCAGTGTGGCAAAACGAGACATCGCCAGCGAGACTGCGAGGGACCTTGACATGTTGCTCTCTTAGCCTGTTAATAGTAGGTTGCCATGATTTCAAATGCTGATTACTAGGTCGGTCAACTCATTGCATATTGGGCCGCCTATGGTCTCTTACTTCACTACCCTACTTCCGACAAGACATGGCGGATCATGTTCTCTCTGCAAATTATCGCAGGGGCAATCCTGGCTTTGATGTTGACGTTCATGCCGGAATCGCCTCGATGGCTACTCTCGCACGGTCACGAAAAGGAAGCCCTAGGTGTGCTGGAGCGCCTACTGGACGACACGCAAAAGGCCCAAAGCCAAGTGCGGGAGATCCTCGCTGCTATCGAGCTGGAGAAGGCAAGTGCCAAAAGTTGGGGAGATCTTTTCAAGCGGTCCCATGACGGACAAGGGGAGAAGAGGAGAATGGCCACTGTGAGTTGGGTCTGTGATTGTACTTAATATATATAGGCAATCATCATACAGGTGTGCCAAGCTTTCAGTGGGAGCACGATTATCAGCTACTACGTGACTACGATATTGTGGGTGAAGCTGTTTGGACATGGGCTCATGATATATCAGCCAGGAAGCCATCGGCCTGTCACCGCACCTGTCGACTCTGCTCTCTGGCTATCTCCAGGTCTTCTTCCTGGTGTGCTCGTTTGGGACTTGGTGGCTTATCGGTAAGTCGCTCAGAGACACGAATGCTCACAACAGAATACGTGGGGCGACGTACGTTGTTCCTGGCGACTGCATTAGGGATGGCCATCGTTCTGTTCCTCATGGGGGGCATGATCAAGATCAACACGCATGGCTCGGGTATTGCAGCTGCGGTTCTCGTGTTTGCCTACCAAGCGTTATTCACTTGGGGTTGGATGGCGGGAGTCTGGGTCTATTCGTCAGAAATCAATCCTTTGAGCTGGAGAACAAAAGGCATGGGGTGAGTATTACGCCGCGTTTTTGCTAAACGTACGTAGGCTGGCTGTCGCCTTCCAATGGCTCTTTGTGTTCACCCTCCTCATGGTAACCCCGGTCGGCATCGCTAACATCGGCTACGGCATGTTCATGATATTTGGCGCCTTCAACCTCCTCTTCATACCGTTCGTCTACTTCTGGTGTCCCGAGACGGCCGGTTTGCCCCTCGAATCTATTGATGCCCTCTTTATTCCCGGAGTCGACCCGGTCAAGGAATCAGCTAGATTGCGCAAAGAATTGGGGAGAATCCGTCAGGAGACGCGTGAAGAGGTGACCAATCAAGGTGATATAGACGGCAAGGTACTTCAGGAATACGTCAGGGCTGCTTAGGTGATCTGCACAGATATAGAAATATAGAAGTAGATGTCATTCGCCTTCTTCCTTGACATTCTCTCCTCGTTCGTCTCGCAGACCTTCGCGTCTCTCCTCCTCCTCACTGAGTAGCCGAGTCGGTTCTTCCATGTCATCTTCCGGCAGATCCTCAAGCTGCACTAACACTTGATAAATGGCTGTCCCGGGGCCAATGGCAAAGTCTATCTGAGACCTGGGAAAGCGGAGCGTGTGGGTTTTGATTGTCGTCCCGCTCGGCCCGGAGGCAGCGCGTTCGGGTAGGTGGAAGGCTGGAATGAGCCATGTCCATCCTAACGGTACCGAAGCAACGTGGAACTTGAGGCGGAATTCGCGGGATCTATCGAGCACGATCGGTGTATCGGGAACCATATGGTGTACGTGAAATGGTTCAGACCCAGGAAGCGCTGGGGCCTCAGCAGCTGTCACTTTGCCACAGCTTCGGAACATCTTGCTCGTGTCAAAGACACCTTGGCCTCCAACACCTCCCCAGGTGATTTCGCTACCGCTGCTTTCGTTATGGCGGCTTCGGCGCAGAAGCTCGTCGACGTAAGCATCATCGTAGCGGGCTACAGATGCCCACGCGCGACCTTGACCAGCATCTGACCCGACGATGATGCGGGCGAGGGGTTTCTGCCAACCCGAGGGAGGCTGCAGAAGAAGAGTGACAGACACAAGTCGGATGCGGGATGGCTTCAGATATGAGGCGGGTGCTTGATCGTTGAAAAGAAGATGAACATATCTGCACCAACGACGCTCTTCGGTTAGCTGGAAAGTGCATACAACATACGAGATGGTATTGATACACCTCGACCCGAACTTGTCGGCTTCATACGTCGGGTGGAATGCAGCTTGAAGACTTCATCGACCCTGCCATCCGCGCGATCCTCTTGGCCTGTAGTGCCAGGCTCCGCCTCGTCGCCGATATCGATCGGGTCATATGTATGTGTGATCCGGGTGGAAGGCGGCGGCGATGGTCTGGATATCGTTGTCGTGGATGATGTAACTGAGTGCGATACGAGTTGCGATGCAGGTTGTGGAGTTGATTGAGGTGACTCAACGGTGTCCGCAATTCGAACGCCGGCGATCTGATCCCCTTGACCCACCATCACCCAGCCATCGCGTTCAGGTGTAGATGCTGGCAACGCGGAACCGCCTTCCCTGCGATGTTGATCATGACGAGAATGAGAGCGATCGAGTCGAGGTGGTGGGGGCAGCTCTGGCAGGGAAAGGAGGTAAGAGCAAAGAAGGGTGCCGGATCGTCCTTTGCCAGCCTTGCAATGGATCACTGCCACCCTCTCATCGTCGCTCTGCAGCCAAGCATTCATCTCCCGGACAGCCAGAGGTAAGAGTGGCAAGGGAGGAGGATGGTGATCCGGAAAGGGATATCTTGACACGCGATGTGACATGGACTCGGGCGAATAGGCGTTTTCGTACAACGGGCAACTTCCATTAGCTTTGGGTCTGTCCTCGAATCTGACTCACAGGTTCCAGATCCACCATTTGTCACCATGCCTGGAGTTGATGAACTTGAGGACATCTCGCCGGCGATTCCTATACAGTGCTGCAAAGCCAGTCGCGGGATACCCCATACTGCCATCAACTCAAAAATCGCTGTAGCACCTACATGATGATCCGGTCGGTGACTGACATGAGCGGGTCCTGGCGGTGACTCACCATACACCAAGTCTAGATCGACACCATGGTCAACGAATCTTGCCTTGTTGCCCGAAACGATCTGCCTCACATAGTCGAGTGACATGAAGAAGAAAGGAATGCAAATGACAGATACATGTACGGTACTACTAGTCTTTGTGACGATAATACAGAGCTCCGGCAACTGCGGCTACGAAAACCACCGTGAACACTGGTATCGGCTGTATATTTCTCCGAGGTGGCTTCTTCCGATTCTTGACCTCGTCCTCCTGCAATGTATCTCCAGAGTCCTTATCGCTCTCTGATGAGTCCTTATCGGCCTCCTTCCCGAGTCGTTCGCCTGCTCCCTCCGCTCCAAATGGCGGCACACGTAGAGCCGTGGATTTGACTGCCTTTTCCGCCACAGGGGCAGCTACGGTTGGCTCGGCAACGGAGTGCAGGGCTCGCGCCGCTAATTGGGCCTTGTGTGACGGTCGGCGCCGTCTCTTAGTACGTCGGACCGGGGCTGCTTCTCCTACATCGTCGCTCAGTGATTCGTTGAGCTCCCTTTCTTCTTCTTCCTCGTGAGCACGACGACTAGCTTCTTCCCACTCTCGTACAACGCTGCGAAGTCGCTCTCGCTCTGCATCCCAACTCTCACGCTCCCGACGCCATCCATCCTCAAGCTTGCTACGCCAAGCTTCTAGTCTTGTTTCGACCTCGTGAGCAACTCGCTTGGCGATGCCGTTCTCGAGATCGCCGACCCTTTCGGATAGGTGTCGCACTGTACTCATGGCTTCTGTATGTTGCGCTTGCAGCGTGCGTGACAGTTGCACAGCTTCGCCGATCTCGTTCGTCAGGGCTTGTACTCGAGTGAGAAGTTCCGCGTTCTCTCGCACAAGTTCAGAGTCGGGTGTCGCTGGTCGTTCTACTCGTCGACGTTCCCTCACGCGCTCTTCCGCATCCTCGCTATCCATCAATGTAGCGACACTCTTCGCGTCATCATCATCATCTCGAGAGAGCTGACGCCCTCGAGATTGCGACTCATAGATTTCGTCCCGAAGAGAAGCAACATCATGCTTCAGCAGCTCATGTTCCTGAATTTGAAGCTCAAGGTGCCGGATCTTGTCAAGATGTGTGGTGAGGGACGACTGTGTCTCGGCGAGCTGGTTTTGGAGCGAGATGAAAGCGGCCGCCTGTTGTCCATGGGGACCGGTCAGAGCGGCTTGAGCCTCTGCTGAGCGGTACTGAGGGGGAATGAAAGCCACAGCAGAGCCGTTCTGAGAGGGAGCCTGCTGTCAGCTCGAACATTCCTGTAACTCACTAAGCCGCCCCCTAAAGTGTCTTGGATGTCAGTCATTGTGGTAGCAAGGGTTTGTAGCTCTTGTTCAGTCGCCTTGCTCTTCGCCAGCTCGGATTGGAGCTTGTATAGCACATGATCGAAGCTGACGCCATTCGCCTTGCCCCCCGAGCTCATCACAGGAGCCATCGCAGGCATAGCCGGGTTCATGGGGCGCCACCTTTCCTGAGTAGCTGGCTTCTGGCCAGCCATTTCACTATGACATTAGCACATTCAGGTGCTAACTCTCACCGAGCACTGAGACTGGCATCTTCCGCATTGAATACGCAGTACACTTTAGCTGCGACCTTGTGGTGGACAATTGTGCGGTTGTCATCAGACACTATGTCGATTCCAAATTCCTATTCATAAGAGCAGCTGGTCCTGAAACTCACCACTAGGTCTTCCGATTTGAGCTGAAAGGGTTCACTTTCCACCCCTTCCGGAGAAAGGCGCTCGTTGTTAACAAAAGTGCCGTTCGACGATTTGATGTCACGGATGTAGATCTCACAGTTAGCTAATGTCAAACACACGAGGCTCACCTGACCATTCTGTTCCCATATCTCTGCATGCGTTCTTGACAGAACTTTTGAGTCAAAATAGGCGTTCCGTTCGCCAGGAGCTGTTTTTGTATTGGTTTGACGACCGATCTTGATCTGAACGTCAGCAAAATTCCACATTAGGGCTCACCCGTTGCCCTTCTGGCAAATGAATCATCTTCATTTGGAAGGTCTCCTGAATAGGCCACAGGTGGAGACTCGGAAAAGGTGAGCCCCATGGTGCAGAGTGACCATTCGTGTACGCGTTTGATTGAGCCATGGTGAACAGTCCATACAAAGAACATGAATACGCGAACAAATGCATAACAAGAGCTATAGATTGCAACAATTTGATTCCGTTGGTCGTCCTCGTTTCAAATGTCAAAAATCGGCATCCTGGCTACTTGATTACACTTAAGACTACAACTGGAATATCACCACCTCATTGCGCCTAGCTCCTCCTCTCGTCTACCCGCAAACATGGCGTCAAGATCCATTCCACTCATTGAAGCTTGGATCTCGGCGTCTGAGCCGACTCGCCTATCGCGCTGTCGGCCACGTTGCTGCTCACCCAGCGATGACTGCTGAGATTCGGCCGTCGATGGAGACCTTCGAAGCTGCTGAGGAGCCTGCTGAGGCCACTCCGGCTCCGGGCTCGGTCGCATTGCTTCGAGTGGATGTCCATATCCGTATGACCAGAGTGGAGCCTGATTACCTGACGTCCCTTCGAGTTCCCGGATGCGAGCGCTTTGCATTGCGTTGAGTTGGACAAGATCGCTTCCGTCAGGTCTATTCAACCACATAACTCACTGAATGTAGTGTACACTCTGCTGCAAAATTCGACCTTTACATTGCCCAGCATCTTTCTGCTTGTTCGTTGAACCCGAGCGTTTGGATTTCTTCTTGGGACTGTCCGCATCTTCTTCCTCCTCATCCTCCACAGCTTCATCTAGTAGAAGATATTTGGGAGGTAGAAGGTGAGACAGCTCATCAATCTTGGCGTTGATGTGCTCGCGACGACGCTTCTCGACCTGATTATGACATTCGCGCCGTCGTTGCTTTTTGGCGGTGTCATCCACGAGCGGGAGAACGGGTGTCATGGGACTGTTGATCAGCGCAACTCTCTATCTTACATACCTTTCCATCAATGCATCCTCTGCGTAGCTGCCGAAACTCCCAGATACAAGAGACGGCGTACCCCACGAGGTCGGTGAGTTCCCCATGGAGTAACGCGGATGAGGCGCATGCATAGATTGGGAACGAGGAGGCTGCCTTTCTGTAGGTCGTATCTCGTTGGTCATTGATCCCTTGCGGAATTTCGCCTTGGGCGCTTTGCCAATATTTGATTCTTCAGGCTTAAACGATCTGCCAAAATGCGTCTCGTCGATAGGCGGTTCGGGATGCTCGTTGTACTGGAAACCCTCGTACATGGTTTGCATGTACCCGAACGGCTGATGGATCGACAAGAGCATGTCGGTCCCGACGGCCAAAGACCCATCGGATATCGGCCTCGCAAAAGACGGTCGATGATTTGTTGGTTGAGACCCTCCCAGCTGCCCAGGAACTTGGAAACCTTCGGTGCGAATTGTAGCCATCTGGGTCTAATCAGTACGGAATGATACGAATGATATGGTGGCGAGGTCAGGTGACGGAGACCCACCTGATTACTCACGATAGACTCTGAAGATTTCTCGTCGATTCACTTTGCGCAGACTGTAGTTGATTGCTGATCACGAGGAGGCGCTGCGACAGGCCAGTAGTCCAGTATAGTCTCTACCTACCTGCGTTTTGGACTATGGAAGTGAAGAAGGAAACGATGCCAAGAATGAGCGAGGAATAAGTGGATGAACAAGCAATGTCTGCGGGAGACTGGCAGGGGAGAAGGCGGGGGTTGTTGGATTCCAAGGATGGGGGGAAGGGGGGCGTCTTTCTCCCGGCTTGCCGATGGTGGATGGGGGAAGAGGGGAAGAGGGGAAGAGCAGGCTCCGGCATGATTTTTTGCCTTTCCGGGTAAACGCACAACCGGAATGACGACGCCCCCCTGCTGCCTCGGCCCCCGCCAGGCCCCATTGGGTCTCCGCGGAGTCAGGGTCGGTCATTGTCAATTTCCTTATTTGGTATCTAGGCTCTGACCGCCACACTTTCATTGGTCGGCTCGGAGCTCGGAGCTTCAGACGTGCGTGACCCTCGGTTGACACGTCTTGTCGGAAAAAGCCACGTCATGGTGGGATGGATCCGCTCTAAATTGCCCCCTCACTTTGGGTTTACGACGATTGCGCGTACGGGCCTTGTTCGAGCATCGTCCACCGCACGTCCACCTAATCGTGCACGTAAGGTGTTGCAACTTCCAACTCTTCGTCTTTTCCGTTGACCCACGCTGTATAACCTTGATTATCAACATCCAAAGATTCTATAGCGCTTGCATTTGACGAATCTGCCAATATGGCTGACGATCCTTCCAAAGTGAGTACCTATTCCTAGCGTGACACGCATTATGCTGATCATCAGGCTGTATCTGATGATACTACCGCCACTGCCATTCTCAGGCAGAAGAAATCGTATGTTTGCGAGAAAGTGAAGGTCCGGTCTGAGATTAATCGTTGATTCATCTACAGCCCAAATCGGCTCATGGTCGATGAGAGCCCATCTGATGACAACTCCGTCGCCATCCTCCACCCAGACACCATGGAGGCTTTGGGTCTCTTCCGGTAAGTCCTTGAAAAGCCTGCGTGACCCAGCTGAACACATTCAGAGGTGACACCGTAATTGGTTTGTGTGATCCCGTCTTCTATAATGCTGGGCTCACGCTTCACAGTGCGAGGAAAGCGCAGGAAGGATACTGTCTTAATATGCCTCAGTCAAGATGATATCGAGGAAGGCAAGATCGCGATGAACAAAGGTGAGCAAAATGCGCTGTTGAAGCTGACTTTCAGTTGCCCGCGGTAACTGTGCCATCAAGCTTGGCGATCTTGTTCATGTTTCAGCTGCCAATGACATCAAATATGGCAAGAGGTGCGTATCGGCGTAAGCACGGCTGATAGATCAGAATTCACGTTCTGCCATTTGCCGATTCTGTTGAGGGTGAGTTTGACAAGTTAATTGCTCTAACAGGCAGGTATCTCGGGCAACCTTTTCGATGTCTATCTCAAGCCCTACTTCTTAGAAGCTTACCGGCCGGTCCGCAAAGGTGAGATCCAAGCGGTGAAAGCAGCTAATATCAGGCGACGTCTTCCAAGTTCGCGGTGGCATGCGGACAGTAGACTTTAAGGTTGTTGAAGTGGATCCGTCACCGTATTGCGTGAGTCAATGGGAGTATCATAGGCCTTGGCTGACAGTAACAGATTGTCGCTTCTGATACTGTGAGTTTGTCCGCAAATTCTTCTGACGATAGGTTATTCACACCGAAGGCGACCCACTTGACCGTGAAGCGGAGGAACAGAACCTCAACGCTGTTGGTTATGATGATCTCGGTGGATGCCGCAAGCAGCTTGCTCAGGTATGTTGCGCTCACTTATCTCAGCTAACGTCAGATCCGTGAACTTGTCGAACTTCCCTTGCGACACCCGCAGCTATTCAAAGCTATCGGTATCAAGCCTCCTCGTGGAATTCTTATGTTTGGACCACCTGGTACCGGCAAAACACTCATGGCTAGAGCTGTCGCGAATGAGACTGGGGCCTTCTTTTTTCTCATCAACGGCCCGGAAATTATGTCAAAGATGGCAGGAGAGTCCGAGTCCAACCTGCGCAAGGCTTTCGAAGAGGCCGAGAAGAACAGTCCCTCCATCATCTTCATCGACGAAATCGACTCAATTGCGCCCAAGAGGGACAAGACCAACGGAGAGGTCGAGCGCCGGGTAGTGTCGCAGCTTCTCACCTTGATGGACGGTCTCAAAGCTCGCTCCAACGTAGTAGTCATGGCGGCCACTAACCGCCCCAATTCCATTGACCCTGCATTGCGACGGTTTGGGCGTTTCGACCGAGAAGTTGACATTGGGATACCTGACCCTACAGGTCGATTAGAGATCCTCCGCATTCACACTAAGAATATGAAACTAGCAGATGACGTCGATCTCGAGCAGATTGCGGCAGACACTCATGGCTACGTTGGCGCCGACATGGCTTCCCTGTGCTCAGAAGCAGCAATGCAGCAAATCCGGGAGAAAATGGACTTGATAGACTTGGACGAAGACACCATCGACGCCGAGGTGCTTGACTCCCTAGGTGTTACCATGGAGAACTTCCGTTTCGCCCTTGGCCACAACAACCCTTCTGCGCTTCGCGAGACCGTGGTGGAGATTCCCACTACGACGTGGAACGACATCGGAGGTCTCGATAACGTCAAGCGAGAACTACAGGAGACGGTCCAATACCCAGTGGAGCACCCTGAAAAATTCCTCAAGTACGGAATGTCTCCCTCCAAGGGTGTTCTGTTCTATGGTCCACCTGGTACGGGTAAAACACTATTGGCTAAAGCGTACGTTCACCTGCGCCAAGTTCAGTAACTAACGACAGAATCGCAAATGAATGCCAGGCCAATTTTATCTCCATCAAGGGCCCTGAGCTTTTGACCATGTGGTTCGGTGAATCCGAGGCCAACGTCCGCGACGTCTTCGATAAGGCTCGTGCGGCAGCACCTTGTGTCATGTTCTTCGATGAGCTTGACTCCATTGCTAAGTCTCGTGGTGGCGCAGGCGGCGATGGAGGTGGTGCGAGCGATCGAGTGTTGAACCAGATTTTGGTGAGAATGATAATGAAGATATAGCTAATCCTGCCGCAGACTGAGATGGACGGGATGAATGCCAAGAAGAGTAAGTTGTTGGATACATGAAAGCTGACGTCTCAGATGTCTTCATCATTGGTGCTACTAGTAAGTCAACGCTAGTCCAATGAGTTTTTGCTGACTAACACCCACAGACCGACCCGATCAGATCGATTCGGCGCTCCTTCGTCCAGGTCGTCTTGACCAGGTAAAATCCCCGTCTATAGCGATTTGACTGGAGCTGTACTGATCTTTCAGCTTATTTACATCCCACTTCCTGACGAGGCATCGCGTCTGTCGATCCTACAAGCTACTCTTCGCAAATCTCCAGTCGCTCCAGGCGTTGACCTCGCTTTCCTGGCCAGGAGTACAGCGGGCTTCTCGGGTGCCGACCTTACGGAGATCTGTCAACGAGCTGCCAAATTGGCCATCAGAGCGAGCATCGAAGCAGATATCCGTCGGGAACGTGAGCGCCAGGAGAAGGCCGATGCTGGTGGAGGCGATGTCGATCTGATGGACGCCGATAATGAAGAGGACGAAGTTCCAGCCATTACTACGTAAGTCATCTGCACCATGAAGTGACATACGCTAATGTCTGTAGTGAACACTTCGAAGAGGTAAGAAATGCGAGAATTGAAATAGCTCACAGTCATTAGGCCATGCGCTTTGCGCGTCGTTCGGTATCGGACGCAGACATCCGTCGATACGAGATGTTCAGCACGACTTTGCAGCAGTCGCGTGGTTTCGGCAGCTCGTTCAAGGTGAGATGATTTGCGTTATCGAGGCTCACTTATTAGTTCCCCGAAAGTGGTGCCGCTCCTGAGAGCGGAGCAAGCTTCCAAAACGAGGCGGATGATGACGATCTTTACGCTTGATAAGCTAAAGCACTACGCATGGTTTCATAGGTCCGACTTTGTAGAATGGCATGAATCAAGATACATGGTGTCAAACAAAGGCGAATACCCATCGTGCAAGGCTTTGAAATGATGGGCAATCTATACTGCTCTGTATGCCATACTGTTCATCTTCCACCGCATAGACTCCGGCAGAGTCGCCTCTCCCCTCGTCATACTCTACTCGACCCCATAATTGCTTGTCCGCATAGCGATGTAGAGCCAAACTCAACAAGGGAAAGACGTAGATTGAGGCTTCAGGCCACTTGTTGATCAGTCAATACCATCGTAAAGGCTCTCACCATTTGCTGGTAAGGCAAACCTGCAATGTCGAACCATCGTGGGATCATCTCTTCGGTTCTTTCCGATCAGCGTGCTGTACATAACAGAGACAGACACACTCTTTCTCAATTCCGGTCCAATTTTGGCAGACATAGACGTGAATGTCTACCAGTTCTGCTGGCGCGTCCATGTGTTTGGACGGCCTAGAGATGCCGATTCGACCTTTGAGGCGCATATCGTCAAGAGCCACCACGAGACCAGATTCTTCCTAAGCCGCTGATGAGAAGGGTCTACACTTGCGACAATTACTTCGAGCTCTCGCTTTGCACAATCTCTCATCTGCTCTCCCGGAAGGGGTTTGCCCCCAAACCCGTTCCAGCTATAACGTCATTTCAAACACTCCAAGTAAAACCAGAGGCCTTACAGGCCATGTCCAAGTCCCCTTTTCTTCATTCCAAGGGCTACCTTTCGACGCATCAGCTCAATGCAGCGTAGCTCGTACTCTTTGCTTTGGAGGGTCCAGGACGAAAACTAGGCTGAACGAGCAGACGACATTTTGATGCACCTGCCACTCCGGCATCGGATCGGAAGAAGCAAAAGGAGTGATGTGTGGATCAAGCGCTTCGAGACTGATGGGCAATGGCTGCTGCATCATGGTTGCGAAGGCATACTCGGTGATAATGGGGGTTGCAACAAGGAGGTCGCGCAACAACGGGTCAAAGGTCGGCGACGGACCTCCACCTGGAGCGTGTCGCTATTTCTCGACAAAGTCCTTCTTTTATTACTTGTTCTACTCCCATCTCGCTCGCAGTCATGGCAGATTTCTCGAGCATCTTTAGCGCCATCCCCCCCGTGACACGAGTCTTCCTCCTGGGCACCGCTATCATCACAGGGTCAGCTTCACGAGATATTCGCTGCGTGTACTGATGTCCAGGAAGCCCATGCCTTCTCCAGCTCATCTCGCCTGCAGACGTCAGTGAGCAAAGCTCCTTGTGCCCAACACCATGACTGATTCGGCCTGCAGGTCGCTTGGAGTTGGTGGAGAATAACACGATTCTACGAAGTACGAGTCTGTCATATTGGCGTTGATCATCATACTCACAAGTCCAGATATGGCGGCCAATAACTACATTCTTCTATGGCGGTGCGTACGAATTTCCTGGCTACTCTCCTCTGTATTGATTCATCGACAGGAGGAGGCTTCCCTCTCCTATACGACTTCTTCCTGATCTATCGTAATTCTTCAGCTTTGGAGCGAGACGTCTTGTAAGATCTCCTATGAAAGCATTTGACGATAGTCATCGCTGACGCCTGGATCGCCTAGTCTCAATGACACAGCACAATATGCTTGGCTACACATAATGCTGGGCATTTTCATTCACGTATGTAGTCGGTCTGCTTCTCTTACCCACCCGCTGATCTGGTCAGTGCCTCAACATACCATTCGGTCTCCCGTTCCTCTTTAGGCCCCTGCTCCACGCGCAGACTTACATTTGGTGTCGTTCAAACGCAACATTAAAGGTCTCAATATTCGGTCTAATCACCATACCAACAAGCCGTAAGTGGTCTTCCCGGCAGCCTAGTGGCAGCCTGATTCACCTCTTTCAGTTTATCCGCCTGCCTTAATCTTGCTTGACGTGCTCACTGGTGGGCCGACCAAAGCACTGGGGGGCGTTCTGGGCGTCCTATCTGGTCATACATGGTAAGCATACCGACCACCTTCTCGACTGACAACAGGTGGTACTTTGAGACCTACCTGCCCTCTCTTGCTCCACCTCATCTCCGTCGACCAAATCCCTTTGGAACTCCTGCGCGATTCCGTGCACTCTTCTCAGGTTCCTCTCCGCGCTCCACTTCTACAGCATGGGGTGGTTCCCGCTTGGCACCGACCGCTGGCGCCACCACTGCCACTCGGACTGCGGGAAACAACGTTGTGAACGAAATGCGCTACCGCTGGGGAAGTGGACAACGCTTGGGAGGGAACCCTCTGTGATACGTGTTGGGGATGAACCGCCGCGGCTCCAGTTCTTTTCCCATGGATCGTTGACATCTTGGCAATATGAGAGATGCATCTGCGCTGTTCGTGGTCGAAAAAGTCCCGATATCTGTTGAGTAGGTCAGTCGTAACCATAATTGCAATATCAGAGCCCGTAAGAGTATCTTCTACCTACCCCTTCGAGTGAGCGACAGTGTTCCAGTTCTAGGACGCATTTGTTCCATCCTGACAAACTGAATAAACCCTTTGCATTCTTGCCCATAGAACACTCGAACAATTATACCTTGATCAATGCATGCTTACAAAGCCATGTCCGCTTTTAAGCGCAAGGTTGTCAAGATCCTTTCGCGAAGTGTCACCTGTCCCAAGTAGTGATGGCTTGGAACAGGATAGACCGCAAACATTTACTAGGCTTGGCTTACAGCTGACAAGTGTAGACCATGTGGCTTGTGTATTGATTGGATGGCAAGTAGTGGCAAGTATTGTCGACAGGTAGCGTCGATCAGGTGATAATGGTAAGTGACAATAAAAATAAAGGTGTGCTAGACAAGGTATATATGTAGATCATTATTTTTGTTCTTGGTCCTTCTTCCAAGGATCAATATCTTATTCAGGTTAAATGTGAAGACCCAACCACTCGATCACCGACTACACTCATTCAACCGATTACACACCAATATATTTGGACAACACACACAGAACTTGTGACCAACATTCATAACCTTCATAGGATCAGTTCGTCACATTCGTAGGACTAGTCAGTATATATACCCTTCTGTAGTCTTCTCTGAGTTGTAAGGATCTAAAATCATGTTACTTTGACCATCATCCACTTTCCATCGAATGGCTATAATCTCTGATTATAGCCAAGAAACTACTTCTTCAACTGTATTGTTGGGGTCTTCACCGATTAACGCAGACATCGTCCGCAACTAGTGTTCCATCACTTAAAATCATCCCCTAAAACACCAACCTATCTCCCAATCGTTGTCCTTTGGGAATCGGGTTGTAACGACTACAAGACTACAAAATGAAGGTCTTTTATATCTCTGCCATCCCGGCTGCGCCATGCATAAGCATTCCCACTACAGGCCCACAATGTGGCTCCGCCACATCTAGGCATTCGCACTATAAGTCCACAATAAGTATGCCCGCTACATGTCCATGACATGGCCTTGCCATGTCTAAGCATGCCTACTATTAATATACAGCAAGGCCACTATAGCTTGGGTGATGACAATCCGGACCAGGCCAGTAAAGTGAAAACGAGTTGTCTTCTGAAGTGACTTTTACCGGGCACTGTGATGAGCCCAATGCAGCTCTGTACTCATGGAAAGGGGTAATAATGCTACATAACGAGCAAATTGTTGGAGATGACCTCCAAAGAGAGCTGTGGAATCAACAAATCTGTTCTTTTACTCTCCTTTCTTCTGCCTGGAGCAAATTCAGGAGAGCAGACCGTGAGTAGCGGGCTTGTGTGAAACCCGACTATTCAATCTTCGACTACACACATTTGACCAATGACAACCCAATACCTTTGGACAAGACACACAGACTTGTGAGTAACATTTGTTATAATTGTAGGATTGGTCAGTATATAAACCTTTCTGTAGTCATGAGAGATCCAGAAAGATCTAAAGTCATAAGATAGTTTGACTGTCATCCACCTTTCCATCAAATGGCCAAGAAACAACTACTTCAACCATGATATTTAGGTCTTTACCAGTTAACATGGACATTGTTTGCAACTAGTGTTCTATCGCTGACAAGTTGTTCCCAAAACAAACACCTACCTCCCAATCATTGTCCTCAGGAGTTGGTGTGAAGACCCAAGATCCCCAACTATACTCATTCAACTGATTACACATCAATATATTGGACAACATGCACAGGCTTGTGACGAACATTTGTTACCTTCATAGCATTAGTCTGTTACATTTGTAGGACTAGTCAGTATATAAACCCAGTCAGTATATAAACCCTTCTGCAGTCCTCTTTGATCCGTAAGGATCTAAAATTATATATTACTTTGACCATCATCCATTTGTCCATCAAATGGCTATAATCTCTGATCATAGCCAAAATAAAAACTACTTCTTCAACTGTATTATTGGGGTCTTTACCAATTGACAAAGACACTATCTGCAACTAGTGTTCTGTGACCTGAAAGTTGTTCCCAAAAACCCCGACCTATTTCCCAATTGTTGTCCTGCAGGAGTTGGGTTGTAACAGTTTGCACAACTTCAGCAAAATTGGCTGTAGCAAGCTTTGCATAGCAAGGTAGTACTTCCAGGTGGGAGATAATCTCTCTGGGGTGTAAGCACTGGGTTAAGCTTCGATATCAGATTGTAAGTAAAGTAATGCTGCATGTTATCGATGAATCGATGCGAGGGAAAGCTTAGGATCAAATACTGTCCAAATGCTATTTATTTGCTTATTATGGTATTTTGCAATTCTGTGAAAACACATTGAAGCGCCAGGCATGAGACAAGACTGATCAACCGTCCTTAATGTTCAATGGTCTTTGATTTGCTCGGATTCATCAGTGTTGAGTATCTAGACCATGGCCAAAAGCGGACTCATGCACAATGCAATCAAGTGTATGCTGTGTCTACTGCTCTGCTCTTTCCACTGGGTAGTGATTTTGCAATATAAGTATCAATGTACATTCATTCACAGAGGGTTCACGCGAGCTGCAACACCAGAGCATTCAACAAAAACAACAAAGCTTTGAATGAATTGCATAGCAAAAACTAGCATAATAATTGCTTGGTCTGACGTCTACACTATACAACTATACAATCAACATAATCTGAGATGTCATTGAACTATTGTTTTGCAAACCTTTGCGGTCTATCCTGCTTCTGGTGTTTTGTCTAGAGGTCTTCCAGGGACAGGTTGCAACAGTCTCCTATGTTCTGCTCCCTAAAGCTGTTGTGCCATGCAACCATAGCAAAGGTGTGATGCTGAAAAGTGCTACATGGGCCAGTACAGAGGACATTGGTGGTCAAACAAAATAAAGGCTGTGAGACCCATCACCCTCTTCCTGGTCAGTGAAAGGTGTTGTCACGAACCTGTCCCTGCAAGGCCTGGGTGGTGAGTGACAGAGATAGGATAGAAAGTAACGGTTTACAAGACCAGTAATCACAAAGGAGGATTACTGTATTACCTGTGGATTGGTTGACGAAGGCTATGTAGCTTGGAAGGATCTATTACAAGCTGAGGTCAATGAGGATAGGTCTGTATTGGAAGTAACCCGGAGGGTTTGTTCTTCCCAGGCCCTGTGAAGTATGGTGAGACAAGATAATATTTTTGATCCTTGGGGAGGTCCAGATGGGCCTTCCAAGGGGGTTTATATACCTATGAACTGAGAGTAGATACACGCTCTTCTTTCCATTGGAAATATCTTAAAACCTTCTTTACTAAGCGATGACTCAATCTATTACAACAAACTGAGCAGTGCGGCGGAGGTTGGTGGAGGTTTGGCATACAAATGCTGATAAGAATGTTGCCACTCATTCGCCTTAGTTCAGCGTGACTCCCATAAGGAGGTACGTGCGGTTTGGCCCAGGCTGTAACGTGTACTCTCTTATGCTGAATAGGCCGGCGGAGGTTTGGAGCATGTCTGCCTTTCTTGCTGATTAAGCCAGTGGAGGTTGGAGTGTGTGTCCCATGATAACAATAGGCTTTGCTGAGTAAGCAAAGTATGCGTGTTTGTACAAGGTTAAGAAGTATGCAAGGCATAGGCGATAGAGGCGACCAGTACGGTCGACGTAATGACAGCGACCAAGGCGAGATGCCCTTGTTATTGGCAATAGTCAATGGCAACAAGAGCAATGGGTGAGTCGAGATTGGCCTCGTATAGTTGGTTGTTTGGGTCAGGACCTGGCAGGGTCATGACAAAGAAGGTAATGAATGTCAGTCACAAGTCTGTGTGTGTTGTCTGAAGATCTCAGTGTGTAATCGGTCAAATGAGTGTAGTTGGAGATTGAGTGGTTGGGTCTTCACACTTGGTATTTTGTCCAGAGGTCTTTCAGGGACATGTCGTAACACAGGAGGATTGGACCAGCAGTGGACAGAGTAGTCAGTAGGAAAAAGATACACAAGACCGTAAAGATGGCGGCGGGTCAACTGAATTGTCCACCGAGTAGACAACATAGTAAAAGCTATTTGTTTGTAAGAGAGTTCCCCGTGGTTGCTCAATTGAGTCATTCTAGTAGCTTGCTTATCGTTTTTCTCTGCCTGTCCTTCGACTGTCAGACAACTGCAAGAACTAGAGACAGCCGAGTAGACAAGTATATCGAGAATCGGAGAATTAGTCAACTGAGTAGCTGACTGGGATGAGTACAAGGAAGCTAGGGACCCGAATAGGTGTCATGGATGACACACCAGCATCAGCCAGGATGTAGCTGAAGCCAAGAGCCTCGAGAATCTTGGTTATTCTGCCCCTTTTGGTGAAGTGGTGAAGCTACATATTGCCTCGACTATCAGATAGGTCGATGCATTGTCAGTGATGTCCAGTTGGTTGCCATGAGTGGAGAGCAGCAATTCAATTAGCTCACGACCCTCGATCCCTCGGTGTCTGCAATGTTGAACAGGGGCAAGGGGCGTGTTGGCAGAATATGGAGCGCCGACAATTATAAATGACTGTATACGTGCGGAAAGCTTAGATTATGTTGAGACTGGCAGCTTTCTGTACTTTATAGCCGTTGGGGAGGGGCTCATGGTGTCAATGGTACGAGATCAGATAGCGGGCATGTGCACAACAGAACATGCTTGTAGCCTTCAGCCTTTTGACCATAAAGCTACAAAAGATGCTGTCAAAGCAATTCCAGAAACTAGACCAAGAGCGCCGGCCGCGAGGACATCGCGGCTGCCCCATTCATCCAAAGCCACGAGCACGGAGGACAGTGGTCCGCGTAGCCATGAGGGACCAATATCGGATTGTTCTTCAGTGTTGCCCATCGAAGCCGTTGGAGGGGGAAGGGCGAATTGGGCCGCATCTGAGAGAGACGATCCGTGCTCTCGTGAGGAGTCGACCTTGTCAGCGAGGCCGGCGATACCCGTTTCCACCCTGTCCATCATGCCCGCTATCTTTTCTTCCAACCGCTCGACGAGTCGCTTGCGCTTCCATGGTTCCACAATTGCAACAGCACCGAGAAAAACTATCAAGTTGACGGCAAGACCGACGATGTTAATCCAGGTCGATACGCTCCGAATCTTGTCACTCCATACCTGCTCTTCGTGATATCGTTCGAGAATTGCTCGAGTCAGATCTGTGAACGCCTTGTCAACGCCCCGCTCCGTCTCTTCCAGTTGCACGGCTGATTGAGCGACGGCTTGAGTGGAGGCATGATCTGAGCGGACGAGCTCTGTGAAACGAGATAAATCCATGTCTGTCCACGAATGTTTCCGCTCAAGCAGCGAGTTGACATCTCGTTGAGCTGTTGATCGGGCGAGAATGGCTTCTTCATATGACAGCTTGGCTTTGCGGGCGGCACTGCGCATCGCTGTCAATGCAAGTTCTAATGGATAGACGAAACTTTAGCACATTTTGCTGCCAAGGCGGACATGGCAAAACGGAACTTGCCTTGCTCGTGAACCACCCTTTTCAACCGTTCAACTTCCTCGTAGCCTGTGGCCTCGTTAATCTTGGCATTGAGGCGTGAGAGGTGTCGTCCAGTCTCCTTTGCTATATGTTGACGCCGGTTCGCAAGGAACGCAATGATGCCCGCGGTATGTTTCTGCAGCAAGGCTACGGCCGCTCTGTTCGACCATTCTGCGCCGCGAGAAGTATACTGCTTATTCTTCACGTCCGAGTGCGAATCTGCCGTCCGGTCATCGGAAAACTGCTCGGGTCGCGGGCGTGCGGTCGATGCAGTGTCTGAACTTGAAGAGTTGGAGGATAGAGCTCTGATTTGACTTAGAGACCGTCTGGAGACACAAAGGGGTATTGGTCTAGGTGAAGCCGAGCACGCTGAGCGACTCCATACGGAGAAGCTTTCAGGACATTGAGTCTTGAACAGCGGTCGCATGTGGATGCTCCTCGCAAAGCTATGAAGCCTTTGAAACGGTTTGGCCAAAAGGGAAAGCCCAAGAGGGGTTAGCGACCGTGAGAGAGCTGCGGGATCAGGGAACAGGGGACGCTCAGGGGAAATGACAAAACGTTTCAGGTTTCAGGTTGGGATCGCGTGACAATGTTTTGTTTTTTTTTTGGTCTGTAAGTAGTGCCTTTGGCGTTACAGAGGGGGATTGTTTGTGGTTGAATGTCTCCTCGCTTGCTTCTCCTCCTTCCCTCCCTCCCTCCCTCCCTCCCTCGGCCATGTGGCCATGTGGCGGATGGCCGTGTCCCCAAGCTCAAAGGCATCCCATTCAATCTCATCCATCCCCCCCCTTGCATCTTTCCTCTTTGTCTTGTCCTCGAGAACCTCCCTTCAATAAGGTAGCCTTTCGTCTCTTCCCCTCATCAAAGTCATCTTCCAATCCCCTCTCATTCCCTTCTTTTTTCTTTGTTAGAGACCATAGACCACTCGTTTACACGATACTCGACCTCAATCGAAACACTGCATATCTGTCTCACCCATCCGACAGCGAAAGACGCTGCCGTCAGTGCTGCGCATTGACATAGGAGATCGTTCAACCCCAGCAATCACCAGCACATAAACCACTCAACAACCTCACTCTTTCCCCAAACGATCCTTACTTGACGCTTTGAACTTCAGGATGAAATTTCACTCAACATACTCAGCATACGCGATTCTTCTCTTCTTGGCTGGCTCAGGCCAAGCGCATGGCATTCACTGGCCGCACAGACGTCAGGCGAATAACACCTCCATCGATGCCAACTCTACGCTGATTGGCAATTTCACCAGCATCAACGGCTCGCTCAGTAGCAATGCCTCAACGTTTACCAATAGCTCGGCTTCTATCAATGGCTCGACCAGTATCAATGGCTCGACCAGTATCATCGGCTCGACCAGTATCAACGGCTCGACGAGCACCTACATTTCGGCACCATCCAGTAGCTGGAGCTTGACCCCGTCACCAAGCCCAACGACTGACGATTGCGTCGAAGATGATGGCAGTGGTGACGAAGGCAGCGATGACGACGACTGCGACGATGATGGAAGTGATACCGGCGACGACGATGATGACGACTGCGACGATGATGGCGGAGACAGTGGTGGTGAAGGCAGCGGAGAGGATCCTTCGCCCTCTACTGGCTTCACATCTCCTGCCTCTACGAGTCTCAACGAAGCGGCCACTACCCCAGCGGCCTCGTCAAGTAGCAATCCTGGTGGAGATGTCAACATTGAGGTGCCGAGCTCTAGCAGTGTTGCCGCCAGCACGTCAGCGGCCAATGTCATCTCATCATCCTCGGCAGAGGCTACAGCTGATGCAGACGCCGAAGATTGCGGCAAAGTGAGCGCTCCCCGGTGAGTAAGCACCGCTGACAGCTGCAGGCAACCACGGTAACCATTACGCAGACCACCACAGTGACCGTTAAGCAGACCGGCAGCTCAAGCACGGAATCGTCGGGAGTTACTGGTGGTGATGAACCTGGCGTGGCTAGTGTAGTTGCGACCTCGTCATCGTCCTTCATCAGCCCTGGCCCTACTGCGTCCGCAGGGTCTGACAGTGACAGTGACAGTGACAGTGACAGTGACAGTGACAGTGACAGTGACAGCGACAGCGACAGCGGCGGTGACGATGACCTGGTAGGCTGATCAATTACGTGCGATACTGACACTTTAGCCCGACTGTGACGACGAAGATGACGGCGATGGCTCTGAGGACGACAGTACAAGTCTAACCCCAGCGACCTCAGTGTCCACGGTTTCCGCATCAATCTCGACGTCTTCAGCGGCTGCTGATGCTGTGTCCACTGGCGCTGCTAGCGCTACGAGTACCGGGAACGAAACAAGTCCTCTGGCAAGCGAAGGAGACGGCGATGATTGTGACGAGGAAGATGAAGGAAACCCTACTTCGTTTGTTGATTTCTGATCATAGAATCCATAAGCTGATCGCCCGAAGTGTAACGTCATCTGCTGCAGTTGCCAACGCGACCGCGGCAAACGCCACCATCGACACTTGGGCAACCCCGTCAGCCTCCTGGGCGGCATCGTCGGTCCAGTCGAAAGAGACCGTCAGTAGTGAGTTGACCTCTGCACACGCAAGTCTCTCCAGCTCGACGGACATCACATCGAATTCCATTAGCTCAGCGGTCACCACATCTACCTCCGCCAACTTCGCGGTTGCCACATCATCTCAGTCACCTGCTTCTTCATCGGCATCGGCATCGTCATTGTCTTTGTCTTCGTCTTCGTCTTCGTCTTCGGCTTCGGCTTCGGCTTCGGCTTCGGCTTCGGCTTCGGCTTCGTCTTCGACATCGTCTTCGTCATCGTCATCGATATTGAATTCTTCGGCATTGGGAGGAGTCACCGTCACGGCTGCAGATGCTGCAGTCTCAAGCACAGGCATGAGACGTCGTTACAGGGTGTGGCGTGGCTAAGCAGGACCCTTATCTATCTAGTGTGAAAATAGCTTGCGGACAATTTTGCCTGAGCGTGTAATTACTTTGATTGCGAAACGGGCGCAGGTAGTCCGAACAAATGCAGTGCATCATGTGTACAACCAGTTCATATGCAAGAGGCCAAACTTTATCCGCATGTTGCGCGACATCCATCAACAGCTGCGGTGGTCAGCGTCAAACTGGGAGACGACGTACTACCACCTCCCCGCAGATCCCCCATGGACATGAAGCCACCGCCAGAGCCACCGCCTCCGCCTCCACGCGGAAAGGGCCCACCTCCGCTGCCACCACCTCCACCACCCCCACCACCCCCACCACCCCACCACCTGCACCAGGAGAGGATCGAGGCCCAGAAGAGGGACGTCCGCTGTCAGTGTGAAGAGCCGGGTTTGCAAACAATGCTGGGTTCACCATTGGCTACAGAGTCAGCGACGAATGGCGTCGTGGACTCACCGCGAACAGAGTCTCCCAGTACAAGTAGAAAAGCGTTCCGTAACCTGACAACGAGGTTGTAATCCGGGAGGTCCATGGTTGAGCAGTCAGAGTACCGGTGGAACTGACGTAAGTCGGTTTCGAGGACATGTTAGCTGTTTGAATGATGGTAGATGATGGCAAGGTGTGGGAAGACGGATAACGTTCAGACAAGGGAGTGGCAAAATAGCTTACGTAATGTGTCAGCCTGTTCCGCGATTCTGAGGGAGGTATTGGAGTCAACATAAACACCAATAAAGCAGAGACACAATTGGCTTGGACATGCTAAGAGATACATGGACAACGGTCATTGAAAGCTCATTCATCGCGACGTGAGCGGTGCTGCTCCTCAATAGGTACCGGAGTCTGTCGTTGTCTTGCAACATGGTCTCCCGACCGGTATGTTGATGTCATTGACTGATATGATTTGTCTTACGTTCTCAGCTCGCTCGAAAGCTCGTGGTCTTGGGGGACGGAGCGTGCGGAAAGGTAAGTCGATGCAGAAAGGACTGAGACTGACCACGATGCAGACATCACTTCTGACTGTCTTCACCAAAGGTACGCAGTATCCAGGCCAGGCAAGTCGACGCTAAATATCTTACATAGGATACTTTCCGACTACTTAGTTTGTCTATATTCACTTCAGAGCGTATAGCTGAGCTAATATTGAATGAACCCTAGCGAGCCAACTGGTCAGATTGATCTTCATGATCTTCTCAGCAGCGACTTTGCAAGCTGATCAATCAGTCTTCGAAAACCACGTCGAAATGCTTCAGGTGGACGAGCAGACCGTCGAACTCAGTCTTTGGGACACTGCAGGTGAGTATTGTCCAAGTGTTCCAGTTGGCAAGACTGATCGTTGGGCCAGGACAGGAGGATTTTGATCGCCTGCGGTCACTGTCATACGCTGATACCCATGTTGTAATGATCTGCTTTTCGGTACGTTACGCAAAGAGTCAGCCCACGATGCGCACACTGAGGGCAGTCTGCAGGTGGACTCTCCAACATCTCTGGAGAATGTAGAGACCAAGGTCGGTAATGACTTGGAGTCAGCTACATGAGCTAAATGATCAGTGGATTGAGGAAGTAAACGAGCATTGCGCTGGTGTCAAGATCATTCTCATTGGTGCGGAACTTGCTTTGAATAGGCAACTCACTATCAGCTCTCAAATGCGATTTGCGCGACGACCCAGCTGTGAAATCACGACTGGCCAGGAGTGCGCTGTCTCCCGTCAGCTACGACCAGGGATTGGCTGTGGCTCGAGCAATCCGGGCAAATCGTTATCTTGGTGGGTATTGGTATCTAACGGCTAGCTCACTGACACGCTCAGAATGCTCCGCCAAGCACAATCGTGGAGTACAGGAGGCAATTTATGAAGCAGCTCGAGTGGCAGTTGGCACCAAGCCCAAGGGTGGAGGGAGTACCACAAGCGATCGCTTGCGGCCCAGTGGTATCAAGAAAAGGGGATGCATAATCCTATGAATGCTTGCCTCTATGCACCGAGAGTATACTCTGATTCGTATGGTATTATGGTCGTGCCGCAGTATTCGCGCCGCAGTATGAATCAGTCCCACGCACTCGCGTATAGGTCAATCGCGGAACAGCTTGTAGACGCGTCAGGGTGTGCAGCAACCAGCGGACTGCGATGTTGCGGATATTCGACATTCACTATTGCGGGGCTGTTCAGAGTTCCAGTCTAACCCTGACGCTTCGTTGGCAACCCTGAATACCACTGGCCCAAGCCAAGAGCAGAATGCATGCAATGAATATTGATGCTGCCGGACGAGGTTTTTCCATTAGCAATTGAGCTCGGGGTGACGCTCAAAGTCAGGCGGCTCAGGGGGGAGAAAAGATGATCCATTGGGGGTATGAGTCAAAAGAAGCTGAGCCTAATTTTGGCAGGTGGAACAAAGAAAATACAAATAAAGGGAACTTCAGGGGGGAGACAGGCACAGACCCGCGAAAAGGGTTTGTCGCTCGCAGTCTAAGTCATTGTCGCCTCCCATCTTTCTCCTCAATCCTCCTCCTATCCTCACTCGCCTTGTCTATATCCTTCTTTGCTGCCTTGTCGGCCCTCCAACGACGTGTGAATAGCTGACTCGCTCCGACAGGACCAAGCTCTCATTCCTCAAATCCGTGCTTGGTCCTGTCAACCTCCTGATATCCTTGCCCTCCAACACAATCGCGTCCCCCATGACGCCTCCATCCCTCTTGCCTGTCTCTACCGGCTCCTCTTCCTATACCACCTCTTTTGACCCTACATCTCCAAAACCATCGTCCAGCCGTACCTCATCGCCCCCTCGAAGCCGACGCCTCGCCTCACCCAAGCCATTTAGATCGTTGTCACCACCGGCAACAATACAACCAGTCTCGACTTGGTTCTCCTCGCCCAAGAATCTGCTTCGACCGAGAGTCCTCTCTCCTATCCTACTTTGGTCACTTGCCCTCTATCTTGTGCACCACTTCCTTCTCCCTCTACCACTTCCCTCACTTTCAAAAACAGCGTCCAGGCCAAAGGCGGCTGACCACTTCCTCTCGAGTGTTTTTCCATCTCCCCCATTGCGACAAGGCGACGACACACTCGACTCTGTCAATCCTCTTTACCGCCCTTTCTCTCCATTAACAGCCCCTCCACCTCCCTTCCCACACCTCAGACCCACCCGATTTCTTCCCGGCAAATGCCTTGAACAATGGTTTATCAATGGCGAGACTCTATGTGGTGCAGCTGATGTGGGTGAAGAGGAAAGGCTAGATGCGACATGGCTTTGGGTGAACGGCTCGGACATAAGGTGGCGCGAAACCATGATTCACTGGCGTGAGAAGGAAGGTGTATACTCCCCGGAGCATCATTTCAGGTGAATATCCCCCTCGGGGCTTGCTGACTGCGTAGGGAACAAGGTGAACTTGTCCATTCAATGCGGTCTGTCCTGGATGCTTTGCCCGGCCGCTTGAAGACCTTCCATTTGCTCACAGCCGACTTTCCCTTCGAGCCCGCTTATGATATCGATCTACTGCCGGACACCTTGATACCTAAACTCGAGAGAGATTTACAGCATAGCACTGGTTCCAATCCGGCTCGAGACACTTTGTCTGAGACCGAGTCTGGAGTATCTCAAGCTCTACAGGAACACCTTGCTTCGGCATGGAGGGTTTTACAGACGCCTTCATGGCTGGACTTTTCACGGCGCGATCCCAAATCTCCGTCACATCCATATCATCCCTCGAGCACGCGCCGCATGGTTCAGAGTCGTAAAGGCCGACTCAACCTCGCTGAGGCTAATTATCCAACTCTCAGATACGCAGGGCACTCTGAGGTTTTTCATCTACCAACTATGGAACGGGACGCAGTTACGGAAGAACTAGGGGAGCGAGAATGGAAGGAGCGAGAATGGCGAAAGAGGGCCCTCCCAAACTTCAATTCAATGGCTATTGAAAGCCGGGTAGGTTGGCTGCCAGGTCTGGCCGATGTCACACTTTCTCTCAACGACGATTTCTTCCTCCTCGTTCCACATGCCGTCGCCGACTTTCATTCGCCCCTGTACGGATCTGTCATTCGTTTCGACCACGGTTATTATCAACAAGTGCGGCCGCTTCTTGATAAATCACGCTTCAATGATGCCGGTGAGATGGGCGGCCTGTACCACGCAAATTGGATTCTTTCCAAGAGGTTTCCTCGCCGGCTCCGGCCATATTTTGCGCATGTCCCAAAAGTGATAACCCGTGGTCTCCATCACGAGGCCAGTCTCATGTTCAAGGAGGACCTATTTGTCAGCAGTCAAAGGCGTTTCCGTGAAATGACATTCGGCGAGGGCGACATCCAGATGCAGTGGCTGTTGACCTCGCTCAGGGTCGAACGATGGCGTGAAGCATTACTGTGGACATATGTGGTCGCCAACCTCGGTACTCTTGAACGGAGTGGCGTATGGTCCGATGTCGCACGAAAGGATGTTATGGACATGTTTGGGCTGGCCGAAGACGATGACGACGTTATTAAGATTGAAGTGCACCGAGGCGACCGATGGACGCTCGAGGACGGCAGGATGCAGAAAGTCTTCGAGCAAGTTGGATGGGAAGGCCCAAAGGCAACGACCTTTCTGTTCTGTGAGTTCAGTATTGAGAAGTATCTGACTTCAGCATCGCTTGATGGCCATATGCCTCCAATTCCGAAGCCAGGGCAGGACCCTTCTGTGCATAATACGTGAGCTCGTGCTTGCGTTCACCAAGCTAATCTCAGATGCATTCTTGACCTCGATCGGTGTTTTGGTACTTTCTGGAGTCGGCTTGAGGACTTTTCCGCGCCGGATATGTTCAAAAGGCTTGCGTTTCAGTATCCCGAGTGCGGGGATTGTCGTAAGTCACGAGCGGCTGCCAATCTGACGACAGTCATCATGGCTTTGGTCACCGCATCTGGCCCTCTTGGGCTGTCAGCCTTCTTTCCAAGCCAAAAGCAAGAATACGTCAATGTTCGACCAGACACAGAGAATCCCCGACCCCGATATCTGCCACCTCCCCATTTGCCTCTTACCCCAACGTGGCATGAAGCCGACTTTTCATTGGAGAGCGTTCTTGCCAATACTGCCCTACCTGGCGAGTCTGTGAATCTGCGCGAGTACTCTATGAAGCTTCTCTCGCGGTATCTGTACCTGTCGGGTGAGTTCGCGACCTTGACGATGCTTATGGCAGCCCGTTCGACGTCTCATTTTCACATGCTCAAGTCCCCCGAACATGCAGATCAAGTATTTGGAATGATTCAGGACAATCCCTCAGTGTCAATCTTGGGCCTCAACGATGACATCGAGGAAGGCTACGAGGAAGTGGTGGAAAAGATGAATGCTTGGTTCGAGCTACGGTGGCCAAGAAAGGCTGTCTGGGAGCGGGGATGGGATCCGATAGCAGACATTCTCGACTCTTGATGCGGGGAACATCTGGAACGTTTGAACATAGATTCGTCCATCATCATCTCATCATATGCATATGTATCAAACCAATGACCAGATTGGTGACACCTTATTTGAAGCCATAGATATGCGACAGGCGGTATAACGTAAATGGGGCGGGAACGAAGGGAGATTGTCAGAGTTCGGCCGTCGTATCGTAGCATGACATTCGGACGGACGGGCGGCCGCAACTTAGCTCAGATCCGACTAGTGAAGACCAGTTTAATTGCACCTCGCAAGGTTGCCTGTAATCATCAGTCTCATCTACTGGCTTCAAGGGGCAAAGCCTTACGATATGAGCCAATCTTACTTCCATCGTTGCCTTGCCACCATCCATTCGCGTTCTGGTAGATGTAATCGAGATTGTTTTGAGCATAGCAGTCGCCCTGGGCATATGCAGCCTCTGCATCGCCTACGGTCATGCCGGAACGCCAGCCATTATACTGCCCCACTGACTCAAAAACGCTGCCCCCGTTGGCCCTGAGATACTGGTTGAAGATTTCAGCGCCACGCTGGATGTTGTAGTCTATGTTCCAGCAACTGCCACATGTTAGCCATTCTTTTGCGTATGCCGGTGGAGAATCTCACTCTTGACCTTGCTCGCAATTATCGGGGGCAATCTGCATCAGCCCGGCTTCACCGTTTGCACCTTTTGCGTTCGGATTGCAGGTCGACTCCTGCATAGCAAATGAGGCAAGCAGGATCCCTGGCACTGACGATCAGCGGGTTGCTTGGGTAGTCACTCTCACATCCATTCTTTTCCCCAACGGAATTGAACTTGTCAATATAGTCTGCGCACGCGGCGAAGACCCCATCGGCGCTGAGTGTCTTTGTCACAATCTGATCCAGCGTGACAAAAGGTGGGTTCCAACCCGAGTCGTCTATACCGCAATCTATCCACCATTGGGCACCATTGGGCTCGTCCGACGTCGACGGACAAGGACCACAAGAACTTCCGTCAGCTACCAAGTAGGCGACCGTCTTACCTGCTGGGTACGCTCAACAGCCCAGAGACGTTGATGTTGACTGCAGCGTCATCGGACGCCGACGCGGTTGATTTGGGCTCTGATTTCGATGGGGAGGGGGAAGGGATCCTAGTACTGGTTGGCTTGGGCGAGGCCGATGATGTCTGACATGAGATTCAGTACTGAGCGAATATCGAAAGTAAGTACAACTCACAGAAGCGGGCGTCACGGGCTTCGTTGAGGTCGTATGAGCAGCCTCAGCTGTCCCCCGAGAGGTTGATGACGCCACCGCGGCCTCCGCCTCGGAAGCCGTAGATATTGTCTTCGCGCGGCATTGTTGTCGCTTGAGTGTTTGACGTTTGATGATTCGGTGAGCCTCCGCATGAGCTCTATTGGAACGAACCGCTTGCGCTCCTGATCTCACTTCAAAGGATGGTCGCATGGATCTCGCCAGTCGGCGATGACGCAGATGTGGGGGCTGAATGTCTCCAGCCGCAACGGCAGTAAGCAGAGGAAGTAGAGCGAGAATCAAGGTGAATCCTCCTCTGTACATGGCTGTGAATGTGTCTGCGACTGCGAAACGAGCGTTGTTGTGGTAGGTCCAATCAGATCAAGTCAGGAAGGGAGAGGAGGAAGGTGAAATGCAGTGAAGTACAGCAACGAGTGTAGGAAGGCAAGTGATGGTGAACGAAAGAGTGTCCGAGGTGGTTTTGCAAGCAATGGCCGGCTGAGACGCAATGTCTGACGGTGAAGGCTGCCTAATGAAAGGAGGAATACCCAGGGTCGTTTCAGAATGCCAAAGGTGGTTTATTCTAATTGAGAAAGGAAGGGATGCGAGTAACGGATTGCAGGTTGAGTGATGATGCCAGCACCTGTCGATATCACTGATATCACGGGCTCTGCTCTGCCTGACGCTCAACTGCAGCTTTTGATCAAACGCCCTCGTTTCATGTTTTTGTCAGAATCAGTTTTGTGCTCCTACCCTGGCGCTGCCCCGTTCCATGTCGTACAGACAATGATTGGCAAAGCCCCTTTTGTCTGCCACGTCCTTTCAGGATAACGAGGCATGGAATGTGCCAGCCACCGGGCTCTTTGGCTACATGTATATTTGGATGTTTGGATGCACAATGCATTGATGAAGAAGGATTAACACGTGGTCTTGCTGACCTACCGTAAGTGGCAATGTGGCAGACAAGTGGTTAGTAACCCAGCCTAGTCCTCCAATCGCAAGGATCTTTTTAAGGAATTACATGGGCGATGTCTCCATTTGTCGTAGACCCAAACAACACAATATAGCGCTGATATCACCAAACAACACGCGCTTCAGAGCACCTGAATATCATATGCGGGCATCCAAGGAGCTGGTATTGAAGGACGGATTGAAAGAGGTCATGACCGAACCTCCTGGATTTTGTGTCCTAGGACGAGGCAATGACCTTCTCTCGATACAATACTGCAGATGCAGACGTCCATGACACGCATGGTTGACTTGGATTCGCGCACTATGGGGTACGATGTCATTCTCACGTGACATCTCCTACAGCAAACCGGTGGCGTACCTCCACCGGGAGGTCATGCGGAATAACAGGTCTCTCCTTCTCCTTGTTGTGGTCTCCCCTCAGCTATACAAGACATACCAGACATGGTAGCGGTGTATCTTGCGTTCGCAGTCGTGATCCTCTGGTTTGGTCGACGATGGATTCTCAGCCTCCTTACGCCCCGCTCGATCCCCGGAATTCCTGCGTATCCAGATCCCGTACCTGTACTGGGCGACATTCCTCGCCTAGCGGCAAGCATGAAAGCCACGAATGGCTTCATAGGTTTCATGGACAAGGTTGCCAAAGATCTTGGACCAATTGCTCAAGTCCGTATAAGTTTCCTCAACACGTAAGTGCCTATGGGCTGAGTTCGCTCTGACCACAGGATGGTTGTGGTGACCGATTACCAGTCCATAGACAACATTCTCACAAAGCAGACGCAGCACTGTGATCGTGATTCTCATACTATCAAAGCGTTCCGTACCATCCTCCCTCGAGCTCTCATTTCCTTGCCGACTAATGACATGTGGAAACACCATCGCCGAATTATTGGTACTGCAATGACGAGCAAGTACCTCAGTCTCACTACACCCCGGGCCAACGAATCAGTTAAAGAGCTCGTCAACTTATGGAGGAGAAAGGCATCTGTTTGCGAGGGAAGGGCGTGGGCTGCCGAGGGTGACATGGAGAGCGCAGCACTGGTTAGTCATATGAGGGAGTGCTTCTTACATTAGGATGCCATCTGTGGGATGGCATTTGGTCATTCTTGGGGAATCATTCCATCCTACAGTTCCCAACTCGTCGAAGGGGAGTATCCAACGGGCATAAACGGAGAAGTGGTCTTCGACACGGTTCGCCCTGAACTAGCGGAAAGTACTTGGGCAATCTTCAACTCTCTGCCAACCACTTCTTCGTTCCCCTATATTCTCCACAAGATCAGAACACTATCGCCCACTTATCGAAGGCATGCTAGACGACTCGACAGATTTCTCGATGCCAAACTTGCAGATTCAAGAGCCCGGGCCGAATCTGTAGGGGCAGAAGTAGCTGTCGATGTCGCAGATAACACTCTGGATTTGATGACCGCACGACAGTTGCGTGGCGATGATTGGATGCCCGATGACGAGATGAAGGACGAAGTCTTCCAATGTAGGTTCATCAATTTCCCTATAGACTGACTCAAGATTTGGTCGCTGGTACGGAAACCTCTGGCTGTACACTGGCCTGGGTGAGGCACGCTGCGGGGACATTTTACTGAACTTTCCCTAGTGGCTCAAGTATATGACAAATCACCCTGAAGTCCAGCGAAAACTGAGGAAGCATATGCTCGAGAAGCTGCCAGAGATGCAAGATCGGCCACCGAAATTTGAGGATCTTAACGCGACAAACACGCCGTATCTCGAGGCTGTCGTTCACGAGACATTGCGGCTCTCACGGACCGCCGGAGGTTATAGTCGAGAAGGTGAAGGCTGACAAAGTCAACTGCTAATTGAACAGTCACACAGGACGTCACAGTGCTGGGGAAGGTAATTCCGAAAGGCTGTACCATCATAATACCCACTGTGACAGGATTAGAGGATCGGTCGACGCCCGTGTACGGCCCTGATCCTAACGCTCTTGGCAGTGATTCAGTTGATCCTGACGACATAGCTGAGCGAATGGACGCGTCGCTGGAGGTGCTGCGCCCCGGGAGTGCGAAGCGCAAAGTTGGATTCTGGAAACCTGGCTCGGGGTTCAACTTCGATCCCGAGCGATGGTTGAACGAGCAGGGTCATTTTGATATCAATGCTGGACCGAGTCTACCCTTCTCCGCTGGTCAACGGGGATGCTTTGGGAAAAACCTGGCGGTATGATTCTGTACTAGCTGTAGCTGACGTTAGATGCTTGAACTACGCTTTTTCATTTCTCAGCTGAATCAAACCTTCTTCTTCGCTCCAGTTAGTGATGCACTAAACTCATTCGACATGTATCAGACCGTGACCACGCATCCCCGGCAATGCTTCATACGACCTGTCTCATGGGACTCTGATCTCTGATAACGCATCAGTGCAAATTAGCATATAGTGTGTAATTTGTCCTTTGCTTCGTGAGACCAAGGGAAAGTTCTGGTTGTCCTTTGCCATGCATGGTAGTGCGTCGCTGATGTTTATATCCAAAAAGCTGCCGAGGAGCTGTTTAAATTTGCATAGACATTTGATCGCCAGGTACATGTCTCTTGATACATATCCCCATCATTACGCAAGCACACATGACAAGGAACGGCTCCGGTCCGGTCCTGAGCCGTAAGTTGCTCGGGTCTGCCGTAAGGAAATGGGGTCTGCCGTAACAATGTGTCAGAGAGTGATTCGAGTCGGAAGTGCCTGTGGTCGCCGAGCCGGTAAATCCCCAAGAGGGCCTTGCTTACAAATTATCGTATACTCGCAGTCTGTTGATCATGCTGCTTTGTTGCGCGGCCGAATGACCATACCCCGCATCCTCTGTGTCGCTGTCTCGGAGCTCGGACGGCGTCACATTTTAAAGATTCCGTTACCAATGATATCTGAAAAGGGCAAAACCATGTCTCACACTAGATCTTATGGAACGTAAGGAGCAATGTCTCAGCCGCGCGGATCGACACCTTTACGTGGTTACGTGGAGTCTTACCCCTTGAAAAGCTGCCGAAGAAGGAAGCCGACAGATAGAAAGCATCGCAGATAACGAGGCATCCCACCGTATATGGCCGCCTGGGACTGGATGCATGCGGCTGCGAAACTCAGCTTTAGCATGGGGAAGGATGGATAAAGAATAAAGACAAAAGGGGGGTATGACTAGCGACCCATCAGGGGGACCGGATTTCTCGGAGGTCGGAATAACCTGCCCACGCGTGCCTGAGGATCGAAGGTGCCTTTTGCTCAAAGAAAATCGCTGGGACCCCTAAATAGATTGAGACATTTCTCAGGGCATCCGAACGACTATTGCCCGATCTGGCAAGCGCGATCGGACATTACCACCTGTTTCTCTCGTTATTCCCTCGTTTTCCGGTCATTCCGGGGTACGTAATCCCCCGCAAATAATTTTGCGTGTGCATCCCAAAGTGTGGGAAAAGTCGGTGGATCCGTGGCGGATGGGCTCATCATGGGTCGAATGTCTCACTCTCTCTCGCCTCTCTCACTCTCTCACCGCTCTCACCGCGTCCGTCTTTGGCCTCGTGCAGTCGTCTCTTCGGCCCATAATCTCGTTATTACCACCATTCGAGCCAAGCCTCAGCCGGTCATGTCTATTCAGCCGAGACATATATCTGCGTCGAGACATCACACCCGCTTACTCTGAGCTTTGTCACACGAATATCCTCATCTCACACACATCCCCGTTTCGGCATATGCTCACGCGCTCTCTCTGGTTTATATAACCCACTCGAGCCGGCCGTCATCGTTATTCCATTCCCGTCTATCCCGCCTTTTTTTCGCTCTGTGTATAATCCCATCACCCATTCAAAAACGCAAGGACAATCATGCAACATACTCCCTCAGTCCTCGTGCAGCCTCTTGAGCAGGCGTCTCCCGTCGATGTCGATGGATTCGGCTCCTCGCCTCCTGGCGGTTCCAACTCTCCTTCCCGCCGACAACGCATATCCATGGCTTGTCAATATTGCAGACATAGGTCAGCAGTTCTCCCTCTTGAATAAATGTCCTCGACTAACGCCGCGTAGGAAAATCAGATGTTGTGGAGGATCCCCGTGCAGGAACTGTGCTCGCTCACAACGCGAATGCGAGTACGCGCCGGTGCCCGAGGAAGTCAACCGAGCTACCCGAAACAAAAAGGCCGTAGCCAAGGCCAGCAAGTCCATCCCTCATCACAGCATGACAACCTTTCCCCCTTATATGACCGATACGCCTGTTTTTAAAGGCCCTTTTGTCTCTGCCCATCGCGCGCAGTTCGGCCATCGAAGATCAGTATCGACTCCCAACTTTGAGATCTCCGCATGGGTGAATCCCCCGGCAGCGCCGACAATGCAATCGCCAGCCATGTTCGAACCAGCGCAGTGGATGTACAACAGCTGGTCATCAGCTCCAGTCCCCGTGTCGCGTTATCCTTCAGTGCTCGAGCCCGCCTTCACAGTTGAAAGTGGCATGCCTCCTACACCGTCCGACTCTCACTCTGGTTCCACGGAACCAGAGCACTCATTCCCTCAAATGCCGACATCGTGGTCCACGCCTAGCATACCAACCCAGGGTTACCTGCATCCTCCCGTACCTCTCACCCCATTGACTGTCAAAGGGCATCTTCGCGAAGTACCATCCCCGATTTCTTCCCCAAACACCCCAAGCTCTGCGTATTACGAGCCGTTCCCTACCCCTCCACTGTACCAACACACCCCACTTATGTACTCGCCTTCCCCACTCAATCACGCCGGTCAGACAACCTCGCCTACACTTACCCCCGAGATGGCTGCGATGCAAAAAGATCTGGTCGGTCTCGGGATCGGAGTCCCACCAAGTGGTTACGTTGGGTTTCATCACACGCCTCAGTCCCACCATGAGGAGTACTTCCAGCCTATTCAGTATTGAAAGTTCTGAAAAGCGGACGATAGAAAATAGACCCTAAAGATGTTGTACACTCTCCCAATTATGTAGAACATCAATGCATTGTATCTTGTTAGTCGCGAAACTAGGGGTTCTCATCTATCGAGTAGCCCGACACCAGTTGTTTCACTGCACATTCAACGACTCTCTGCATAAGGAAAAACGAATGGACTGTGTGGATCGATAAGGCGCCATGATATCGGGCCAATAACCCAATTAAACCTCCCGGTTCGACGGCGAGAACAAAGACCATGAGCAACTGACGTACTCTTTACTGCTCACATGACTTGTGTGCTATCAGCCTCTTCGGTTCGGGAGACCCTCGACCCAATATAATATAATATAATATAATAACAATGTAATGCGTTCCTGGGATAGACAAAAGAGCCGAAAGTCAATTTGCAGCTGTGATGTCATTAGGATCATAATTCTGTTGTACGCAGGTACCTTGCTGAATGCATGTTCCGTTCCGCTCAAATGATCATTTATCATTCCGCGGACCCCAATATCTGGTGCAGACCCTCAAGATACTAGACCACGCGCAGAGAGTCTCTGACGCTGGAAACGAACCCTATGAGGTTACGACACAGCCGAACTCATGATTTAACAGCTTGTATCCGTTCGCGATCAGCAGGCCACCAAGCGATGCAAATCTCAACTCTCCTTGTCTAAGGTTATTATTACGCAAAGCAGCCTCGAATTGAGCACACACTTGACTCGATAATGTATTAAGTATATCATGGCAAAAGGGTATTTAAAGCTGCAGAGTCAGCATGACGGGTTTATATCCTTTCATCAACTCACTAAACTATCCATGCGGCCAAAGATCTCCAGGACAGTCGCCACCACTTCAAAGCATAGATCCTCCTGGTCTTCAACCCCACCACCACTTCCAGCTCCACCCGTCGAACTCGATGCCATTTCCTTTCGAACTTCGCGCACGAGTTCCTGCACACTTTCTCTACCAACCCCACCGCTTCCACCCTCTCGTTTTCTTCCCCCACCAATGTTGACGGGACCCGCAATATCAGATGTTCCTTGCCCAAATGGCCAGGTACAGAATTCGGCAAGAATGTCGTCACATCGAGCAAAGGCGGCTTCACGAGAATCATAGCTGAGTCTCTGCAATGCATTTTCCAACACACTCGAGGCATAGGCTATCATTAGTGCTACCCCGATTGAGGCTACCCACCTGCGCAGACAAGCACTACCGCGCGCATGTATCGGTATTTGACGCCTTCCTTATGAAGGGCCTGTGGTGGAACAGCAGCCGTTCGCGCTGTAAGAAGAGCGAGTGTCCGCCTCATCACATCTTCCTTTGCGTTCATGTCGGCGATGGGATGAGTCGCCATGTCGAATAGCAGGAAATTACGTTTTTCGGTTCGCAGAATCCCCTTGTCCACCAGACCTTTTGCTAGACGCTCTCGTACCTGTTTGAGCTGGTAGCCAATCTTCATTACGTTCCATGTTTCCCCTGACATCAATGTCGTTCGCATTATACACTCACCTGACATGAGATCCACCCATGCACCTGTTCCATATTTTTCAGAGCTCTTCATCATCTTCAATGCCTCGTCCAAGATTGTCTCGCCTGTTTGCCTGTCATCAATGACTTCGATGAGTCGATCTGCAAGGGCGAGGCGCCGACGCGATGGATCCTTCACCATGGCGATTCTTCGCCGAAGAGCAAGCTCAATAAGAATACATCCTCGCAGTGCATACGAGATATTGTCGTTCCAGAATGAGAGATATCCCTACCATCAGTTCCGCATTAAACCTATTACTCACGGCTTTGTCCTTGAGTCCTAAGAGTAAAACTTCTTCCATAATGGTCAGTCGAGGCATCTGCTCTGCTTCTCCGCTCGTCTCAAAATCCCTGGGATCATATGCGACTTTTGCTCGGCCCTCTATGGCACCTGAGCCTCCGGAGCCACCGGCTACAGATGTGGGAACACTAGCACCCGGACGCTTTGGTGCTGCAGAGGAGGAGGGGATTGGTGCAGAGTCGAAGCGCTCGGACGAGGCTACTGCGGGAGAAGTGGCAGCGCCGCGGCGACGCGTCAGGCCCTCGGACATGGCGGAAGGGGTATGTGAGAGGGGAGTAGCTCCTACTATGGGCTCTGCGATGCTCCTGAGGACGGGCCAAGATGTTGGGAAAGAGTGTATAGACCAAGGTGAGAGCAAAGGTCGGCGAGACGCACGTCGAGGCTGGCGAGATCATAAACACCGCCATGTGGCGCCTGGGATAGTAGGAATTTTGATTCCGTCCGTGGGGGCCCGGGACTTTGGACTTGTTGTATGTTTTGTATGTCGTCTCTTCGTTTGTCGACGTTTTGCTCCTCTTCAACACGATATGAGTAATCTGTGAGTGTACCCAGCTGCCCTACTTTGTAGCTGACCATCGTTCTGGTAGTTACGCTACAGAGGTGAGATTCACCAAAACGACCACTCTCCAGCTGACTGGGCGTAGCCGGCCACAAATGGAAAGGTCATCCTTGATACTACCGCTGGGGAGATTGAGGTCAGCTATGATTCCATAAGGGCAGCACGGAATTGACTGTCTGTAGGTGGAACTATGGGGCAGAGAATGTCCGCAAGCTGTCCGCAATTTCCTGCAGCTCACAATGGAAGGTGAGCCTCAAGACGTCTGGGGAGCTAGCTGATGTTTTGCAGGCTACTACGATGGTGTGATATTCCATCGGGTTGTACCAGGATTCATTGTGCAGTCGGGTGATCCTACTGGGACCGGAATGGGCGGAGAAAGTATCTATGGCGAACCTTTTGCGGATGAGATTCATGGGAGATTGCGCTTCAATCGGTGAGACGGCTGTTCCTTGACAGCGCAAGTAGCTGATTGTTACAGACGTGGTCTTCTTGGCATGGCTAATAACGGCAAACGAAACACCAACTCCTCGCAATTCTTCTTCACCCTGGACCGTGCCGATGAACTCACAGGGAAACACACTCTTTTTGGCAAGATCACTGGCAACACCATTTTCAGTAGGTCAGAGTTTCTGCTCGGGTATGTAATCTAACGCCACGATACTAGATGTGCTCAACATCGGTCAACTGGAACTGGATGCGGAGGAGCGACCCAAGGTGTATGTTTCCATATCTGCTACGCTGATGGCAGTCCACCCAAAATTCGAGGCATACGTATAGTCGAAAACCCCTTCGAAGACATTGTCCCACGAATCACCGCGGCCGAGCGAAGGGCACAGCAGCAGGCTAGGATCGAAGCAAAGAAGGACATGGAGCAACGTGAAAAGCGATCCAGAGCAAAAAAGTGTGTTTCAAAATCAGTCAAAACTGACATCTCAGAAATACCGGTCTATTGAGTTTCGGCGAAGCAGAAGAGATCGTACCGGATGCTGTGACCGTCAAGAAGAAGGGCATGGGACGACAAGACCGTATGTGCTGTTCACGATCTCCCTGACATTTAGTTGTCGATCCTGCCGATGCTGCACCGGTTAAACCAGCGGAAAAATACGTTGACCTTCCGCCATCGCTGCAAGACATAGGTGTTGGAGACCGGTCAAGAAAAGCAGTCGACCTCAAGGAAATCCGAGCTCAACACGAACGGGAAAAAGGCAAGGACAGGTGAGTGCCAAAATGCGTCATAGCTCATGTGACCAGTGCTGCCCGCCAGGCAGAGATTCAGCGTATGCAAGAAGACTTGCGCAAGCTCAAGAAGCGCCAGGGGGATGGCTCAGATTCAGACTCGGATTCCTCAACAACACGCAGAAAGAAACGACGGGCTGGTCCCTCTTATCTAGAACAGGAGCTATCCAGGTACTCTCAAGGAAGAGGTAGGGCCGCTGCTAAAGCTGGAAACCGGCGCGGTCGCAGAGATGAGGAGGACGATCTTCTCCTTGAAATGTCCCGTTTCAGCAAGAGGGTAGTCATGGACGACAATGATGATGGCTCGATGGACGAAGAAGGAGAGAGAGAAGGAGGCGAAGAAGAAGAGGATGAGACATTGGAAGTCGACGATGACGTAGGATGGATGAAGCACAAGCTTAAATTCATGGTTGACGAGAAGGAGCTCACACGGCGGGCCGAGGAGGAATACGCGGTAAGCGCTGGTCTGATCGTCTTGCTCAATATGTCTGACTCTTCTCAGGTCATTGATCCACGAGCAAAAGCCCGGCAACTAGCAGAAGACCAGAGGAAGGAGAAGGAAGGACAGCGTAGAGATATGCGCACGGCAGCCGATGTTGGACGACAGAAGAGATGACTTTGGTATATGAGTGGCGAATTGCCCAATGAGGCTATTTGTGTCGTTTGCACGTGGCAATGATCGTTCGATGTTGCTCAAAGTGGGACGAGAAATCTAATGATCTCTTGCAAACCCAATGTTGCGATTCATCTTGTTTTCTTGAGCAGGCTACAAGAACACCTTCAAGTCTCAGTCTGATTCCCAAGACATCTCGCGCACCTTGTCTTGACAGTCTCACCTCGTTCAGGCTCCCTCCATCATGGCTACCCTCTTCACTCAACAGGATGAGACGTTTTTCAACTTCGATGACAATGTGTCACCCACTACTGCCCTCTTTCCTCTCGATCTGTCGGCCCCTTATGACAATGCGCTTCTAAACCTGCCCCTAGGTCATCGACTGTCCATCTCTGCGTCATCCGATGGATTTGGCAGCAGCAACCTATCTTACCTCTCGCGGCCGAATTCTCTGTCTCCATCTTCTCAAGTTCCATCTCTCCAACCCGCTCCAAGCGATTTATCTTCTCGCTCACCACATTCGTCGGCCTCTCCCAACAGCACATTCTCCTTCTCGGCCAATGAGGACTTTCTCGCCCCTTCTCTCTCTGCCAACGAGCTTGACATGTTGTTCCAATCAAATGATCTTCAACAGCCCAGTGGCAAGTCAGGCCAATTTTTCTTTCCCGACAA
>MCFC01000106.1:0-47056 GCA_002105065.1 Naematelia encephala
CCCATATGGTAACTGTCCCATGGATGTCCCACTGGGCTCTCACCCATGATGTCCTATGAGCAGTGGGACAGGCCCAGCATCAAGACTTTCCTCATTTGGCATTTCCAGAAATGTCACATGACCTGAATGGGACACTTTCAAGGAGTTGACTTGCACAAGTCAGCATTCTGAGATTTGGGTGGGTGAATACATATTTGCGTCTAGCTCCTTCAGTTTTGACTCCCTGCCCATGGAAAGGCCATATTCAGAACCGGCTTGAAAATACGCATTTAATGGTATAGCTTTTAGGTCCAAATTTTTCTGGAGCACAAAAACCCCAACCCCCAGACCACCCTATAACCCTACATCCTTAGCGACTTCAGATCCTCTTCGAACACCTTTTCCTAGGCCTGGTACGGCAATCAAGGTTTCCGCTTGGTCATGCATCTGGTCATCTACTTGGACTTTTTTGGCAGTGATCTTGGACTTCTACTGCTCGGACCAAACGAACCGGTTGTATTGATGGCTTTCTGGCGGCGGAGAGATTCTTTCAACCGAGAAGACAGGCTGTCTTTCAAAGTCTCCAGCGTAAACGCGTCCTGGCTAGGAGTTGTCAAGCTGCACAAATGGGTACGGCGCTGCAGAGCGAAGTGGTGACTTGTGCTTTATTGTGAAAGGACATCGCTAGGGTGAAGAGCATGCGTGTCTGTGGAAGATTCGGTGGTTTACGAGCGGGATTTCTGGGCGTCTACTCTGGTTTCACCGTAAAACTGGATAGCAACCTCCCTTCACATGCATTTCTCACATTTGACCAGCTTTCAAGGCAATTTTCGACTCCGTAATGTTATTCATCTTGAGGGACTTCTCACATCTACCACCACTACACCAATTTGCCTGAAATCGCAAGGCTGGCTTATTGCGGGAGTCACCCCGGTTGAGCTGTTTGATATTGGTCCAATTGTGCAAAGAACGGTTCTTTGTACCCAGAGTCGGATCCATAGCTGGTAGTTGGCTTGGGCTAAAAGAAGCCATCTGTCAAAACCTGGGCCGCGGTGGTAAGTGGTATGCATCTTGCGTTTAGGTGCCCGGCTGGTAGTAGCGCAAAAAGACAGGCTGTCTGCCTAAATGTAAGATGCTGTTATGATTGTTCTCAGAGCGGACATAATTCGGTCTCTTATATGAGGCACCCAGAGGGAATGACCCCCAAGCCAGTGTTATGTATCGTCCTTGTCATACCTTGTTTTGTCTCGACCTTGCCTACGCTACACCGCCCGACGTGGACCTAGCTAAGCAGCCTTTAGGTCATGATTGACTTCCATCGACTTGTATCTTTGCATCTCACCGGGACTAGACGAGCCGAGCCGATTCTAGAATCGGTCCAAGGGGCTTATCCGTCGGTCGGCTTAGCATCCTGATACCTTGGGACTTGTGCACATCAAGATCGGAACAGTTTCCAGCCGCCTCACTTGAATGGCAAAGGAAGCCGATGAGTTCCATTTAGTAGACGCTGCGTTTCACCGGAACGAGGGCAGCGCACCTGCCCACAAATATCTACCATTCCAGGCGTTCCAGACCTGCTTTGGAGAACTATAGCTCGTATAACGATAATCGGAATCCGGCTATATCCACTTTCATTTCGGAGAGCTTGCCAGCGAAATCTATCTGAAAGACGTCTAGATGAAGGCGGGATTTAGCCTTTGGTTTGATTGTTCATCAACGAAATGAGTTCTCGTCAGCGCTTGGGGACTGGCCATGCATTTAGAGGGTTGTCACATCGGCCGCAATGACCAAGCTGTGCTTCCCTTGGCTAAGCAGCATAGTTGTGAATGCTATTTTACCTTGTCAACGAGATATGCAGATTATCACGATGTCCCCGGTGTCGGTCTCATGCCGGGACTTGATGTATACGTATCGAAGTTAGCTCCTCGGCGCATCCACTCATAACTGCCACTAGTGTCCCCTTAAATGGACTGTCCTACGTCCAAAATGGACCCTTCCCATTCACTTCCGTCCGTACGGCGTATCGAACCTATAATATCCACCCGACCGCCTCCACCGTTCATTTTGGGTGAACCATTTGATACGTATTTTGGGCTTCCCGAGGATCTGCACGGTCATAAGGAAGTACGGATCCCTGGGCGTTTTCGAACAGCGATGGGATGCCACCTAGGAATACAGCTTGTTCACATGGTCTGGGCATGTCCACTCGTATCACCGATAGGGGTTGCAGATTGGTGATGAGACCAAAAAGAGCATCTGGAGGAGTCATAGGGGTGTCCGCTTCAAGCAGGCGGAGGGCTGAAGCAGAGCCAACTACATCAATGGGTTCAGCGCTGGCATTAGCAGGAGTGCTTACCTAACGCAGCTATAATTGCTAGAAATCTCATATCGCGTATGCGAAGTAAAGAGTATAGGAGCCTATCGTACGGTGACGTGGAACGGGTTGTCCGGATCGGTCTTCCAGGGCCGTTCGACGTAGCCGGCTTGAATTACCCATCTTTTGCAACGCGTCTCTCTAGATAACCCGGGTAGTGACAAGTTGTGGACGGGTGTCCACTCTGTGTATCATTCAAAGTTCAGTGAACACCAGCGTTCCTGCTATCCTCGTCGACCTCAACTACAATCTCAGCGCCCCGCCGACCATCGAGCAGTGGCTCCGATACATCATGACGAATCCCTTCACCCTTCCCTTACAAACTCCCACCTTCCACCGCAGCCTATCGATCTACCAGGATCAGCGTTCCGATTACCATTCTTCAGTGGCCCCCCAGCTGCCGCTAAAGCCCGGCAAATTATCCGCCACACCCCGCTTCTCACCTCCAGATCGTTATCCTCATTCGAGGGTACAGGACGGATCTACTTACCTCGGTTCATCACTCTCAGTGGTCTTGTACCTGTGGAAATCGGGCCTAAAGGTGTGTAGAATCTCTATGAAGCGCAGATAATCGCAGACTAGGTATCACGAGTTAAAGTGAATAGGGGAAGACCGGATACAACAGTGAGCGTGCTCGATGATGACCCCCAGCATCTCAACCCAGAGTTACCAACTCGAAGTTACTCTGAGTGGTGGTGCTAGGCTTCCCCTTCTTACAGAACACGTACTAAGTCCCCTCCGGGATGTCTCTGCGCAAATTACCAAGTCGGACTTTTACGCTGCGCAGAACCTGACGGGGAACCTCATTCCAAACCATTCGGTATTATTCTTCGTCGGTGAGCTTCACCTTCTGTCATTCCAGGAGCGTATTCAGCTCAATACCTCCTCAAAGGCCGGTATGAGCACTCCAACGGCCTTCACGCTAGGGCTTGTCACCTCGGCAGTACAAGCAGTTTTCGTCCAATCTACATCGGGAACAGGAATCAATGCCATCTTTCTTTACGCGATCGCATAGCCGCATGCGCAGGAGTCTCCATGGCATCATCGAGCGCACAAGCTGCTCTTGGGCTAATCGTCTTTGTTGATTTCACCTTTGGAGCCGCGTCCATGTCATTTGCCTATTGCGGAGACTTCCTCGATCCGCCTGAGGCCGTTGACTACTGGAGTGGGTAGAGCTGCATACTACACCATCAACATACTTGTATATTTGTGAGCCACTTATGCGATATATCCCTATCCCTCACTGACAGGGAGAGCGGTATAGTGGGTTCATACATGCTCAATCCGACCGGTGCAAACTGTGGGTACTAGATGACGGATGACAATACGCTGATTGAATAAGTGGACGGTAAATGCGGTTTCGTCTAGGGTGGTACAGTCACTTTCACCTTCATCTTGGCCTACTTCTTCCTAGCCGAAATGAAGAACAGGAGTCATCGGGAGCTGAATATGCTCTTCCATAGAAGGGTGCCCGCACGCAAACCCAGGCCGACAGAGATTGGTATTCAGGAAGATGAGTAGGGGAGGGGGTCTTATGGATCAGGCAGGCTCGGTGTTGGAGCCTGGGAAAATAGGGCTCTGGAAGGCCTTTTTGAAACACATTGCTGACTCAGTCTCCCTGGGTATAAAAGAGGACTGCCATACTCGGTATAAGACAGGTCGATTATCTTCTTGGGACGTGGCCTGACGTAGCTGTTTTATGCACATTTCAAGTCCACTAAATGTCCTGCACAACTCTTACACAACGTAATGCTTGCAGAAAGAGCTCGTACTATAATCTATGGGAGACAGAGACGAAAGGCGTACAGGGGTGAGTTTTAGTTTGGGTGACGACAAAGCTCTAATAGGAAGGAGTCGCAAAATCCGCTCAGGTACATCTGTCACAGTGTCATTAACATCTGTGAACGATGTCACTTGATGGAGTTTTGTCCCCTCCATGAGAATTTACCAATCAGAGTCATCATGTGATGCATGTGAAAGGACTTAGAAAATTTGTTGGTAATCGCGGCAGTCTATCTTCCAGGATCAAGTTCCACTCCTTCAAAGTAACCTAACCACGTCCCATTTACGAGCTCCATACATCCAACCTTGTCATATGCCGTATGGAATGAGAGGTAAAGGCGGACATCTACCAATCAGGATCATTGGTAGATGTGTTTGGGAAGCCTCACTCACGGAGACTGGACCACTCAAGCTGAGACCAACTAACAAACGGTAAAGTCATAGCCACCTTATCCTCATCGCCGACAGTGTCAGCCTCGTCACCACTTCCGGCAATGCTTCTCCTCTTGGAGCGTTTCCCCAAGCTCGCATTCCACATGCTCATAGCCATCTATGTAAATGCTACCACACCCCCTCATTGCACATCTCATCTGGAAAGGAGATGGATTGGTGGATGACACAAACATATATAGGTAGCTTACAAGCTTGAAGCCCTCTTGTAGCTCGGAACAGCATAAACAGCGGATCTTGGCGATGACTGACAATGAACGCGTGCATGTAAGACTTTGTCTAGATGACAGGACCTTGTCAGGTCTCAATTGGCTTGGCTCCAAATGTCGGTTGGAAGGTGAGACACAGACTACTGACAAAGCGTGGAAATTTACGTTTGTTATACTCGCTAGTACTATCAATGACCCGCCTGACCGCTCTTATAACAGTTTCAAGGTCGAGGTCTATTACAGGACTATGATTTATATTCAACATTACAAGGGTATGAGACACAGCGAGAGTAGCGAGATGCAACAAGATAACAGCTGTAAGATGCAGTGTTCCGGAGGGAGATAGGCTGATACAGGAACATGGGGATACAACTGTACCGTCCGGACACTGAGGTTGAATTTCCCGTCCTTACTCCGGATCTTGTTATTGTCAAACCAGGTAACTTTGAAGCCCTTCAGTTGGACACGAGAATACCAGTTGCGACGTTGTTCGCGAAGGTGAACCTAGCAAGTATATGACTTGTTGGCGAACGAAGCTTTTCGCATTCCAAACACTGATGTCACACAATGAAAAGAAACGCCGGTTGTCCTGTCAAGCGAATAGGCATTAGGCGAATCTTGAAATGATGTTTGGGATGACGCACCGTATAATAGGCGTGTTTGTTGTTTAGGCAATTCTTCTGCAAGCTGGATGTTCCGACGCTTGTTCCCCTTTCTACAACCCTCGTTCCTTGGCTTTAACCACCTTCCCACCGCACCGAGTTTCACATCACTGAACGATCATGGAGAAGGATAGCTCAACCTCACTCAATATAAGTGATGATTCAAAGCGATTCCCAGCGTGTGTGCGATCGCGTTAGTCTTTCTCGGCTTGGTGTTCACATCGCGCAAAAATGGCCAAAAATATCGATCTCAGGGCGCGTGTTCAGGACGTCGTGGCGCTTCTTACATATGTGTGGTCTACCAACATCACGTGGGCTATATGTATATGTCTTCGCGACATTTATAAACCCGAATATGCAAGCGTGAAAAGGGATTGGCTGATAGCCATTATTCTATTTACCTTGAATACATTGGCACCCCTTCTCGCCCTATCTGCCTATTTGCTCAGGCGAAAGCACCTGACGATAGCTGGTGTCATTCTGAACGTCATCCCGCAAATGATTACTGGCTTCTCCGCCCTGAATAGCCTCGAAGCGTTTCAAAGTCACCCTTCTGCGGGGTGGTTGACATACTCCTGAGATCAGTACGCCAGGGAGCTGTACACGGTTTTCGTTATTGTTTCTATCGCGTCCAATCTATTATATCCGATCTGGAATCGACCACGTTCAACACAACGCGAGGAGCATGCAGTGAGGGGGCACGGCAAAGCTGAAGCCGATAGCAGTGCGCAAGACCTTGAGATGAGTCAGAGAGAGCTGAATGGGATCCCAGAAGGACAGAATGGGCTGGGAGGAATTGAGAGCGCGCCACGAAGCCCTGACGGCGTTGCAGGAGGATTTACAGAGGAACCCAAAGGATCAAATTGGAGTTCACGAGGACATGAGACTGGGCTGGCAAGCAATGAAGGCGCATCAGAGGAATCAGACAGGCATATCGGAGGAACCAGTGGTCATCGACAAGTAAAGTAGAGTTCCGCTTTCACTGTCCATTACATTGCTAGACGCCCCTTGAGATCATAACTCAGAGCAAAGGGAATAACTTGTACTCAGGAGGTTCCGTACTGCTCTCGGATCGAACCTAATCGAGCGTCGCTAATTCCACACGCTGGTCAAGAGCTCTTCGTGGCACACATCGTCTTGATGCCGTTTGCCTCTGTGCAAACAACGGTTCAAAACATCCTGACAGGTCCAGCGCTTCCGCTAGAAGGGCTTCGAGAGTTAAAAGGCGTCCCTGGTGCATTGTAAATGTCTCATACTGGTGGAACTAGTAGGAGAATGTGAGCGGCCTTTCCAGATCTGGGCAAATACCCAATCTAGATAATCAGCGATCCTACCATTATAGCTCGTGCTTCTGTACCTTGTGGCTTGAGGTCCTCAAATGCCTTCAAACACCATCTTTGAATGGACCGATGAGTGGACGATATGATCTTCTTCTGGATACATCGACAGCAGAAGACTCCCTCGCCTTCATAAGTCTATCATCCCTGCTCGATCATCTCTCGACAAACGGCTCCCGTTGCAGGCACTCTGCTGCTTTGCAGCTCGGCACCTCCTCTACCAGCTCTATCATTCTTTACGACCCCACGACCAGCTCCGATGCAATTTTACACAGTAAATCCCCGCATATCTCACTCTGAACGCCGCTTCTCACCGTGAGTGAGACTCTTTTGATTTTTATATTGCGTTGGCATGTTGCGGAATTCTCAGCACGACACAGCAGCACTACTTTCTCAATTTCTCGAGATATACGCACTGTTTGCCGGGGTCATACTGGCTGGGGGTTGGCGAGGGACCTCTTACGGTCAATCTACTGTCAGCTGACCCGGTCTTCCGCAAAGGCACGCTTGCAGTAGCCAATTGGACTTATCAACATGCCACACGAACCAATTTCTTTCGGGGACGAGGAGGTGCTGTCCCAACCTCGGCCCCAGTCCAAGCTCTTACCAATATCCTCAATTGTCTTGGTTTGTGTTCATTCTGAGGGTCACCAAACGAGTTCTAGGGGGCCCAGACGCGTGCTGGTACTCGACCCCATCTACCAATCGTTCAGAGGTGTTTTAGAAGCTGTCTGAGAGGTCACGACGGACGAGCAGATCTTGAACCTGTTTGAGGTAGCTCGGGGTAGTGCGTCTTAGAGAACTAAGAAGCACAAATTCAGGTTTGTAAACGTGTCATAGGTCCTGCTGAGGAGAAATTAGCGTCAGTATATTTCGGTGTCCCATTGCGCTGCCTGTGTGCGTTCTTCACCTCCCCGGACGTCTGCCAATAGTAAAAGATTGTTAGTAGATAATGTTTGTCCTTTGATTACCTCTCTCGTCGTTTCTCGTTCTTCTCCTAGGCAGATCCCGCATAATTTCGCGAAACGGACGAGCTCCCTTGCCATCCCAGTGGTGTTAAGCCCAGTGCCTGGTCTTCCCGGTGCACGGTGTGTACTGAGGCCAGCAAGGCGATTATCTCAAGAATCAGTTGCAAACTTGAGCGGATAGCGACTAGCAACAGTACGCCCACCTTTTCTGATTGTTGGAAGGTGCTGGACTATTAGAGGCTGCTTGTTGGAGTCTTATGACAGGAACGGAAGGCATAAGATCATCTTTGAGCGTGACAAAGATCATCGGTCCGTGTGCCACATGAGAGGGTTTGCCGCTAACGCCGAAGACAGCCAAGCGGCGTTGGACGAGAATGACTGAGATCTACACCTCAATCCTCTAAGAAACGTCAATCAGCGTATACCGACTATTTAATCAAGACATGCAATGCCTCCAAGGGCGATCTACGAACTCACCGTGGACTCCTGGGCATCCAGGGAGAGAATCATCGTGCGGAGTTCGGCACAGACGATTATTGGGTTCTTTTCCTTGCCTTTCATCCGTTCTGGCGGAGACAACACTTGGGGATATGTTCTGAACGCCATAAAGGAGCTTGTGGATATATCCGGAGGGCAGGGTTGGAGGTTGGTCAATGAGCATGGTGAACTCCTGGAAGATGATCTGGCCCCTTGGGAAGGCGAATGCTGGCTCCGCGCTCCAGGTAGATATTGAATTCGTTCAAGCACTTCATGCTTGCCGTAATAAGTTGGCTGTGGAATTGACGATACGCAGGCGGCGCAATGTCAGAGTCCAGCCCTCCGTTCTCTCAAGGCCCCGAATACTTTCGAAGAGGCCAGGCGCCCAATCCTGAGGGCAGTTTCTCTACTCGGTCGGACTCGAAACGCTCCTCTGTTAATCAGGTGAGTAAGGAAATCATAGACGAAGAGCTTATCAGCAGTCTCGGTTCAGGACTGGAGTCATCGCCAGAGATGGCACTTGCTTAGTGACAGACGTCGATTATGACAATTGCACGGCCTGTCATATAGTACCATACAGCCGATTAGATGTAAGTCAACCAGAGCAGTCCGGCATCGAGGATCGCTTATCAATCATACCCACAGGTTTACGAAAACATCTTGGGAATACAGAACGAAGTGCCAATATTTTACGCTTCGTGTGGCTTATTGCTCCGCGACGACCTTCATCACGCCTTCGATCGACTGGAATGCTCGTTCTACCTCAAAGTACATTGGTGTCCCCCTGGAGCAAAGCTGACTGACTAGGATGGCGTCATTTACGTCCACTTCTTTATTCTCAACTTCCCCGATGCTGCTCATCTACATGGAAAAGCGATCCCTCCTACTCGTTTTCGCGGTCAGTCGCGACACCGACCGAATCCCAGCCTGCTTAGATGGCATTATAGCCAGTGCTTGAAAGCACACATCCGAGGCTTTGCGATCACTTGATATAGCTTTCCAATGAGGTCAGCGGACAGTGTCGAGGACGCTCATTCGACCGGTGGTGCTGTTGTGCGTGAGACGGTGGATGCGTCTCGAAGCGGAAAAAGCAGAGGGGGCTACTTCATCTGGCAAGTCCCATGGCCACGGAATCACACTGTCTCTAGGTGTTAAGAGACGTTGAGTTACCTCTAAGCGAGTGTCATAAAGAAGGTATATATAGACTGATATGGGCGCTATCTTATACAGCCATATCTCAGCCATATCTCAGCCATATCTCGGCCCCAATAAACGGAGCTTCGCTTCGATTGGGGGTCTTAACTGATTCGACCATACATCTGCATCATCACCGTTTAGTTGGAAGTTCATCGGTGAATCCAGTGTTTCGAGCTCGATGTAGGGGACAGATTAGTTAAAACTCAGTTGATGGCAGTGCTTCCGGTTGGAAAGGCTCTTGAAGAGCATGCGCGGTATTGCCGGGCCGTCTTAGCAACGCCATCACAACTGACAGATTGGACGCAAAAGTTCGCAGATTTTGTGGGCTTAACAAACACCGGCTCGTCAGACCTACGCTTCTGCAGTGCCGGCACTCGGACCACCTGGGATCCACCCTTCGGGAATTCCCCGGAACACAGCTTGTGACTTTATCCTCCACCGACTTTACAGTATTGGTGTGGTTGAGAGGAATCAAAGGTAAGACAAAGTTGTGTTATTCCTTGATGAATCGAAGCAAGTGTTTTACCGCTAACCAAGGATCTGTACTCCATTTACTGATAAATCGACAAAGTACGCTAGCTGCATGTGCTAAGTCAGGTTATGTGATGGTGGAGGCGTATGAGATGGCTCCCATTGCTGTGGCATAGATGTAGTCTCTGGCTTGAGCAAACTCGCCAACTGTGGCAGTTGCTGCTTTGAAGCCACCTGGAAGAGGTGTTGTCGACGATAGGTAGGATACCCCATCTGTCATGACGGACCCATGACGACCACGTGTTCGGCCACCTGGGGCGTCTTTTACGGATGGTCTTGTCCAGACCGTGTGGTCGATGAAGTGGACGACTCGTAGATATTTAGTTAGCCATCAATTGTAAGAGAGATCCCCAGTGATCTCTTGATTGAGTCATTCTAGTCATTTCATACTCATGTACACGTCTTTGTCTTGCTTTTGGTCATTTTAGAGCTATACAACATATCCCTCTAAGGTGGCCATCCTTGTTTACTCTCGTCAGCCCCCGTTATCTACTCAGTTGACAAGTTCCTTACATATTCTCTCTTGTCTATCCATTAGTTCACTTCGTCCATTCCCTCGCCTACTCAGTTGTGTTGATGGTCTATTTGCCAAAGGCAAGGCAAGGCAAGGTAGCCCTGGGGACTTGGTCAAGTGGCTACTTGCAAGGGTTGACTGGGTCTGGTCTTTTGGTGATCTCTAAAAGGTTCATAGACTAGGACTAAGATCAACTATGGCACTAAGATACAACATTGATCAAGAACCACTGGGGAATCTTTTTTCCCAGAGATCTCAACATATATATTATGTTTCTCCCTACTTTGACAATGACCAGGATAATAAGATACAAGAACCATCAAAAATTGCTGGGGAATCCTTTCTCCAGCAATACCAATATATCTTAAACATCTCTTTACTTTAGCAACCATTGTCCACCATCAACAATCTGTCATGAATGGGCAAAGACCAACAAACGACGGCATCAATCGGACACAATGTCCCATGCTTAGACATCTATAGCAAACATTGCTAGCAGCCCAAACGAGGGTCGATAAGAGCAGACACTGGACAGGGACTAGAAGCAACTGGGACCACAAAGGATCCCCCTATTGATGGATTGGTATCCCAAACTAGTCTCACAACAGGCCTAGGTGATTCTAGTCTAGGCCAGTGAGAAGTAAGACGGGAGTATATGAAAGAGGAGAGATGCTCTCACCAAGTTAGCGGGCATCGATCAAAGAGGAACAACGAGATCGACTATAATTGCCCTGATGGGTGATGGTAGATCTAGTTATCCAATTTTCATCCATGCCCGCCACCTCTTTGAGAGCATCTCTCCTCTCTCTTATCCTACCATCTTATTCCTCCTGAACCAGAATCACCTAGGCCTGTCATCAGACTGGTTTGGACTACCAATCCATCCATGGGGTGATCCTTTGTGGTCCCAGTTGCTTCCAGTCCCTGTGCAGTGTCTGCTCTTATTGACCATTGTTTGGGATGCTGTCAAAGTTTGCTTTAGATGTCTAAGCATGGGACATTGTGTCCGATTGATGACGTTGTTTGTTGGTCTTTGCCCATTCATGACATATATGCAAAGACATCCAAACAAACGGTTATGCAATTCATGACAGTGACGTATGCTAAGGCTGTCTGATTAAGCTGACATGTGGTAGAGGAACATGTCACACATGTTGTCCCAAGGCTCCACTTGCCTACCTCATTAAGCAGCCTTCCACATCGTTCGTGTTGACCAACTCTCCCTCATCCCATATTGTTGTGTTTTTGCCCTCTGCCATTTTCACATTGTCCAGTTGCTTCTAGGCCCTCATTGAGGGTGTCTGGGAATTGCACTGTGTTGAAGAAGGTTCTTTTTTCCACACAGCCTGTGATTCCACTTCCAGCCCTTGATTTTTCTACAAAGAACAGACCCAACCGCACACTTTCTTATTATACTTGTATCCAGGCTGTAAGGTCATTATTGCACCTACTGATCTTTTAGAATGTGCTGCTCACTCAAATCTATAGTTATTATTGCATTGAAAGCACATCTGGACACCTGCAGGGTTCCCTACTTGCTTTGATATCAACAGGATGTGGCAACACATAAGCAACCTTGTGCACACTATATTCATGTCAAAGCCACACACCACATTACTTGCCCAACACTGGAGCTAGCAACAATTTATACTCCCCACTCTTACCTGTGTAGATTGCAACATGATCCCATAACCCGGGTCAGTTGTTCACACACCTCAGCAACCACACTACACTTGCAAGGTGCACTATATCACCAGATTGAGAGTCTCTTACCATCATCAACTCAAGATCCCCAATATCCTCAAGTCTATCTACCAGAGATCCACAGCAACAAGCACTATCTTGATGTTTGCATTCCCCACTAAATTGTCACCTTCTGTCTTCCCTCATCATGCTCCATACTTGTGGCAATCCATGTGCAATGTTGCTGCATACCACCATACAAGAAATTGCAAATGATCCATCTGCAATTGATCTGGTAATATATGCACCATTGTTCCATTTGCTCAATATACCAACCTCAAGCTCATGAGACTGGAGCCATGGTTTATGGGGGGGTGCAGGACTTGGGGCCTCTGTCAGGACGGACACATGACAACCACATGTTTGGGCATCTTGGTCTTGGGCGCCATGTTTGTCTCGTCTATTGGGAAGGCAGCTGGTTGATCCACTCAACATAACTTAAGGATGGCTGGGTGGCGAGTCAAACATTCATAGGATATTCATTCAACCATGTTTGTAAGAGAGATCCCCAGTGATCTCTTGATTGAGTCATTCTAGTAATTTATACTCTTGTCCACTTTCTGTCTTGCTTCTGGCTACCTGAGAGCTACACATTGTGTCCTTCTAAGATCTGGGAGATTCTCCAGTCTACTTGCCATTGTCATCTACACAGTGAAAGCCTTGTCAATCCCAAACTTCCTTTCTTTCCTCCCTTCTCTATTTATTATTCTCTCTTGTCTACTCTCTAGTTTACTTCATCTATTCAATTGTGTTGGGGGTCTACTTGGTGAAGGTAAGGCAAAGCAATGTGACAGTGAATGTTATAACCCAAAGACAACTCTGGCCATTTTGAGATTGACCCTCAGTCATCTTGTTACTGCTCTTTCATGAGTCACGTCCTCAACTCCAACTACACTGTCAAGAAGTGGAGAGCAAACAGGACAAAACCTAACCTTCCCAGTGCTTGACCCTCTGCCTTGTGAGGAGGAAGGTGACAAAGAACTGGCACTGGTAGAACCTGATCAAGCAGGTCTTTGCAATGATCCTAGAGGCAAGTGTCCTTAAAAGAAATAGGTTAATGAATGTCATGTATCCAAGGGCAAATATCACTTTGCTATGGCATTCTGATCAGGCTGAGATTCAAACACACGGTCATGACACATAGCACGCAGTCTCACTCATATTGTCATACCAGTATTCAGCCTGCTACCTTTCTGAAGTGTTTGACATCCCACATCATCCAATCATCCTTTTCATGCAGTACTCGGATATCATCCAGTTGTGCTTCCTGGCCTTGTTCAGGGTGTCTAAGCACTGCACTGTGCAGAAATCTTCCCTTTTCACATAGCATTAGTAATGTCATGTTCCCTCTCCTGAGTGGTGCAAAACGGTCCAAAACAGTTCTTTTTCTAGTAGGTTTTCCAAAGGTTACCAGGCTTAAGCAAAGTTGGTGACCTCAGGAGACTATGGATATTGATAAGCATCCTGGGGACTTGGTGAAGTAGCCAGTTGCCAGGGTGGACTGGGTTTGGTCTTTTGGTGAGCTCTTACAGGTTTGTAGACTAGGACTAAGGTTAACTATGATACTAAGATATGTAGAATCACTTGGGAACCCTTCCCAAGTGATCCCGGTATGAACATTGTGTATATCCCTGCTTCAGCAATGACCATCCATTGTTACCAACCCTTGCTTTATTTCAGCCATGTTTTCCTTTGTTTGTTTGGCCTATGCTACCTATTACCCTCCACAAGGGCTGACCGTCTCCTTTGTCTTTCTCTTACTCTTTCCATCTTATCCCTCATTTTACCCATATTCCTCTATCATGCAGAGGTGGCTGGTTGTTGTTGGTCTTTCCTCTTGCAAGCTTGGCTTTTGATAGGAATCATGTGTTGTACGGATAAGGGGAATCATCATGAACAATCCTTGCTTTTGTCAGTGTTTGGTCTTCTCGATCATCACTTACTTTGTCCCTTTCTTGATCGATGCCCATCTTACAGTTGAGGTCCTCTCTCCTCCCCATGCTGTGATAGCTGCATCTCTTGATCTAGAAGCATCCAGCCATCTCACAGAGCTTGTTCCTTGTAATCTTATTGGCATCCTTTATGCTCCCAATCTCTTCTAGTCCAAGGATGGTGTTTACTATTTACAATTTACAATCCTCTTTTTTTATGCTGCTATTAGGGGTAGTCAATTCCAAATCCCCCATATGTGGCTGACGTATGTATATTTGACACCCCCTACATTTCGTCTTTTACGTAAGGCGTGCCTGTCAATTGATTCCGTCCATTCTTCGTCAACACCCACCTCTTTCAAGTACATCTGTCTTTCTGTCTTCATATCTCACATATGGCAAGTGCTAGACGGCTGTATCCTTCAAAAAATGCCCAACACGAGTGACAGACAACGACTGCTGCGAAGAATTCAGCAGGAAATCGATGATTTAGCTCCTGCTGTCATTCTCGAACCTGTTCGTCGCCGAATCCAACACCTCCTTGTCTTTCGAGCCGAGGTAAAGTCTACACGTTACCTAGAGCGACCCAGCATATACCGTGGCCATGCCCTCATGCTGGACAACGAATACCGCTTCCCGCAATCCGTTGCAGCCCACAAACAGCTGCTACGAGTGACCCAAAGTGAATTTACTCGCTTAATCGATATTTTCGGCGGTGATGAAGTATTCCTCACAACAGGGAAGAAGCCTCAGGCTCCTGTGAGGCTCCAGATGGGCGTGTTCCTTCACAGGATGGCACATGGGCACGATCAAGTCTCCGTAGCCACGCGTTTCGGTATCTCAAGTGAGCAAGATGTCTCTGTCTAACATGCTCATATCTGCAGGTGGTGATGTGACACATTTTACCGATCGGTGTCTTATTGCCATCAATAATAAGCTTGCGCAGTTTCTATCTTGGCCATCGCCTGAGAGGAGAGAGCAAATCAAGCTGTTCTATCAGAGAACCTTCGATATTCCCGACTGTGTCGGCTTCATCGATGGAACTCATATCAACCTCGACAAAGCCCCATCAAAGTCTAGTGTAGAGGCTGCAGCTTTTCATTCAAGGAAAGAACGGTATGGGATGCTACTCCTGGCAGTTGTGGATCACTCAAAGCGATTCACATATCTCCATCATGGGTTTTCTGCAAGATCGAGCGACATGCGTGCTCAACGTGCTTCTCGACTTCATACCAATCCCGAGGATCACTTCTCTCCCGGTGAATATGTTCTTGGCGATGCAGGCTTCCTCTGTACTACCAACATCATCCCCATGTACCGTAAGCATGTAGGAGAATCAGAGTTGACAGGTCATCGGGTGAGTCATATGGTCTTCTTACTTCTTTGCTCATATCTCAGTTGTATTTCAACAAAAAGGTCGCTCAAGCCCGTATAGATGTCGAGCACGCATTCGGTATCCTTAAAGCCCGGTGGACTATACTACGCAGCGCTCGACTACGAATGATGTCAGACAGGGATGATCAGAGGGTCATTCTGGTGATGTTAGCCTGTTGTGTCCTCCATAACCTTCTCATCGCAACGGCTCGAGACTTTATGGAGGACGAGGACTATGCAGAAGTGCTGCGGGATGAGGATCTGTTCAGGAGGGAGCAGGCCAACTTGGCCAGGGATGAGCATCTGCCTGAGCAAGTACGGCGAAGAGAAGAATTGTGCCGAGCTATGATAGAATTAGACCCAGAAGCTATGGATCTCGCTCATATGTGAGTTACATGACAATTTGAGGCTATCCTGCCTATGAGCTACATATGATACACCTACTCTGCTCTTCCTGCAACACCATCATCCTCTTCTGCTTCGGCAAGAGCCTCTCGATATGCGGTCATGAAGTTCAAACCTGGCTCTACTCTACATCTGGCCTTGGCCATCTTGATCGCTGTGTCTCTCATTTCGTTCCGCATCTTCCTCTCTTCTATCCTGAGCTTCTTGGCTCGATACTCACGCGTCTCGACCTGATTGGTGGTCCTGTATGTATCTTCATTCGTGGCCATAGCCAAGATCCGCTCATCAAATACATCCTCATACTTTCTCCTCCTCCCTTAAGACCTTTTAGCCAGGCTATGGGTGTCTGTACTCACCATGATGCACGTCGTTCACGCTTCTGCTAGACCCACGTCGTCCTCCGCGACCCCTTGACTGCGATGAGCCCCGGCGATTGTTGTTGGGGTTGGGGGTGTTGTTTTGGTCGGTATCTTCCAGTACTTCTTCGTCTATTTCTTCTTCCTCTACGTCTGCATCGTCTTCGTCGTCCTCAAGCCTGTCAATTGGTCTTGCCGGCGCACTGAAAGCACTGAGCACGGGATTGTTCGCGTGTATCGTATCTCCTCGGTAAGTTCGAGTACCTCCGTCTGCTTCGACAAAAATTGCCTTCAGGCGCTCGAAATAAGGACATTTACGCTCACACTCAGCTGTATGCTTTGTTAGTCTGTTCTACAGTCTACTAGTAGTCTTCCATATGGCCATCTAACTCACCCATGACATCTTGGATTATCCTTTCACGATCTGCGTCAGAAGCATCCTGTATGGCTTTACCTCCATCGCCGTTGCCTGTCCCAGACAGCCAGTCATCGACCTGACCCCATGTTAGATGGATTTTATTCATCTAGAGTTGTGAGCAGAGCCACACGGCTGCGAAGAATGTGAGAGGTCATACCTTAGCTTGACAGGCTAAGTACTTTCTTTGCGTGGGACAGAAGTGTGACTTAAGCCATTCCTCACATAGCTGAGCCCCTTTAGTTTGTGAGGAGCCTCTCGCTCCACCTTTAAAGAGAGCCCAGTTGCCTGGGATCTCCATCCATTGCAGAAGAAGCTCATAAGAGCAAGGTGAATCGGTCGTGGCATCATTGTCCCAATCACGACGAGCGGGTACCCAATAGCGTCGTCCCTGGGGGTTCAGGAGGACGGCAGACCTTGTGGCCTGACTAGTAGAAGAGGCTCCAGCCTCAGGACCAGGTCGAATGCGGGATTGAATTTGTGGGCCGGGGGTTGGAGGACGAGATGGTTGCGAAGGCGCTTGCAGCACATTGGTCGATGCACTAGCGACGCTTGAGGTACCAGACGGAAGGCCCGGTTGAGTAGAACGAGCTGACGGAGGGTTCATCGCGATATCTGGTCTCTAGCGCGAGTAATATGGAATCGCAAACCGGTGTTATACACGAAACACGAAGAAGACGAGTTTCGATTTACGATTTCATAGTTTCCACTTTGGGCAATAAAAAACATGCTTCAGCCATTACGTAAGATATTATGTCAGAATTGACTACCCCTATTGTTTGCAGATTATATCTAAGCATTTCCTGATATGGGTAATTGATACCATTTGGTGCCGTAGCTTCATTGAGATTTGCCCATTTGTGACACAGTCCTTACACTGTGGGCGTTCATCCACATCAATTACAGATTGCCCCCTTTGTTGGTTTTCTTACACGGTCAGACAAACATGAAGGGAAGCATCTACACAGAAACTAGTCCAAAAACAAGCCATAGAAAGTGGAAGCAAAGATTGCAAAGCACAGAATGACCACTTTTTACCCCCAATTGGCTCCTTGCCCTTCAATGCAACTACCTCTTTGCTACTTCTCTATCGCCCTATCCATCATCACCTGTAGGCAAACCAATGTGTTTGTTAACCTGTCTTTAGTCATGGTATCCACCTCTGCAGAACACCAGCAGGAAGTTCATGAAGGCTTTGGATAGATCTTTGTAGTATTTCATGTTTCTTAGCCCAATGCAATGCATTCTTTTCTAGCTTATCAGGCAGGAGGGTCTTTGTAGACAAAAAAAAAGATGCATCTTACCCAGACTTCCATTCAAATCACTTTTGCAACTGGACTGTTTACTCTGTATCCAAATTTGCTAGTGCAGACACAATGTTTCATGAAACTCTAGCAAAGCAGATATCAGCATAAACGAAGATGAGTCAGTATTGTTGTCACTGTTAGTGATAATGCTGTAAGCTTTGCAAAGTGTCCGGAGTGAATTGCTTAGAGAACCTGTCTGCAGCAACATCATACATAAATCAAAGTCTTGTCCATTCACACCTTAGCAAAACAAACACCAACTAACGTAAAAGAGTCTCAGTCAATCTTGCATTTACTGTGAGTTTCCTTGCTGCAAGCTTGCGAAGCATCTGTCCAAATATCAAACAACAAATTGCTCTGAGAAGCTGTCCTATGAGGCACACAGTCACAGTTTTATACCCAGAAACCTTTGTGAGAATGCTTGGAATAAACAACAACTATTCCGAGCCTCAGCAAGCAACTTGGTCCTCACAAGCAAAAAGATCTCAAAGATCATGGTCAACTTCTATCTCTTGGTTGGAATTCTATACTGGCATTGTCATAAACAGGACAATAAGGACTCCCCCACGCTTCTTATGGTTCTCTCAGATAGGGAAAGATGAAGTGAGGGACATGGTAGGATGATAATTCCTCAGTTAGACTTGGACACCAGGTGATGTCTCCTTTCTTAGGTCTAATATCTCGCCGTATAGTACCTCTTCCCGCATGCATAGTTGTCTAACACAGCCCATTGCAGAAGTTTTTGACAATAACCTTTTTACTGTGGGATGAATCAAACTGCCTTAGTAACATGTTGCAAACTCCATAGCAAGAGGCCGCAAAGCGGCCCCCAGCACGCTAGTATGTAGCACTATGCACAAAGATTGCAAACTCTGGGACCAGGGACGCTTTTGAGGAACGCTTGGAACAGATCAAAACCCATAGTTTGGTAAACGACTGTGATCTTCCGAAATATAAAGCTCAAAATACTACTGACAATATACACAGTGATTGTTCTTACCTCATGCTTGCAGCAACCTGCTGGGAAGTTTTGCATTGATGAAGTGTTGAGGATGAGATTGGAAAGGAGATTGGGAACAAGGATGTAGCTGGTGATATTGCAATTATCTTGAAAGACGCGCAACAGATATGCAACAGTGTCAGACAATATATCAATGTCTCATTGCTGGTTTTCATCTAACAATCTTGCAACGATGCGCTACACTCCCCGGGTAGGAAACATGATCCATCACAGCAAGGATGCCGGGCCAAATTGCAAAACACCTAATCTTTGAGTTGCAGGAACATCTTCACCCAGTGCAATGATCTCAAGCTTACATTCATACAGGGAGGTGTGTCTGTAGAATTCCACTCAAAACTTGATGTACCCTCTGCCCTCCCAGAATTGACACCTGCAAATGCAGACACAATGTTTTGATAAACTGTAGCAAGGCAAATACCTACCAACTGTAAAACAAAGGAGAGTCAGTTTTGCTTTTCCTGTGAGTGTTTCTTTTTGCTATTGGTTTTTGCTACAAGCTCTATTATCAAGCTCTAGCAAAGTAGATATCTATTATCATGGAGTCAGTCTTGCTTTTACTGTGAGTGCTCTTGCTACAACTGTGCAAAATGAATGAAACTATTTTTTATGTCCATCATCTTGCTACACAGATCCACCACTTTCTCCTCCTATCTGCGAAGAGCTTACTTCCTTGATATTACGTCATTCAGTTGACAGTGTTGCTGCAGAGTACACAGGCAATACTCTTTTTCTGCTTAATTGCCCTGATATTATGTTTGCAACATAAGATTGACTCTCACAAAGGACTGCGCTAAGCAGACAATATACTACATAGCATTGCTTCAGCCAATTCCTTACTTTGTGGAGCGTGCAGACAAGTGACTCAACAGGGTCTGATGTCTTCAATGGTTTTCCAACTAGCTTGTTGTTGCCCGCTTTGCATGCTTGCCAGACACATGCAAACATGAGATCAAAGGCAACTCAATTCATCACACAATGAAAAAGTTGTTTTCAGGGAATTCTGCAGTTATACGGTTGACTGAGTGCTGAGATACAAAGAAAGTAAAGGTAGCCCTATGCATGTGGGAGGCAACAGAGGTGGTACTATGTATAAAGATGTCAGACCTGAAAAAGAGGACATCACCTGGATTGAGACAGATGTCCAAGCCCAACTGTGGGATCCTCATTCTACCATGTCCTGTCTGAGAGCACCATGTGAAGGGTGTAGTACTCCTTACTGTCCTCTTTATCATAATGCCAATTAGCAGTTGGTCCTTCAGGCACTGCAACCATTGAGTTGAAACCAATAGAGAGAAGTCTGCCATGTTCTGTAAGATCTTTGTGCTTGGGAGGACCAGAGTTGTTGGCTGAGGCTTGGGATAGTTTGTGATTGATTCCAAGCATTCTCACAAAGGTTTCTGGGTCTAAGGGTTTGACTTTGTGTCTGATATTGCCACAGACAGCTTCTTTAAGCAATTCACTGGTTGACAGGTCAGACAGATACTTTGCAAAGCTTGTAGCAAGAACATTCACAGCGACAGCAAGACTGACTCAGCCTTTTTCATGTTGGTTGGTGTTTGCTTTGCTAGAGTTTGATGAAACATTGTATATGCACTTGCAAATATAGATTTGGAGTAGCCAGCCCAGATGCCAAAGTGGTTTAAATGGAAGTCTGGGTTCTGTCCATCTTTCTTGGTTTGGGGAGACTTGCCTGCATGTGTTTATGTTAGCCGAGAAATTTACATTGGGTAGACAAAGACATACGTCATAGCATTCATCCAAAGCCTTCATGATCTTCCTGCTGGTGTTACACTGAGGTGGATACCATGACCAAAGACATATGATCAAGTACTTGGGCTGGCCCACAGGTGGAGATGCATGGGCAATAGAGAAGTCACCAGGTGGTGGTTGCAATTGCTTTGAATTGTGAAGTGCCAGTTGGTTGTAAAGGTACTCAGCAATGTGATCATAGTTTTGCTTATGGTTGACAACCTTTGCTGTATTATAGTGGAGTTGTAGTGCGACAGGAAGTGTGGAATGCCATTGAGAGATTTTGTACTTTGCAAACATTGGTTCTTTTGACTGGTTTGGGGACCTTTTCTTGTGCACCCGCTTGCCTCCATGTTTGCCAGGCTTTCGTGTCATTGTATTGCCAAAGCCACAAGCAGTGTATATCACTGAGGTTTACTGTGATTGCAAGGGGACCACCAATGGGATTGGTTTGAAACTCGAGTGGATGATAGCCGTAGTTGCAAGCAGTGCAAATGTCTAAAGATCCGGCTGCAGGCTTCAATATTGAGTGACTTATGCCTCAAAGAGAATTGAGCAAAAAGCGTGATGTTGCAGTATCTTGCAAATGAGATTGCAAGAGAACCACAGTTGCGATCAGGCTGCCTTGTAAAGATTTGCTCCAAGTCAGGAGTTGCAAAATGGCATTCATGATCAATGAGATTGGCAGTGTATTGTTGATCAAATTGCCCTCAAGGCTGTGGAAGATCTAGGTCACCAAGTGATGTCCCAAATTCTCTTGCAATACCAGCCAGGTGATGGAGGACAACTTCTTCCAGGTCATCTGGTGAAGGATTGAGGATATACCATGAATGAGACGAAGTTGATGCTGACAGTCTTACAAGAAGACTGGCAAGTGGCGTTGAAACAAAGAAGTAGGTGCCACAGGTTGGTTGTGAACCAAGAGGGCAATGAACAATTGTCGCATGGCTTGTGCAAGATGGAAAGTTGATGCTTCATTTGGACAAAGATCAAATTCTTGGTCATCATCCAGGAGCCCAAGTGCACTGCAGGCACTTTTGTAGGTCTTGTGAGGCTGACCATTGACCATTCTGAGATGTTGGATTGACTTTGGGCTTGACACATGATACAGGAGTATGCATAGATAGTACAGCTGTTAATATAAGCTGTCTGATTGATACTGCAAACTCACTTCCCCTTGTGTGGGAGCAACCCAGTATACATGTCCAATGGCTTTCCCTGGGCGTCTTGTCCTCCATGTATGAGAATCATTGTGCCAGGTGAGTTTGGTTGGGGCATCTGGACACAGCAAGTCTTGTGTGGTGGTTGGATTGTATACACAGTAGTCAAAGAATGCCTGCAGTGTACTTGGTTTGGCTGCTGAGAGTGATTGTTCCAGGGGTGCAAGCTTGGGAAAGCGTACAGTCTGCCTGTCTGGAAGATGCCTTGTCTGGAATCTCTGCAGAAACCATTTGATCAATGTCCTGGCTGGTATTGGGTTGACATGCTTCAAATAAAACAAAGAGCATATGGGCATGTGGTAAGCCTCTCTTCTGGTATTCGACAACATATGTCCAGGCTACAACCTGGCCAAAAACGATCCCTTGACAATTTCATCCAGCAATGCAGAAAGCTTGTGGTGAAATACTCGTGCAATGAGGTCACGTTGGTTGTTGGGCTGTTTGCCAGCATAGAGGTTTTCTGTGATCTTCCTCCAGCGGGGATTGGTTGTCATGGTGATAAAGAGTGTAGGTTGACCAGCATGCCAAACAATAGCCACGCAGTCTTGATAAGATTGGTGCATATATCTTGGGCTCCCTGTATGAGTTGCAGGCAGTACTGTTTGTTGACCAATTGTTTGTGGTATATGTCCAGCTAAGATGGCATCACAAAGGCCACCATATGTCTCGGCCCGTATAGTATGCTAATTCTTGCATACCCAACCCAGATTTACTTGCTTGATGGTTGCATATGCATCCACAACCCATTCTTGCAGCAGTAATCCAGTATGCAATAGAGATTGTAGACCTGAAGCCCAAACATGCAAGTGAAAAGTGTGCCATATCAAGAGAGACAGACAATGACCTTAAAATCAGGATGATACACAGGGGTAGAACTCACGTTGAGGGCCTTGAGATGATGGATTGCTGCCATGCAACCATTCAAGATTCAAGGTGGAGCACCATCCTTGTGTGCCATATGGCAATAGAAGAGGATATTGCAGCAGAAGGTATGCAGAGTTAAGTTCACTGACTCATTGAAGGTGGTCATCCTTGAAGTGAACAACAATGTCACGTTGATGAGGCTCAGAGCGTTGCATGCCGCTGAGGACAATGGCACCAATTTCAAGAGCTTGGGGTTGGTTGTATTGTCTAGCATCTTGAGCAAATGGATCGATGGTGCGTATTACCAGATCAATGGCAGATGGATTGTTTGCAAGTCGTTGTAAGGTGGTATGTAGCAACACTGCATATGGATTGCCACAAGCATGGAGCATGGTGATGAGAGAAGACAGAAGGTGACGATTCAGTTGAGAATGCAAATTTTGAGATAGTGCTTGTTGCTGTGGATCTCCAGTCAGATATACTTCGAGAAACTGAGGATCTTGAGTTGATGATGGTAAAAGACTCCCAATACGGTGGTATAGTGCACCTTGAATCTTGAAAATGCGCACACCAGGTTGGAAGCAGATCTCCGCAGGTTTTGCACCCACAGATGTGAAGGAAAGTGCATTATTGTATTGGCGTATGGATCCTCAAAATCTCCGTGCATCTGTGAGAGTCAGCTGGGACAGGAAGACCAATGAACAGGGCTGACCATCATCAAGATGACTTAGTAGATGGCCCAGGAGCACAGGTGGATCTGGGAGAGGACACAAGTCGACCAAGTCAAATTGACAACAGCGGGAAAAGGGCGACCTTGCTGTTTCAGGGACTTGCTGAGAGACTTCAATGGCCCAATGCAAAGCTCTGCATGAGGGACAGACAACAGCTAGAGGGCCAAGGTAGTGACAGACTGAGACACCAGGAAGAAGTGATTGACATGCTTTTGGTGAAAATGGGTCAGCAACAGGACATGGATCACCTCTGTCTTGCAGAGCAGCCAGCCATTCACGGTGACGTCGCAGTGCTTGTGGTCAGGCTCTAAGATTCAGTGGCATGTTGAGAGTTGGTCTATGGAAGAAGAAGTCTACAGGAGAGCCCTGTGGTGTCATACAATGGGAGACACCAAGAGAAGCTGAGCAGAGACGCCTGAAGCCACGAAAATCCCAAATCCAGTAAAAAGCTTCACCCCCCAATCTCCCGAGAATGGCCCGGTTGATGTCTGTTGATGTCTGTTGCACGCTTCATATATTCTTTTTTGATTCTACCAATTTTTGCTTTGAGATTGCTTTGGATGTTGATCAATGACAAAGGCATATGTCATCTTGGATTCACAACACCACGTGCAAAATCACTCCATGTACATAATCACATTTGCCGTAATGTCTTGTGATCCATCTTGTCTCAGGAGATCCTTGTCACAAAGCCATATTGGTGCACTTGTCAGAAATAAGAAACAAAGGTTCATGGGCACCTCCATCAGTTCTTTTTTTGTAAGTAGCCACCCACTCTCAACAAACTGAAGAATATCATGTTTAGCATGCTTTGGACAATTAGAGTACTATCTATGTATTGCAGTCTAGCCATTTTCATTGCTTTGGCAAAAGACTGGACCTTGCTTATTGAGTACATGTTCAATTTTTGACATGACAGATGGACACTGAAGATAAGTCAATGTCAATTTATATGATTCTTACATTAGGCAATGGATGGATTTCCTCAGCAAACAGTGAAGGACAGTTCTTAAGAGATTTGCTGCAATGCAACCTTTTGCTACCAAAATTGCAATGCTGCTTATACCATTTCGCCATCACTTAGCCTGCTCAGGGTGATGGCTCTTAGGGTCTTGATGATCTTGGGTTGCAAGAGCAGCAAGGACTTGGAAATTCTCCCTCTACCCTGCTGTTGATTTATGATCACTGATCTTACTGTAAAGACAATTTCTAAAAATCAGTGTGTCTTATGAGCAGCATCTGTTTGCCCAAATTGAAGTATCACATCATGTTGCCTCCGCTGATTATCACAAAGGTTCCATTCAGCAGGTTTCATGACAGTGGCGGTATGGCTGCTACAACTGCTTGCCCATTGGGCATTTCAAAAGATAAAGAGGTGGACAATTGACTGCTGTATATTGAGTGCCCAAGTATAGATGTTTGCAGATGTTATGTATGCCCTGACTCTTGAGGACAATGATTGGTGGGTATAGTACAATTGCACAATATGGCGATTCCACCCTTGATGTCCACATTCATTAGCTAGGACCTGAACCAAAAAGTGCCGCATTCATGGATGGGGAGGTGAAGCACACTCAAGCAACAAAAAGCATATGAACTCAAATCCTTGCATATGTATTGTGGCCATCAAGTGACTCCACAGAGTCACAGCAAATAGAAGGACATTGAGACAAATGCCCATGGTGAGGGGTGAAGAGTGAGTGCCAAGCAATGTCTGAACCATGTCAGATGATGAGTCAAGCACAGTGATCATGATGTATGCAAGTAACCACTACTTCTTTGAGGCTTCATCTGCTACCTACACATACATGAGTCCATTGTGCGTGTGAATCAGTTCCTGGGTGTGTCTGTATGTAGATGCTGGATTACAGCCAAGTCTTGTCAAAGTTGACGTCTCATGCCATTCCTCTCCTTCAAAGTGACTGCTTGCATGCTCACGAGTCTACTCAAAGAGTTTATCTGGACATGGCCTTTGATCCGCATTGCCAGTATCTTGAGATCATCTTCAAGAGGCAGCTTATCTACTGGCTCACAACTTGAACCAGGTCTTTGGTCCTACGTCTGATCAATACAACCTGCAACATGCCAGAGCACTTTTTTGTTTTGAGCCCTCATTGCCCAGGTAGGATTCGGAGTGTGCTGCTGTCCAACAGACACCTTTAGTACGCCCTTCATTATTGCCTGTGAGTACTACCGGTATCACCACTACGTCAACACGTCATCTAGAGATCAAGTATTGCCATCACATACAATGCTGAATACAGCTTAGATTGCCATGGATCCAACGCCTACCATGAGCATGTTTAGCAAAAATGACTCCCCCTGATAGAGATTTACTCATGCGGATTCCTGTCAGGTTGACCATGTCCTTGACAGGTGGAAACTGGTCCGCGTCAGCAGACTCCGAGAGCCCTGCCATGATATATGAGCCATTCTGTAACTTTGTTAATGTCATCTTGTCCTTCAATATCAAGAGGACTCACTACTGACAGTTCCTCGGGCAAATCTGAATCACTGTTGCCCAGAGGCTCCACACAGACCAACCGCATGATGGGAAACTCAAAAATAAGACACACCCCCAGAGCCCATACTCAGCTGGGATTAAGACCAGCATCACAGTCTTGGTGGGGATTTACACAACAGCAAAGTCAGGCTACATGCAAAGCAGTATTCTGATAGGGACTCACTTGATGGCCGCAAACATTCCTGATCGCAGTGTTCAATCTGGTCCCTGCCCTAACTTCCTTGTTGAAGGCGTCAAGGAAGGTTGGAGGAAGTGCGATGACTGCTTGAGAATTTGTGGGTAGTCTGTTGGAGGCAATCTCAGCAAACCATTTGCAATATCTTGTCATTGAGGATGTCATGCCCAAGTCAGGGGTATGATTATGGGTTCACCCTTTACAGTGTACGGTGAAAGCAGAGGGAAGAAACCCCTGGCAAAACTCGATGAACCTCAGTTGCGGGCTGCTGTCACTGCATCACCAAATGCATCAAGAGGGTTTTTTGCTGCCTGTACAGTCATGTGTATCCTTGCCTAAAGTTTCACTTGACAGGGGGACTAACCTGCCAATTTGCTGAGCATCCTTTTTGTGGTGCTGTTCAATGCTTGATCAAGACATGCCTTTCACCTCCCATGAAATTGCACTACGCCTTCCTATCCAAGACGCTGTTGTTTTAAACCCGGTCCTCTAATTATGAAAGGGCATTGTTATCCTTGAGTTTCGTAACTTTACAAAGTGGATTGATGACATGCTGCTGTTATGGCAGACAACATCAGCGGACACATCAGAAGATGATCACCAGGCTCAATGAAGCACTTCTCCCCCATTTTGTGCTTTCAATAGACCCAATTGGCATTGACTGACATTTTGACTGGGTGATTTGATGAATGGTGCAGCAGATATCTTGGCCTGGCGTTAGACAAAGCTATCTCATAGAAGCATCGAAACGATGAAGACTACAATTGTGTGGCTGAACTGGCATTCAGACTGAATCTCATCTGACCATGGTTGTCACTCTTCCTCTCTGAGCAAACAATTGGTGTGTTGTACAGTGGAAAGTGCGCCTCTTTGAAGCTGTAGAGCTTACGGATACCCAGTAGTGAGAACGGAAGAGAAGACCTGGTCACCAAGGGTTGGTGACCAGTAACAAATAGGTGTGAAGTATTAATATACCAGTAGCATCGATGGAATACAGTTGGCACAGTCAGCCCATAGCCAAGGAAAAATTCTAGCTGAGAAAAAGGGACTGGGTGCTTTACTTGCTCAAAACTCGCTTTGAGCCTATGTCAGTGTGGCAATTTGGGGAGCTAGACCGCCTCTGGACAAGACCTAGACTGTGGGAACTAGAGTAGTAACTAAGCAATCCCGACGCTCATCTTTCCCCTGGTGATACTTTTATTAGGCTCGCAATCCCAATTTTGCGAAACAACTCGGAATTATGGAGTTACAGGAATGTGGCAGATTGCTGGGTCTGGAGGCCGCTCTAAAGTGAGCTTGTAAGCAGTGAGCATGATGCTTGAAACAACATGGAGAGGATAGGAGAGGATGGAGAGGATCTACGACGTCCGGAGGAGTGTTAGAATAACGCCGTATCTGCTGCATAATGATAATAGACCGAAACTACTTTATAGGTAGATCTAGGAATGGTTCTGTGACCGGAGAGAACGACTTGAGCACGGCTATTAGACCTCGTGCAGATTCATCACTAACATTCACTTGTCTCTGACTTGTTCCTCTCATAGCATATCATCCTCTCGCCTCGTCGCCGACGCTGCTGTTGCAGCAGATGCTACTGCATTACCCCCTTCCTCTCTCATTCGATTCATGTGGCGAGGCAACAACGACGCGTCGGATACCGGATACGCTCTCCTGCACCGCAACCGTCTCTCGAGTTAACACTCTTGCGTCTGACTCGACAGTCAGACCAGGACATCACAGTGCTTCGGTGCTATCTGCTGCTGAGGGCCTACGACGACTGCGAAGCGATTGGCGACTGCCAAGTGATTTGTGGATTGATGGCATCCCTCAGATATTCGTCGGGTTCTGCTTTCAGTTGAATCGATCTCTATACCAGCCTGGCAGGGCTTCCGCCCTGGCAGTAGTCATCCAGGCGAGTAATCTTTAGATCTCTTGTCCCTCTGCACGTAAAATAATGAAATTCTAGGGGCGGGGTGGCATCACATCCGACACTGCCCTTCCCACACTTGAGAACATCGTCGTTCTACCCTCACGGTGCATAGCCAAGGCCCCCGTGCTACGAGTAGAAAGCGAGTTCACGACCGTAGACTCCAACTGGGTCGAGAGATGTTGTGGTTCCAACACTCTACTGCCGTTCTACGAGCCCGAATACGTCGATCTAGGCAGAGCGGAGGAGATAGACGAAGACCTAGATCTAGAGCAATCTAATCTCCGTCCAAGGGAGAAATTACAGCTTAAAGGAGCTGATCGTGATCGATTCGATTACATAGTTTCACTCTCGGAACGATATGACTTCGATCGAGGCACCCTTAAAGACTTTTACAACCTCATTAAAGACTCCGCTGTACGAGTGAGTGAATCAGCTTGTTATGTATAATCGCCTTGCCCGTACTGATTGTTGTAGGATCGACCGAAGTATGCTCGCGGTACGGAGGGATTTATTCGCAAGAACAAGAGCCTATTCTACCGCGCTATCCCAGCAATGTCTGCTCGCACTAAGTCAGATCGTATGACAACAGCCAGGACCGCAAGCTCAAGAGCGAGGCTAGAGTCTGAAAATACCCCGCCATCATCGGCGTCTCTCACCAGCAGCCTCAAACACATGCGATCGACATCTTAAATGACACCTACTCGACCTGATAGTACTGCGCCATCTGTAAATACACCTACTCCTATTAGCCCATCGGTGCATGATGATCGTGGTTATAGCAAACGGCTGAAAACCGATACCGGTGAAGTCATCTCACCGGAACCGGTAGATACCAGTTTCGTCCTCAGAGAAAGTTCGGAAGCAGCCAAGGAGGATATTCCGCAGGGTGAAGAGTCGACCTCTGGGGAGCAGTTCACCAACGAGGAAGAGCGTGTGTCCTTGGTGGAGGAGATCTGTCAACATGCGCCGGACCTCGAGCCGCACCACCCGGACCTTACAGTGCCAGATGTCGACACAATACAACACCAGCTGTCAACATCGATTCGGACATTGGTTCTGAAACTCTGATTCGTCACAGAGACACGATCAATTCCGCCGCATCCAGCCATATTCGCTCCTCCTCCTGTTGCTGTTGCTGTTGATGCTGTTGCCCCTGTTGCTGCTCCTCATTTCGACTTGGCTTGGCTGTATACGTTCCTGAAGATGTCCCCCGTAGAGAAGATACCTCACGAGGTCCCGTCGGACGCGACGTTGCGTGAAGATATGATGCGCCAGCTGCCGGAACATCGGCTCGATCCAGTGATCGGTTCCCCAAGCCTGAGACCTCATCGTGATATCTTCGCTAAGCATATGGTCAAGCTGTTTGCCTCGAATTCGGTCCTTATTCCACCTTGCTTCTTCTCTCGGTACGAAGACCTTGTGATGACCGGACTCGATGAAATGGATGCAGGAGTCAGCTCTTTGCGTATGGAGGTAAGTGCCGCGCTTCGTATCTTGGTGCATAGCTCAGAGCTAATCTTCGAATAGTTCAAAAATCGGGAGATGAAATTTATTCTGATCCCGTTTCAACACAAGCATCGACTCGTCGCCATTACTGTTGACTGCGTCCGAAACATTGCAACGCACTTCGGTCTCTCTGCTCCTGATGATTTAACGCATGCCAAGGAGGTATGTCCTTTCAAATGATGATTGGCTGGTCGTTCACTCCGATTGCTGATGAATCTATTCTAGCTGGTCGATAATATGTATGAACAGCTTAGGCACTGGAAGAGCCTGACTTGGTATTGTCTTGGGCCATTGGTGAGCGTGCTCAGCATTGATATCCTGATATTAGCTGAAGTTATTCTGCAGGAATTGAAAAACCTGCCTCCTCTTACTGCAAATGATCAAGCTTTGCTAGTGAGCCATGTGCTACAGCGGGTTACATTGTCCAAGGGCGATATCACCATCGAAGACCTGCATTCAGAATTCGTCCATTCTGTCGGCAGAATCAAAGAGGCTAAGGCATGATATCCGGCAAAGCGAAGTGATTACGTCCTTGTTTGAAAGGGTGAAGGCTAAGACCTGAGTAGGACGAGAGGTATGGGGCAAGAAGTGTTAATGGGAGGTCGGATGACCATTTGTGTAGGTGTTCAGAGAATTTATTCATTCATCTTTGTGTTGACAAATAAATTGAGCTGTTGTATGTCGGTGTTGAGGCGTATCAATTCACACATTGGTGTAGAACTCAAGAGTCAGGAAGAGTAGATATGTGCTGTATCATTATCGGTGTACGGCCTCGAATGATGAATGTATAATTCAGTGAAGCACCATGTCAAAGGTATTCACAGCTGATACATAATTAGCAAACAGCACCCCGGGTGTAGAATGTGCCCATTGTTTGTCAAAGAATGGATGTTCTGTGGGCCCTCGGTTGTCCTAACTCCGTACTTGTTCAAGAATCGACTGGATAACGGCTCGAAGACGTTAGACCCTTTATCCCTGCCATGTGCGAGTTGCCCAAAGTTAGTGCTGGGTCCCTTTCAACGTTTTCTTTCAAGTCATACATTTGCATCAACTCTACCATTTCATCTTTCCTATCTTCGAAACTTTATCGGTCGTGCTGTCATGTCTTTGGGAGAACTGGGGAAGAGTGAGCAATGTGAGTCTGCTTTGTTTGCTAGGTATGTAGTCTGGCTGATTTAATAGTGGCTGTTCCTCCATCATTGGTTGAAAGGGGGTATATATACGAAATTCGGACCCCTCTTGGTGAGCATTCATCGTGTACCAGCCTTCAACAGTGGTAGCGTCAACTGATTCCATTCCAACAGATTGCCGTAAAGCCTGGCCTGAGGGACAAACCGTAGACAATCATGGTCGATCATCATTCATTACATACCGTATCCGCACTGATCCCTCCTCTTCAGGTGCAGATGGCGCCATACTCCGAGGTACGGCTGAGGAGCTTTATACGAATATAAAAAGCGGTATGGGACCCCAAACTCTGCTCGCTCACGGTCTAAGGCATGTCATTGTGCCAATCATTGTCAGCACACTGACAGTTGGCTGCGCCTTTACAGTGATAGCGGAAAATCGTATAGTTTCACCCGCCTAATGGAGTCGCTCCTTGAGCACCTTCAAACCCACTCCAGCTTCGATCTCAGCTCTGTCCCAGGGCATGTTAAATCTTATTCGGAATTGATGGACGTCTTTGGGAGTGCACAGATGCCCAGTAATGCCCATTCCTGAAGGTTCGGCAAGGCCATTGAGGTAGGTAGACATCATTCACAAGCGCAGTCTGATTCTGGCTGACTTGTTAATTCGTCTTTCATTCACAAGAACATAACCATTCCCTCTTTTCAGTGCACTTCAATACCTTTCTCTTCGAGCGCTCTCGTACGTCAAATCTCGACTGGCAGCCCATGCACTCAAACTTCGCTGCATTGCAGCAGCTCGCCAGCTGTGCAGACGACTATCCTGACCTTCACTTGGACAAGCATATCCTACTCTGCAATGACAATGGAACAGGTATTGGACCGAAGAAGGCAGAATGGCATTCGACCATACGGGCTCTACAAAATCTATTGGGACCCGAGCAAGCCAGCGAGGTAGTCCGTACCTTGGCGGGGATCTTGTACCTTACAACCTTACCCACAGACAGGTCCCGGGCAGCCGAAGACGGTACTTTAGAAATAACTGTGAGCTGTCTAGGTCTATCCACAGAAGTGGTCCAGTCATATTTCTATGAGCGCAAGATTGGAAATGACAAGATGTTGGCATATCCTGCTCAGGTCCAGACATCAAGAGATAATCTCATATGTCATCTCAACTCGAAGATCTTTCAGGTAAGTTGGAATGACAAATGCGTCCCACTGAGATCTCTAGGCGATTGAACAGAAGCTTAATCAGCTAATTCATTCTTACCTGCCCAATACCGCTCAAGCGGAGACACCATCGCTCAGTCGTATCACCATCGTCGATGTCGTGAGTTGCCGTGCCTTCTCGACATATTCCTGCTATGTAACGTTAATGTGTGAATGTGGGTTTGAAGCATTAGATGTTGTGAGTTCATCTTCATTGGGCGAGACTGAAGCTTTCTCGTAGAACTCTTTGGAGCAACTAGTCATCAATGACCTCAACGAAGAACTGTACTATTTGGTAGGATGTCACGGGAGCAATTAGTATCGTCAGTCTAACGTGCTGGGAATGACTATGCGCGATACATTCGTTGGGGAAGACTCCCTATCCGTACTTCGAGGTACTATATACCGTAGCAGTCTTCCGGCCAATGTATGCTTAACTCCGATGCTTGGAATCTTCTAGAACGGGGTACTTGCCATATCTGGTAACTTCCTTATCAGGCAAGCTTCCAGACCCGTTCTAGTGTCCTTTTCTCATCCGTGCGCCGTACCTTCTACTACTAATATTGTGGGTCATACTACGCAAAGCGTATCATGACATAGGACCACTCGTCTTGAAATTGTTGCTGACACAGCCATAGTACATCTCCAACCTTGTCCAGGTTGGTGTGCACCTCTCCTTGTACTCAACAGCTGATCAGATTCGCAGACCAACTATACGCGAATGAAGAAAGAAGGCGTCTTCGTGAACCACCCTGTACTTCCAGAATCGTCTACCCAGGTTTTAGATACCATCCGCAACGTCTTCAATGTTATCAACGATACCTCTCGATTTCCCAAAACAACCGAGATGGATCTATTCGAGAAACTCCGTTCTGCCTCTCCTGCATTATTCGGCCATACGGAAGGGGAAGGAGTATTTTCGATCCGACATTGGACAGGTACGACCGTTGGTTACCAGTGTCTTGGCATGCTTGCCCGGAACAAATTCCGATTAGAACAAGGGAATCTCCTCAATCTCTCAAAATTCGAGCTCCTCCGCTCAATGAGTAAGACAGGCGACAATCCATCAAATCGGCCACTTGCAGCTTTCGCGCTAGATGAAACAACCAGGCAACTGGGACGGCTCAGGCAATCCACAATCCACAACTTGATCTGTGTCAATCCCACCGACGATTTCAGTTTGAAATGGAATGACTCCTGGTCAGAGCTCAGCTCATGACCCATTGTGTTTGGGAAGCGATTGATTTACTAAAATCAAATTGGCCTATCCAGCTCACGAGAGAGGAGTTTGCTCGAAGGTAATGTCATTCTCTTACCCAGTGGCGATATTGATATTAGTTCAGGTTCATATCTGGAGTACGGGACGATCTTGGAAGGTACCTTATGGACAAAGTGGGCAATACGGCGCTTTATGCGGTGGGCAAAACCTGTATCTTTCTCAAGCACGGGGTTCTCGAGTCACTCGACATCGAAAATACGCAGAGCTCAAACACGTCGATTTCTTCGCCCAACGCCGGCGAAAGTGGAAACTCACCTGAGACACCCACTCGACTCGTAACACCAACTGTTTACTCTTTGATACTACCAGTCCAAACCCGATTCCAAGCTTCGCAAAGCTGAAGAGGGGTTAACGGAGAACGAAATGAAGTTTAACGCGGTTCTTGAGGTGCTAGGCACCCTTGTCTCTATCCCAGATTCGATGAGCATGACCCCCAACTCAGTATCGACGATTACAGCGCGTGACTCCATCATCGCATTAAGCCCGACTTCGAAGTATTCCAAGCAGAAATGGGACGCCTGGAAAAATTTGTAAAGAAATCATTCTCGGATTTGAAAGACACAAGGCTTGTCAAAGAGAAGCTAGCTGAGTGGGATAAAGTAGAGGATATGGATTGGTTGGTTGTCATGGAGGGGTTAGAGGAGAAGGCTTGTGCCTCTTGTAGATCCTCTTCCTCATCATCAGAGACCAGCGAAGCGTCACTCGTGAGCTCGATCCCTGTGATGGCAGAGGTGTCTTTATGCATCTATCCTCTTTCTCGTGTTAGCAATATACTGCGCCGCAGACGGACGCCACATGTTATGATACCGCTTGCGAGATGCACATTTACGAACCACTGTGACTCCCTTGTGGAAATACTCTATTCAACAGGGCTCTCAGGTGTATGCAACCTCGTATAGAGGGGTTATCATTGTTGTGACACTGCTAACGATTGACATCGATTGTTGCAGAGGGTATCGTTTTTGGTGTTGTCTGAAAATGCCCTTTTGCTATGTCAGTATGGTTATACTCAACTTTCCAATGCAGTATATTGATAAAAACACTGGGAATCGTGATGGAAGTGGAATGACGGGTCTTCAGCCTAGGACAGAAGATATCAGCGGCATCAAGGTGATAAGGACTGCACATGCCTCGGGCCACGGTACCTCCCCTCTTTGCACCTCATGACTTAAGTATGGATCACTTCCTCGTCACCACCAATATCTCCACCTTCATTGTTCCAAACAGCAGTAGCTGGTTGCTTGTCGGGTTGATCTTCACCTTACGATCCATGATCACTGATGTCTGCTGATGCGGATCTGAATCCATCGAATGTGAGTCGTGGACGCCGGGGTTGAGGGTAGAGGGTCAATTGCGCCTCGACGTCCAGGCTAAAACCGTACTCAAAAGGAGATTCAGATATCGAAATACCTTGCGGATGACTAGTGAACTCGAGGACCAGTGCGCTGTACGAAGGATGAAGGGCCACGTGCGATCTGCCCAAAGTTAGTGCGGCATTCGGTCAAGCGGAGTTACATACATGCGTAAACGAGGTCATCGAGTCCGTTTAGTATCATTAAACATGGTACCCGCGGTGTAGCCCCAGGGGATCCATCAGCTCGCCGGACATGGGTAGTCGTCCTCCAGACTGTCCCCTCGCCCCGACCTTCAACAGGTCACCCCGCGGTCTCCGTATTCCCCTATCCGCGAATCCAGGGCAGTCCTTCTCAAAGCAGAACATGTACTTGCGCATGAAATTCTCAACTCCTCTCGCATACGCAGGTTTACCCTATCTCTCAGCACTAGCCACACAACCACGCATATCGAGATATCTCTATTCTGAGGACGACTCACTAGAGCCCTCAGTTGTGCTCCGCATTCCTTGTAGAACATCTGCCTGGTTCGTTTGTCCCAATCAAACCTCAATGCCAGCTCTTTTATAGCCTCGAATCGATCCCGATCCGCGTCTGCTAATCTCATCATCGTCCTGACACGACCGTGTGATATGGTAGGTTGAGATGAACTACAGGTAGACGTGGTCGATGATGAAAGTTCTGACCAGCCTTGCTCGAGTGGAACCCAATAACCATTGTCAATAGATTGGAAGATCCAAGAAGTAGAGACCATTTGACTGAACGGATGATCGTCTAAGCTTGGATGAGATTGATCGGCAAAATCTCGGGCGTGGGACTTGGACGAGGCATCCGCTTCACTGGGGACGAGAAGGATCGAATAGCGATTGAAGGATTTGCCCTCGGTGAGCCTAGCACCATTCGCCTGTGCCGTATGGTTAGCGGACCCACTGCAACGAGAAACCGAGAAACCGAGATTCAACACACGCTCAGATTTACCCACAATGTGATGATATTATCCTGATCAAAGACATCGGGAAAGATAAAGAACTCGAGCCCAGCAAATAATGCAGGATTGGGCATTGTATGTAGAGGTGAGATGGAGGAGAGGGCATTGTATACCTGGTCTGATAATCACGTCGATTTTATTCCAGATCAATGCCACGTCATAGAAGGTAACGTCAATTCTACAGCAACTTTGCTTCCAGACCTTTTGACTCCGGATCCTCTATACTCACACGAAGCTATTCTCTTCCTAACCACCGATTTGACCAATGGACGTGGAGTATTCATGTCTCCGATCTCCAAAAATTGACATCCGTACAGTATATCAAACCCACACACCGTAATCCCACGCTTCACCTTCTCCACTCATTCTTCTATACTTTTGGTTCCGCTACTCTGACCTAGTCTGGAACATAGCCTCGCAAGCCGCATCACCTGCAGCACTCAACGCCGTCAATTTTCCACTCTCCTGTGATGTTTTGAGGTCTCCAAACACCTTGCCGACCAAAAGCTTCGTATTCTCTTCACGGAGTTCCCATATCTTCAGATCTTGGATCATCGCCAAAAAGCGAGATCTAACAGCGTTTAGGTTAACTTTCGGATGTTTTTCGAAACTCTTGACGAAGCTGCACTTTGCGAACAAAATGGGTTCTTATCGCTGTTCCGTATCCGAAGAAGATGGCTGTGGTGGAAGGCGAGTTGGTTTTGGCAAGGTATAGGGCGGACAGATAGGCTAGGCAGCTCGTACCCACGCCTCCTGGAGCTTTCTATCATCGTGATTAGCCTATCATCGTCGTCGCTGCGTTCGTGCCACCTCCCCTGGCTTACCTTGCTCATACGGATTAACGCCGAGGCAAAGGATTTAGCCACTCCCACTTCCTTCTTCTCAAGATCGAACCCCAGGTAAGAGGCCAAACTTTGGCCGAAGGCACTTGTTATCTTCCCAAAGTTGGTTCTTCACGCGTGCATTCGGCGTGTTAGCTGCCCAAAGTGTGTGCTACTGATTGTCTGAGCTGTTCAAGCTCGGGGTGCGCGTGTGAGCTGCCCAAAGCTTGTAGTATTGTTTGTCAGGCGCGTGTTAGATGCCCAAGTTTGTGTTCCGGCGAAGACGCACGTGTTATCTGCCCGAAGTTTGTGCTTTCAGTTCTCACTTTTAACGCACTTGTTATCTGGCCAAAGCAAACTTTCTTCGGTGTGGGCCTTTGTTCGCCTTTGACGCTCTCGCTATTGTTCCTCTCGCCTTTCTATACCACATGCAGAGCAACCCCTAAGTCTTATCGTCAGTGATACCACCCCGCCAGCTTTGTGTGCCTGCCTACATTCAATGGGTATCCATCCATCTTCAGCGCTTCGATTAGCTGACATGTCGTCTCGCAATTTGTCCTACCTCACACCCGCTCTCGCAACTCATTCATCCTCTCCGTTGCCTGCCGCCATATGCAGAGGTTCGACGGGCACCGTACACCAAGACTCAGTGGCATCACCGAGGCGACTTTTCCTTGATAATTCTCTATCTTACTTCATGTTGATCTAACCTGACGACCCCGCTCACGACCATGCTGGAGCACAAACTGCTGATCCTGCGGACCGCAGCTCGTATGGCCCATGATCACTCTTCTGTCAGCTCGCACAGGACCTGGATCTGACATACTTGGTCTTTAGAGATGCTCAGATTGCTCAATTAAAGGCTGAAATTCGTCGCTTGCACCGATCGACCCGAGTCGAACCTCTCCAAGGCATGGTCAAGGACTTTTCCTTCCCGGCCACCTCCCAAATACCTAAGGCGGCTATGAAGGATGAAGATATTTAGCAATCCAGCCAGTGACCTTCCAGATCATCGCGCTCATGCCGTTGAATGCAAAGCTAGAGCTTCCTTTGTTCCCTTCCACCCCGTCTGTTCCAGAAAGTATACCCAGCGTCAACAGAAACAAGATCGCATCGCCAAAGTCTTCAATGAGACTCGGGAATCGGTTATCTCTCCCTCTGCAATTAAGAACGGTGTTTTTGCCGGCGGTGCCGGTGGTATTCTTGGGGTTCTGGGGACACTGTTGAAGATGTCGTCACCGACGACTGGCTGTTTCGCCTGAAGCGACAGAGTGAACGTTATATCGATCTTGTTTCCGATAAGGAATGCGCCTACTCACAGCTACGCTCGAACAACGATGGGAGTTGAATAGCTTACAGTCTACGACATGGATCGCGTCTCACCATTCACTTGTTCGAGCCATCCATTGATTCTGATTCAAGCTCGATACTTGTTCTCATCAATGAAGCACGAAAAACCGGGCAAGGGAGAATCGCTGATTGTTATCTTCAAAAGAGGGGTCTGTAATGTGGTGGCAGGTAATGAACATAATCATAACAGAGTGACTCGTCAGTATTTACGATTATGGGAGCACCACCAACGTGAAATACGCTGATTGGGCTGAGCGAGTAAGGATAAACCTTGGACAGATCGATGTCGTCCCACTTAATGACTTGCAGCTACTGGAACATCTGAACCTACACGATAACGCATTACAACTCTCTCTGACCCACAAAGCCCCCGAGACGATGGACTCATCGGCCCGCAAAGCATTACAATCTCCTCGCGGACCTTCGTCTTTTCCCAGATCACAAATTGCCGATAACAGGGTTTGATAATCGCCCAACCAGCTGTTCAAGCAACACTCCTAATGCCCTCACTGAGACATCTCGGTAGAGCTATTTCGGACCCTTCCGGCATCGTGACAGCACGCCAGATGCGGACTTGGGACAAATCACGGTCGGGATTGCGTTTACGGGCTTAGACAATACTCACATTCCACACACTAGAGTCCGTGGATCATATGAGACCACCAGCTGTCATCCAAATGTCACAGTTTACGAATATTGAGAGGCGCCAGACCTAAGGTGGGTACTCTATTCAGCCTAGCAGGGTTGTTTTAGAGAGTCTGAGGGTAATTTTCGTCGTCGGTTGCGGAATTTCTGACTGGCCCTGCTACAGATCGACATTCACAGTAGGGATGAAAAACCTCAGCTGTAGTACAAGTGTGGTGATAGGGTCAAGCGTCCCCATACGACCAGCAATCATAGGAGCTATTTGACATCACGTGACTATTCTCGCCCATACCATCACACCTTCGTGCACGTATCTTTCCTATCCACGACTGTCCACTCTCAAGCATGTCTGGTTCTTTCTCGCCCAGTTATACTACACTCCATGCGATCTATTCATTCATGTCAACGCTCACTGAAGCAGCGTTCCTCAATGCTAATCCCCCGCCCACGGTTGATTTCACCCTCGATCGCTCTCAGCCTCTGCATTCCTGGCCCAATTGTCTTTTTGTGCAGCACTGTCTTTATCTCACAGAGAGGGAAGTACCTGGGTACATTGACCAGGCTTCGCAAGTCGCTTGCTTGCTGTGGTTTGGAGTGGGATGTAGTAGCTTGCAGTCAGCACTGGGAACCAACCAGTCAGTCCTGGGAAGTCACGCAACGTCTTTGAGCTGAATTATTCGGACCTCCCGAGCCATTGACGGTGATACCTATAGCCTGCTGGGCAGACCGAGGAAAGCTTGAACTTCACGCAGCGAACATCACACAAGCTCTGCGTCTATCCAACGTCGGAATGGCGGAGTATGGTCAGACTGTCATGGATCGTACCCAAACTTTGATACTTGGATTGCAAAGGAGAGGTATAGGACTGTCTCTGATAGCACCATGGCTGAGAGGTGAGTCGTCCTGATCTACAGTTAGTTCGTGCGATGTTGACGTTCATCAGATGGAGATGACACGTTGGAAAATTTCACTCGCTCGCCTAATTCGACTGAACACGGTCGAAGGGCTAGTTTGGCCGCCTCCGAGGTATGCAGTCACTTTTGCACTTCTCTTGGCCCACTGCTCACGGGACGTTCTCTGTAGTACACGGGTGACTCCTTCCAGGCTGACCTGTACATGGCGGGTCCATCAGGCTTGCCCGACTTAGTTACTGAGCCTGTATGTGTTTGCTATCGAAAGCTGGTTGGCAGTGCCAGACATCTCGGCTAACATCTCTCGAGATACCGACATGTGGAGTAGGCAATCCACGTGACGAGCTCGGCATTGTCGGAGACGACGCATATTTTCTCGATCAAGACAACATAAATGGTCCCGCCGAAGATGAACACGACGAAGACGGCGTCGAGCAACCAGCACAATGCCTTGCACGACAAATCAGTGCCCTCAACGAATTGATATGTGGGTCGAACGAGACTTGGACAAACTTGGGAGAGAGTCAGAAAGCTCGAATAAAGACATTACTGTCGAGAATGACGATGATCAGTGATGCCAATTTCCACGATGTACAATGCAGCTAGATTCCGAGTAATAATTTTGTTGCATGATTGTTGAATGCACTGTATCATCTATTTTGAATCTGTGCTCTGTAAATAAGAGCCCAATGCCTGATCGATGAAGAGAAGGTACAACACCACGGGTTGGTCTTACTACGAGCAGTAGTCATCCAGGAGGAACCATTGAGCCTGATGAAGCTCTGCAGGCGAAGATTCAGCACTCATTTGCACCATGATCATTCACGGGAAACCAGTCAAAACTCCTTTTAGCACAAACTCGCTGAGCTTGGGTAAATCGATGACCAGCCTGGCAGCAAGTTCGTATCGTAACTGAGCACACTGTGCCACGCTAACCTTCCCGTCTCTCGTATTGCAAGCCCGCTGTAGCTCTTGTATTTCGAAGGGGACGAGGTTATGGAAAGATGCAAGGTACATGTGGGCTATGGTCAGGGGTCCGCAGGAAGAGGCGTCGTCTTGAATCAACTAAAACCAATGAAGTCACCCGTCGTGGCGATTTAGCTTACCACCGTTTTAGTCAAGAATTCCCACCAAAGAATATCCACTCCTTCCCCCGCTCTGTCTAGAAAGTAGTAGATAATGCTTTCGAACACCTGAGAGGATATGCGTCAGCGCAATCTTGAAGCGGCAGCTTGGGGTTCCAATTTGCCTTCTTGACGAAATCCTTAGAGACCCCCATACTGTCCATGACAAGGACCTGTTTTTTTTTCTGGTCGATCACCCAGCAAGCCCAATGATTCCCATTTAGATGCATGTACCCGATTATAGTCTCGTTTCCGCCCAGGTTGGAAAAGAGATCTTTGCCGGTCATGTGTTTAATGAGCGATTGTTGAAATGCTTGGACTTTCTTCGGTGGGTTCGCTGCCTCCCATGTTGTTGGCATCGACGGTAGCGGTTGATCAATCACGTACACCCCCCGTATTCTTTTCAAAGCCAATTCAGAAGCTAAAGTGAGCGATAACAACCGCATGACCAGGTCGTTATACCACTTCCCTTCATCGGTCAGTCTAGCTAGCGACTGCTTGAAACAGTTATCAGTAACGAGATAGAAATGCCGAGACGCCCCTTCCGAATCTCTGCATCCTGGAATGCTGCGGAGAACGGCTTTGTTGCGTAGCTTGGATCTATTCTCCTCCGCTGCTTGACTTATTTGTTCCCAAAGCTGCGTACGATCGATGTCTCCGACTGGTGAGATCAGGATTGGGCGAAAAAGGTACGTGTTTGTGAAGTCGTATATGACGGGGATATGCGATTGGAGTCTGTTGTAAAGGATTTGGAATTGTGGATCATGCGTTTCTACCATGCGCAATACAATCATGAGATTCTTACACGACTCGAGTACCGATGCTGGCATATTCGTAATTGCTAAGTGAACGAATTCTGCCATTTGCTGGGGAATCGACGTGGCGAGGTCCATAGTGACAGGCGTGAAAGGAGTAGAGGTGCGACTCTGACCATCAGCACATTGGAAGTGGACATACTGAAGCATCTCACAGTCTGTTGCAGATTTGCCTTACGAATATTTGCCAATTTGGCCTGAGTCTTCACCCACTGCTTGTTGATCGTCAAGTCGTGATGTCTCTGCTCTGACGTTAATCTGATAGCGGATGGGTCTTTCTCCTCTTCGTCGTCGTTCGCCTTCATCTCTTTCTCTTCCTCCTCGTCTGCCTCCCCTTTCTTTGGTTCGTCCCCAATTTCCTCCTCTTCTTCCTCCTCCTCCTCCTCCTTTTCCTCCTCCTCCTCCTCCTCCTCCGGTCTCACTGCACTCTCAATCGTATTGGCCTGTTCTGGAATTCGAGAGGCCCGCCGCATTCTTCGCAAAACTCCTACGGTCCTAATTTCATCGAGGGGATGCTCATCATTCCGGCCAGATTGTATTGTTGACTTCTGCTTTTTGGGTGCTGAACCCTCGACTCGGCAGTTTAACTCATTCCGCGACTTTACCTTAGGATTGTGCACCTTCAATCTTTCACCAAATTCCACTCGAGTCTCATGCAGCATATCGGAGGGGGGTGGTACAGACTGCGAAGACCGAAGCCGGCGTTGGGACGATGGAAGCATTTGCATTTGGGACGTGTCCAGGGTGTCACCGGGCAATTGGTAACAGACGAGCTGAGCGAGGTCGGCTGAGGAAGTGGCTGCCAGGAGCGCTTGCATATAATGACGGTGGGACTGCGATGAAGGTCTAGAGGAGCCTGCAGAGTAAGACAGAAAGAGGTTGTCAAGGCGAGACGTTCGAGTTTTGCTAGGCACCCTGTCCGCGCGCCTTGTGTATGATACCTACTCTTGCCAGGCGTAGCGTCGAGTGTGGAAGGTAATGAAAGAGAGGCAAGTGGAACAAGCCGAGAGAGAGTGAGAGAGAGAGAGAGAGAGAGAGAGAGAGAGAGAGAGAGAGAGAGGGAGAGAGAGAGAGAGAGAGAGAGAGAGAGAGAGAGAGAGAGAGAGAGAGGGAGAGAGAGAGAGAGGGAGAAACAATGTGGACGGCGCTGCAGTTAGCGTCAGTAGTATGTAGTGCATGGTGTCTCGTAACATCAGGTCTCACGTTTAGCCTTAGCAGTAGTATTCCTTCAGTGCTCTCTCAACGACGGGAGATCTCTTCAACGTTGGCATACTGGTGCTTTGTGCGATGAGTATCATGTCTGGATCAGCAACTCAACCTCGTGTCGTCTGGCGGCTGCAGTCCATGTCACCACAACGACATCCACAGTGTTGGACGATATCCCCGGATGTCGCCCAGTCTTACGCGCTCAAAAGTCCCAGTGACAGGTGGATCTTGATCACTATTGTCTACTCATATCGGTTTACAGTACATCACCATCATTCCCCGGTGGTTACACTTACACCTGCCTCCCACAGCTTCTAAAGCTATCTCATGGGATCTGAAGTCTCAGCTTCCCTCAAAGTCTTTGTGTGGGCGAGAGTTGGTCCATGTATCCTCGGTCGAGTCTGCTCATCCCGCATGTTCCTCTTCACTCTGAGTTTGACTACCTTGAAGACGGTTAACTATGCCCTGAGTCTCCTCCCCAATCTCCAACAAAAGTTCAGTCAACGCGCTAGAGCCATCAAGACCGATTTCCTCGCTCAGATTGCAAAGCTCGATCCCAATTCTACTTAACTCCAGTATCCCCTTGAACGGGTGATCAAAACGGCACCTAGTTTTCCGTGCGACACACTTCAGGCATCGTTGCCCTGTTGATAGTCAGTAAAAGTGCAAGCCACTTCACTGCTTGCCTCGCTCAGGTTTGACATCTGTTGTGCTCTGATTCATTTGGTCACCCTCCTCTTCCGTGTCTTCATTATCCGAGCCTTCGTCCTCAATTTGCCGTTCCTGTCCATTGTCATAGCTCTCCCGTCCTTCACCTCCGCCTTGCGGGTGCCAACTATCGGCATCAAGCTCACTGTCCACCGCAACTCTACCATGTCGATCGAAGAGTTCTCTAGCTACTTCGCTTCCGCCTCCTACCTGTTTCTGCTTGAGCCGCTTTGTCCCAGCATCTTTCCTCTTTTTCCGGACTGGTTTAGCCGCTTTTTCCAGTTCCATTAAATTAGGGACATAGCAGACGAGATCCTTCTTGCGACAGTTGTAGCATCCATCATCCATAGCGAGGGGGACCCACAATGACTCTTCACCAAGTCTAGGTTCGACGATAGTAGCCTTTCGGGGAAAATGTGAGTGGAGGCGAGAGGTCGAGAGTCAGTGTATTTTGATGTGCGGATGTATCGAGATGGATGGAGATTGGAAAGGAGAAATCAAGGTCGTTTCAAGAGGGATGTTGTCAGCTCATCCAATCCGTGGAGACGGAAAGAAAACGCAACCAAACTCACACGAGCTCCAAGCTTCTCATATACTGGGGCTCTTTTGTACTGTATTTCAAGTGCCGGACGCAAGACCACGGAGTCGGCGCGCCTAGAGACTGGGGTAGAACGCTTTAAGGAGATGTGCTCAGCGAGACTGTTCGTACACAATGATCAAACTGACTCGTCGTGACATGTCTGGGGCACGGGCGAGAAGGATGTTGCGCGAGGGAACGAGTCTTGCTGCTGCAGGAGGAGAATGTGGAGAGATCGGTTCGGCTCGGTGGTCAAGAAATCGCTTATACACGTCATGGATAGATATGATTCCGTTCTTTGCTCTTTTGCGCGCAAGAATGCGCGCATTATATATCATATATTTGGTGCGCGTAACAATACGCGCAGAACAACCCGTTACAAGGCATTACCCTACTCTCCCACGGTTGAATGCCAAACACATCTGTGCACAAGTTGCACAACCAAATACAGCATGCATCAACGCCTCTAGCCTCTACGTAAATCAGGTGCTGGTTTTTTTATTCAGCGATACAGCCAACTACATATCACAAGCTCGATCAGGGTACTCCTATGTCTGAGCCTAGCGTCAAGATTGCAGGCACCAAAACCAAAGCCACGTGGCTTTTTTCGGAAATTACAACAAGAAAAGGAAATTTTGGCCAACATGTGTCTCAAATTTGATTCCGTCACGTTGCAATGTCTCAACAACATTGCAGAGCCAAAACCTTTGTGACCATTCTTAAGCTTTATGGCTTTGCAATGTCGTGAAAATTTCCCGCTATGCATGTGATTGATCTTGTTGCCACACACATCCTGTGGCAGTCAGCACCAGTAACAGTGTCCTCCCCAGCCGCCTTGTTGTGGTCCGGCAAACTTGACCTTCATCTTCCATTCCCGGCAAGCAGTGTCAACTGAGTGACAGCAATGGATCCCTTGTTGACCTCCCGTCATGGACTTGTCAGTCTTATGACTCTTGTCCTCGCCCAATATGGCCCAGCACATTGGACACCACTCGTTGTCATGACCCGCCATGTATGTTGACAGACAGCTTGTTACAGTCCCCCTGGCATGCTCTGCTGAAGTAACTATTATGGCATCACTGATCATTCGGGCTGATGACACTTGTGGAGTAAAAACTTGAGACACTGGTATTGATGCTGAGATGACATGCCCAAGAGGGGATGGGATAGCAGGAGGTCGCACTGTCGAGGTCACTGACGAGGAGGGTGTGCGAGATAATATTGCTCTTGGTACATATTGAGGGAGGGAAGTGACAGGAAATGATGGTAGTGGATTGGTTTCTGGCTTGAAAACCCCCACTACCACCCCGTTGTCAGATGACCACTGTATACCAAGGCAGGTGAGGTCTTGCTGGCCAGCTGTGTCAGAGGGTTCTTCAACTTGGCGTATGTCTCGTGAATGTTGGCAACAGTCAGGCAGTATACGATGATCTTCCCAATGGATCCTAAGAGATTGTCATGAATGAGCAAAGACCAACAAACGACGGTATCAATTGGACACGATGTCCCACGATTAGACATCTATAGCAAACATTGCTTGCATTCCAAACGAGGGTCGATGAGAGCAAACACCGGACAGGGACTAGAACCAACCGGGACCACAAAGGATCCCCCTATTGATGGATTGGTATCCCGAACTAGTCTCATGACAGGCCTAGGTGGTTCTAGACCGAGGAGAAGTAAGACGGGAGTATAAAGAAGAGGAGGGATACTCTCACCAAGGTAGCGGGCATCGATCAAAGAGGAAAACAAGATCGACCATCAGCCATCAGGACAACTGCCGACAAACCTGAGCAAAGATTGCTAAGGATTGGACATCGATGCTTATGATGGCCCACAAGAGGTAATCGTCCAGTAAACAAGGAACCGTAAGAGGAAGGTACATCGAGACGTCGACCAGCCATCTCTACATGCTAAGCCGATACGGGTAACATGCATGAAGAGGATACGACGGAAGAAGTAAGAGAACGGGGACGGTTACTCTTTGCGGAAGACAATAGGTAACAGAGCAAAGGCAAGTAACGGAAAACATGGCTGAGACAAAGCAAAGATTGTTAATGGTGGGCAATCGTTGCTGAAGTGAGGGAATGCTTAATATATATATCGGTATCGCTGGAGAAGGGATTCCCCAGCGATTCTTGATTGTTGTCGTATCTTAGTACCTTAGTAACCGTAGTCCGAGTATATGAAGTCCTAGGAAACATCGAAAGACCAAACCCGATCGACGCAGGCAACTGGCTACTAGATTAAGTCCCCAGGTTGCTCATCGACACCCATCGTATACCAAGGTTACCGAAGTTTGCTTATAATCGATAACCTTTGGAAATCCCCGGCAGAGCTGTTTCGGACCCTTCCGCGCCGATCGGCAGAGGCACCGTGACAGAGATCAGAGTTGAGCCAGTTTTGGATGGTGTTGGCGGCCATGGAGGCAGCTTCCGAGATGGTTTAGATTTGAGATGATGGTCTTCTCACATAGTTGGTTGATCATTTGAGGTGTGATGGTGGCTGAAAGCAGGTAGAAGGGGATGGCATGTTGTCTGACCGAAGAGATGGAATTCATGACAGGGCGGTATGACTCGGCAGTGAGGATCTCATGAGCTTCATCAATGATAAAGCACCGCTACATGTAAGTGCCGTCCAGTTTGAATGACTCACCAGTCGATGGGTGTCGCTCATATGGGTGGCCCATCGCTTGAAACCTTCCGAGACCAATTGCTCCACCACGACCACTACCACCCCGCCATCAACTGAGCCAATCTCTGGTCTTTCCTTGTTGGACCAGACCCAGACTTTATGATCTGTCCCAAGGGTTACAGGGTGGTCCCAGGGGAAGGGGTTACTTTTCCAAAATTTCCATATGATGTCATATGCTAAAAATAGCCTGAATTCACAGCTTTCTGATGCTCCAACTCTCATAGGGCTAGCTGCAAAGATGACAGAGCAGTGGGGGATTCTGTCCATTTTCGGAATTTTTCACTTCAAATGACCAAAGTTGATACCGATATTGTACTTGTGCCAGATATGAATGAACATCTTAAAAGTACTTAGGGGTTAGGGGGTTAGGGGGTTAGGGGGTTAGGGGGTTAGGGGGTTAGGGGGTTAGGGGGTTAGGGGGTTAGGGGGTTAGGGGGTTAGGGGGTTAGGGGGTTAGGGGGTTAGGGGGTTTAGGGGGTTAGGGGTTAGGGGGTTAGGGGGTTAGGGGGTTAGGGGGGT
>MCFC01000107.1:0-45869 GCA_002105065.1 Naematelia encephala
AATCCAGGCTCGTTCATTGCATGGCATGACACCCAAGGTACGCTTGCGATGTGACAGCCATAATGGGGTACAGAGAGGGTACAGCATCAAAGCTGAAATAGCGCAAGGTCAAAGCGAGACTTAAAAGGTCACTTGCACAAACGACTGCTCGACTCACACTCAGTACATCCAACAAAGCCTCACCAGTAGCCTACACTTGCACCACTTTCACTCGTTCCACCTTATCAAGACAATATGAGCGACAGCCCTCAGCGAGCACATCCCTTGGCATTCCTGGACAATGTCGCCAAAGTGACAGATCGGTCACTGTACCATGACGTTCACCCTGCTGAAGGCTTGGTTATGAAGCCAATGAAGACCGTCAAAGGAGACTCAAAAACTGCATTTTATGTCCTCGGTGAGCATTTGGCAAAGTTGCTTAAGCTGACAAGATAGACGCAGATCCCACCCTATGGACTCCAACCTGGAACAACAACGCCACATTACAAAAGGCAGATTTGGTCTTTGAGCCTACTTTGATGATCATGATCTGTAAAACGTGCAAGGTCATGGTCCGCAACGTCAGTGGCCACCTCAAAAGCCAGCGCCCGAAGGAATGGCGGCCGATCAAACTCAAGGAGTTTATCGACAGGGTCGACACATTCTACTCGCCCTCACCAACTGTCTACTTTCCGCACTTTGATCCCTCGACAACTTCAACCCTCTCCCCATATCACCATCTGCCTCTGAAGAAAGGCATACAGTGTCAAGGGTGTGGCCATGTTGCCTCACCCAAATCAATGTGCAGTCACCAGTCATGCGGCAAGGCCAACAAAGTCAACGCACACTTCCAATCAGGTGAGACCGAGGCCATGTACGGCAAGTACAGTATCCCTGTGGCAGACCCAGCCAAGGCGGCCTCAATCCCATATGGCTCCAAACATCATCTCCTCGAAATCGCCAAGTCATACCTACCTTCTGCTCCGGTCTTTGACACCAATGCTCCCGACCACAGTCTCAGCATGCTCCTGAGGAAATACAGGTGGCACAAGATTACAGAAGATTGGACAGAGGAGATGATGACCATGTCATGTGCCAACCAGCTCGAGACAGATGATCCATCTTGGGCTCGCATCAACGATCTTGTCATATTTGGGCAAAGACCAACAAACAACGGTGTCAATTGGACACGATGTCCCACGATTAGACATCTATAGCAAACGAGGGTCGATGAGAGCACACACCAGACAGGGACTAGAACCAACTGGGACCACAAAGGATCCCCCTATTGATGGATTGGTATCCCGAACTAGTCTCATGACAGGCCTAGGTGATTCTAGACCAAGGAGAAGTAAGACGTGAGTATGAAGAAGAGGAGGGATGCTCTCACCAAGGTAGCGGGCATCGATCAAAAACGGAAAACAAGATCGACCATCAGCCATCAGGACAACTGCCGACAAACCTGAGCAAAGATTGCTAAGGATTGGACATCGATGCTTATGATGACCCACAAGAGGTAATCGTCCAGTAAACAAAGAACCATAAGAGGAAGGCACATCGAGACGTCGACCAGCCATCTCTACATGCTAGGCCGATATGGGTAACATGCATAAAGAGGATACGACGGAAGAAGTAAGGGAACGGGGACGGTTACTCTTTGCAGAAGACAATAGGTAACAGAGCAGAGGCAAGTAACGGAAAACATGGCTGACAAAGTAAAGATTGTTAATGGTGGGCAATCGTTGCTGAAGTGAAGGAATGCTTAATATATATATATCGGTATCGCTGGAGAAGGGGTTCCCCAGCGATTCTTGATTGTTGTCGTACCTTAGTATCTTAGCAACCGTAGTCCGAGTATATGAAGTTCTAGGAGACATTGAAAGACCAAACCCGATCGACGCAGGCAACTGGCTACTAAATCAAATCCCCAGGTTGCTCATCGACACCCATCGTATACCAAGGTTACCGAAGTTTGCTTATAATCGATAACCTTTGGAAATCCTCAGCAGAGCTGTTTTGGACCCTGCCGCGCCGATCGGCAGAGGCATTGTGACACCTTGCAACATCACGCTTTTTGCTTGCTTTTCTTTGCGGCACAAGTCACTCAATACTGGTACCAACAACTCAGTCGAAGCATATATATGCTCTACGCGCTGTACACTCTTATCCACATCAATTAGAGCCCAATCCAATCAGTGATTCTATCAAAATCCCATCTGCAAAACGAGTTTCAAGTCGATCCCAACAATGACAAGAAAGCCTGGCAAGCATGGAGGCAAGTGGGCGCACAAGGAAACATCCCCAAGCCAGTCAAAGGAGGTAGCAACAAGGTTTGCACAGCACAAAATCTATGAATGGCATTCCACACTTCCTGTCATCCTACAACTCCACTATGATACACCAAAGGTTGTCAACCATAAGCAAAACTATGATCACATTGCTGAGTACCTTTACACCCAACTGGCACTTCACAATTCAAAGCAATTGCAACCACCTCCTGGCGACTTTTCTATTGCCCATCCATCTCCACCTATAGGCGAGCCCAAGTACTTGGTCATATGTCTTCGGTCATGGTATCCACCTCAGCATGACACCAGCAGGAAGATCATGAAGGCTTTGGATGAATGCTATGAGGTATGTCTTGTCTACCCAATGTAACATTTCTTAGCTAACATAAATACCAGGCAGGTGTGTCTCCCCAAACCAAGAAAGATGGACAGAACCCAGACTTCCATTCGAACCACTTTGGCATCTTGGCTACTCCAAATCTATATTTGCAAGTGCAGATACAATGTTTCATCAAACTCAAGCAAAGCAAACACCAACCAACATTAAAAAGGCTAAGTCAGTCTTGCTTTTACTGTGAGTGTTCTTGCTACAAGCTTTGCAAACTATCTGTGTCTGACTTGTCAACCAGTGAATTGCTTAAAAAAGCTGTCCATGGCAACATCAGACCCTAAGTCAAACCCTCAGACCCAGAAACCTTTGTGAGAATGCTTGGAATCAATCACAAACTATCCCAAGCCTCAGCCAACAACTCTGGTCCTCACAAGCACAAAGATCTTACAGAACATGGCCGATTTTTGTCTATTGGGTTCAACTCAATGGTTGCAGTATCTGAAGGATCAGCTGCTAATTGGCATTAGGATAAAGAGGACAGTAAGGAGTACTACACCCTGCTCATGGTGCTCTCAGATAGGGAAGGTTGGAGTGATGAACATGGTAGAATGAGGATCCCACAGTTGGGCTTGGACATCTGTCTTAATCCAGGGGATGCCTTTGTTTTCAGGTCTGACATCTTGCTACATAGTACCACCTCTGTCCCCTCCCACTTGCGTAGGGCTACCTTTACTTTCTTTGTATCTCAGCGCTCAGTCAACAATATAACTGCAGAATTCCCTGAAAATAACTTTTTTACTGTGTAATGAATTTAATTGCCTTGATCTCATGTTTGCACCATGTCTCTTGCAAGCCCGCAAAGCGGGCAACAACAAGCTAGTTTGCAAATCAAGAGACACTATTGCATCCAAGTCTAGCAAAGTAAACATCCCCAACACAAGAGCGGTCAGTTTCAATTTAGTTGTAAGTGTCTTGCTAGAAGTTTTGCAATCTTCCTGCGTACCTTGTTAACCATTGACCTGCTAGATGATGCTGTTTGTGACAGCATCACGCAGAACGTTACAAGGGTCTTTGCAAAGACCAAAATTCACTTAGCTGTTTGCAACTTATCTGTTTAGCCTATCTATTAGTGAATTGAAGTCAATTGATTGTCAGTCAGTCAACTCTTGCTGTCAATCAGCTGTCAATCATGGAATAGCAAACAGCACAACACAAAGAAGCCAACTCAGTCTCGCTTTTACTGTAAATATTCTTGCTGAGACTTCCTTGCAAAACAACCACCAGCAAGATAGAACAAAATGAAAAAGTTTGAGTCAGTCTTGCTAATATTGTCTGTTTGTGCTGCGCGGTTTGCAACTTATCAATCAGTATTGCTGAAAGTCAATTCATTGTCAGTCAGTCATCACTTGTTGTCAATCAGCTGTCAATCATGGAATAGCAAACAGCGCAACACAAAGAAGCCAACTCAGTCTCGCTTTTGCTGCAAGTATTCTTGCTGCCACCTCTGCAGAATGTTACATCTGACCTGTCAATCCGTGATTGCTTGAAGCTGTTACCAATTGCAACATAAGATGCAAAGCCAAACCATTAGACTTGAGAACCATACAAAAAATGCTTGGAATCAATCACTAATCTTCTCCAGTCCTAGCAAACAACTCTGGTGCTCACAAGCATTCTTTCATTGTATTCTCACAAAGGTTTCTGGTTCAAAAAGTATGACTCTATGTCTGAGGTTGCTATACACAGTTTCTCTTAGCAATCCCATGATGGAGAAGTCAGATATGATATTTTGCAAAACTTGCAGCAAGAGAACTTGCAGCAAATGCAAACGGACTCAGCCGTTTTGCGTTTGGCTGTTTGCTATTCCATGATGAATGACAGCTGATTGATAGCAAGTGACAACTGACTGACAATTAATTGACTTCAGCAATACTGATTGATAGGCTAAATAGATAAGTTGCAAAGCGTGCAGCACAAACAGACAATATTGACAAGACTGACTCAGTTCTTTTCATGTTGTTCTATGTTGCTTGGTAGTGTTTTGCAAGCTTTTCTACATTCTTTGCTTGAGTCCCATTTCTTGTGCACTTGCCTAATCCCAAGCATGCCTGGCGTTCTGTGAAGGCCCAACCACTCAATTTGTAACTACACTGATCTCAAAACCCCTGAACCGCTCTAGGGGATCCTCACTTGCCAAGGTGCCACTTTCAGATTTTTGCGTGTGGTGAGTATAAGAACGAAATGTTGCATCCGCAAGCTATTCTACTATTCCCGTCTTAGTACACACAGTGCTCAAGCAACAATAGTCCTGGAAAGTTTTCTTACAATGACCTTTATGTTTTGGTAACGTGTTGCAAGCCTCTAGCAAAGCTCGTACGGTGGGCAGGCATTAACAATCTGATTTGGAAACCATTTCAACATGATCTCTATATTACTAGCAAGTTTGTTTCTTTGCATATTGATCACTCATGCAGCAAACTGGTATATTAATGTTACCTATGGTGTTCTGAGATACAAGCTGCAAAAGTGTCTTGGGAGAGAAACCTTTCGGCGATGCAGGCAGCAACTACTGCAGATATATTGCTGATATTATACCAAAGCTTTATCCTACCTTGCAAATGGCAGGCAGCGACAATTGACGGATTTTTACCCTCTTCTAGGCAGACTAGATTGACATAGCTTGTTGATGCTCGGTTCGCAAGTTTGCTAGAGATTTGATGGTATATTGAAAGTTTGACATCCAGTCAATTTCATTCATCACACAGAAAAACAATTTATGATTAGGGAAGCAGTGATATTATCAACTGAGGGCTGCGATACAAAGTCAGTAAAGGTGGCCGCTGTATGCATGTGGGAGGGGACAAAGACGTGCAAGCCTAACTGTGGATTCTCATTGTACCATGATAATCACTCCAACCTCCCCTAGCTGTGAGCAACGCAAGCAGGGTGTAGTTTTCTTCACTGTCTTCTTTGTTATAACACCAGCTGGCAGCTCATCCCTCTTACATAACAAATCACAGAATTAGGACTCAATAGCAAATTCAATATGGATTGTCAACAACGTAAACAAAAGAAGAATCAAGAACCAACCAGCCTTTGCTGGGACAAAGGCCAGTCTTTGCTAGACAAAGGACAGATATAAACAGCTTGTGATTGAACTCTTAGATTGATGATGCTACAAATCACAGAATTGCAAACAACGCACACAATGGAAGAATCAATGTTTTCGAACCGGTTTTTGCTGCAAAGTTTTTAACTTTGGTTTGCAATTTGCAGCAAAGGGACTCGCAGTAATAGCAAGACTGATTCAGCTTTTTCTTCAACTTGGTTGGAGTATGCTTTGCTAGACTCTGGGGATCCCAGACGGATACTAGTATAGCCCTAAGATGACCAAAAGCAAGGCATGAGTCATTCCAGTTAGTCATCCAGAGAACACGTCCTTGCCTTGCTTTTGGTCATCTTAGGGCTATACTAGTATCCCTTTAAGATCCGCAGTCTTATTTACCTTGTTCCTAGTAATCTCTCTCATTCCTAGTCAATTACTCAGTTGACTACTATCCCATACCCATTCTCCCTTTTCCTTCCATTCTATCTCACCTCTTGTCAACTCACTAGTCTATCTCATTAGCTGGTTGCGTTGACGGTCCAATCACCAACGGCAAGGCAAAGGCAACGTGACACTTATTTAGCTTCGAGTGGTACAACAGTATGGAATACAAACTGACAACCTAAACGCAACGATTATAAATCTCTGTCAAAACCCATCTCAGTTCCACCTGAAGGAGCCGTGTCATATCGCCCCCATCCCGGACCATGTCGGTTTCCAGCTTTTCATATTCACCTTGAATAACGTACACTTCTTTTGGCGTCATTTCTCTGTGGGCAATGATGTAGCTGAGGGTCAGGGTCAATATGATATCGCCTTTCAATCCCGTGAGCTGACTCTGTAAATATTGTCAGGGTTGGTAGCTCCAGACGGCAAGTACAGACTCACGCTGGTGATGCTAGTCCAGGTCCATTTCGAGACTTGGTCGTGGCCTTCTGATCGTCCTTGAATCTCCAAAAGGTCAGATAAGAAAAGGTGCCAGTACTACATTCCACCTCAGCAACGAAGGAGAGACGGACAAGGTACTAGGCGTAAACGAGGGTGGGTTCAGGGCCATGACTTATGACTCTGCAGACTTACCTGTTTGAACCTCTCTGCCTCCGGTTTGGGCGAATCACTCGACATCATTAATAGTACTTCGTGATGTTTAAGATCGGCGGATATGCCGAAGGCTCCATCCTTGAGCTCTGCTCTGCAAGTGACGAGTTGAATGCGGTACAGGTCCACCTGAAGTGAGGCTGTCAGCGTGACTAGATACTGATTTGCGGGGTTTCTTGGTATGTTACCCAAGGGCCAACAAATTAGCTCACTGAATCGTGGATCACCTCCTTGAGGAATGATCGACAAGACTGTAACCTACTGAATGACGCTTCGTAGCGATCAAGAAACGATGACGCCAGGTGAAGTGAATTCCCTCCGTCTCTTGTGTCTGTGTCTAATCGACGCTGCTTGACCGGACGCATGGGGAGGGATGTCACAGAGCGTCTTGTGAGCAGGAAGATATCCAAGAGCGAGGAGGACGCCGGCGAGCGATCTGTCGTAACAGGCTCCATGATACCGGCGAGAGAGAGCCAGACATCGCCATTCATGGCAGAAACAATGCTCTCCTGCTCCATCGGCCACATGGATAGGATATTTGACATTTCGGCGGAAACCGACGTGGACGAGAGGTGAGATAATTGAGACCTAACAGTGGCCTATAGAGTTCATTCAGCTTAGTCGGAATCAGGAGCAAAGATGGAATGAGAGGTTCACACTGTAAGCAGGCTAAGCAGACGTCAAACGTCCGCTTCAATTGCGAGCTAGCTTTATAGGGATACAGGGACTCACCTCTGGATCAGGATGCATGAATATCTTCGAAATCGACAACGATTTCGCCGGGGGGGATCTTGATCGTTTCGCCCGTTTCGCTCTCGGCTGAATCGCCGTTGGCAATGTGTCGCTGAGATCACTGACAGCGGAAGCGCTGCGATCACTAACAACGGAAGATCGAAGAATGATATCACCGGCATCTGAAGCCTCGGGTAAGGCATCACCATCGCATTGAGGATCAGGCAAGGGCTCTACTTCGATGGAGTTTATGCTGAGGTGAGCCTCTGGAAGGGACGTCGAAAGAGGGGACTTTGCACGAGATGTAGAAGCCGACGCCTCACTGTGAGGTGATGGAAGGTCGGCCGTTGCAGACGGAATGAGATCGAGTTCGATCATGGCGACTGCCGATGACATATTAATACACGCCGCCGAGTTAGGTATAGCGTCTGAGTCAGCTGGCAATGCACTAGGGTCTCGGCAAGCAGGTACAGTGGCTGGCAAGGAGGATGCCATTGTGAATTGTTCGACTTCCGATAGGGATGCGACGTTGGTCAGGATGCCTAGTCCTTCCTCCCATTTGTCTGATCCAGGTGCATCTACTAGTCTTTCCATCGCTTCGTCCGTCGGCTTGGGCTGTTCCGCGGTAATAGGAACTTCCTGTACGGCCGGAAGCTTGTATTGACTCTTTGATTTCCCTTTAACCTTTCTCTTCAAGAATCCCTCTGAGTCTGGAATCGTGACCTTGTCGGGGAGCTGTCGCCTGAATGTCTTCATGTCAGGAACGGCGACTTCGAACGCCTTCAATCGAGTCCGCACAAAGTTCTTGACACCATGGTAGGTCATGGGTTTGAGAGGGGTCTTGCATAAATCAGCCGCTTCAAAGACGAATTTGTGGGTATGAGCGAGGCTAGACGTACATCAACGGGTTGTAATGGCACCCAGCGATAAAAGTCCTCTTTGGTCTTGACAGACCAATCATATTCCGATGCCAGATCACGAAGGTATGTAAAACACATGCGATCCCGTGGTTTGATTGTAGCGAAAACATCGTCTTGGGCATCATCAAAAGCAACTTCGTCGGCATCCACTTCTCCGGGCTTAGAGTGCAGTGGAATGGAAGTGTCGATGATATCGAGCGAGTTGTAATGACCACTTTCGTAGACCCATCCTGATGAGCAGCGACGGAGAAGCACCTGTTCTAGGGTGTATTTCGTGTCATCGGCGTGATCTGACGTAAAGAGATGATAATATGGATGTGATGTGGACAGCAAGTCACGGCATGTCACAGTAGGGTTGGCATCCCTGGGAGAGGGCAAGAGAAGAAAAGAGGTCGAGTGGGAGTGGAAAGCGGTGACAGGGTCAGACTGGATGACCTGGCCTCCTCGAGCCTACGGTGTGAGCCGTATGCTGGCATTCAAGGGGACTCACCTTGATATACTCGAATAGGGGTGTGAGCATATGACGTTTGTAATGAAGTGGATTGACGACAAAGACGAGACCTCTGAACGTCTGAGGCCTAGAACTGGACCCATTGGGCGGAACGCTGGACGACGAAGATCCGACATGACCGTGCTGCTCAAGAGACTGAGACGAGTGCGCCAGCGCGACACGACCGAGGTGACTCCGCACGAGCGAGACCTGAGAGACACTCGAAGTAACAGATTGAGGACGAGGCATAAGACGAAACGAGCAGTCGGACGCCCGCTTCGCGGGCGGTGAACGAGTCGAGTCGAGATAGTCCAGTCGAGAAAGTCGAGAGTTAAGTGATATGAGTGAAAAGGATGAAAAGTGACGAAGAGTGGACAACAACTTGTGTACGCTCTAAAAGTGGCAGGCCCCCCGAAATTGTTTTTGGGGATGTGCCAAGGCTTGGGGCAATTCACTAAACCACCACCCATTCTTTATACCTTTCAACCTACCTACCTTACTAATACCTCCTTACTCACCATCCAACACCCTGTGCTCACCACCACTGACCTAGGCCATCATTGTAAGTACAATTCGGCTTTTTTTTTGCATAGGCTTGATTTCTGACTACCCTAGGCCTATTTTAACCTATTATCATCCCTCAGCACCTTCTGCTCACTATTAGGAAGCCTCTTGTCGCCATGTCAACCTCTACACACAGTACCAAGACCGAGACACACACTGTGAAGAAGATAGTTGCTTATAAGGTTGGAGAGGCTGGACAGGACTCATGGAAGGTGTTATGGTGGAACTATGGACACCAGTGAGTCCCTCATCCCTTTCCACACCTCCTCCACCCCTTCTCATCACTGACTCTGCATAGAGATGACACTTGGGAGCCGATATCACAGTTCAACCCTCCCTACCACCATATCCACATCTTCCATCTCAAGAGTGGCATCCCTTTGCCTTCTTCTATCACCAATACTGTCCCTCATGACAAAGAACTCATTGGATATGACTTTAGCTCTGATGAGGAGTGGGATCCAGAGTTATCAATGGATAAGGAGTTCTGGAGCAAGAGGAGGCTTCAGAGGGAGGAGAAGAAGAAGCTTAAGGTACTCATTGTCTTCTTCATTACCTTGATTACTCTTCTTCTGAAGAGGAAGAGGAGAAGGCAGATCCAAAGGAGGAACTCAAGAAAAAGAGGAGGGAACTGAACAGTAAGCTGGTTCTTGTCAAGCAGAACCTTGAAGATGTAAACATAGAGAAGAAGCATCTGAAGATTGTCAGAGCTTACCATAAGGTGTTACGATCTGTCCTTGGTCGACCTTGGACTGACTAAAGACAGATGGATTGTGATGGTTTACTAAGAACGTTGTACTTATGAATTGGTCGACAGAGAAGGTGTGATAATATGCTTGGAAGGACCCATCAAGCAGCACGAAGTAATGTACCAGCGTAGCTGGTGAGGTCAAGTGAAGTAACTATTGATAATTTGATCCTTGTGGAAAAGGACATCTACAAGACTGGTTCTTATACCTTGTTAATGGGGTTCAGCTCTCAGGGCAACGCTCTGAGAGATGGTCTTAGAAGCGCTCTTAGAAGCGCTCTGAGAAGCGCTCTGAGAAGCGATCTGAGAAGCGCTCTGAGAAGCGCTCTTAGAAGCGTTCTTAGAAGTGCTCTGAGAAGTGCTCTGAGAAGCGTTCTGAGAACCCTAATTACATACAATACAATTATTCATAACATAAGGAGATGGCAGAGTGGAAGGCATGGGAGGCTGATAGGGAGGGCCTCATGGCGCAGTTAGCTCAGTTAAAGTAGAATTATCTTGGGGATATCACCACTCTTTCTCTCTCTCTCTCCCTCAGTGTTGATGGTTGGGATATGCTTACCAAATCCAGGTCTCTCAACACCACAAACCACCTTATTGTCATCTCCTATCAACACACATCCGTCCCTTGTCACTCAAGGTGCGTATCACTTCTGCATCCAATGCTCTACAACCACTCCAGCCCATAACCACTACCACCTTCCCCATCACCACTCTTTGGGTACTCCCTTGCGGGTGCAGCCCTGGAGTTTGTCATGTGTTTGGGCATACCTTGTTGGCACTGCCCTGCCTTGGCAGCGGTCTATACCTCCTTGTTACCTTCCCAGTCTTTCAGCCTGTCAGCATTTGTGTTATGACCTAAATCCTCCAGATATTGCCCCTCATCACACAATGAATGGTCACAACCGCTCTCGTTGCCGTTACTTCCAGAAGCAACAAGATCATACTACCATTCAAGCCACCTCAAATCTCCATCTTGCCATGGTATTCCCCCATATCATTGGTTTGGATCCTGGCTTTCATGCTCCCACCGACCTCCATGTCTATCAGCGGCATCGTGATCCGAGACGACTGCAGCAAGCTTGCGGTATCAAACGTCGCAATCTCCACAACCCTCATGGTTTCATGTCACTTTCCGAGGTATGCCAAGAGGTCAATGACATCCTTGAACTCAACAGTGGATACAATATCCTCATCACAGTGATACAGGTGATGTCTTTGGCATTGTCTACTTCCAGTCTCTGGATTCCCTCTCTCCATCCCAGCAGGCTGAGGTGCTTGATGTGATGCGCCTTGTCAACCTTGTCTTTCATACCACCCGAAACATTATCAGCACCAATGGCGCCTCTCATGCAAGCAAGGCCAAGGCTAATCCACATGGCCTCATGTGTGAATATGGCTGGTGTCAATCATTTGAGCCAGGAGGGACTGTGGGACGCTATACACCAAAGACAACTACTGCAGCCAAGCAACAGATCACCACTCTCAACCTAGAAATGCGCAAGGTTGCCATACTTTGACCATCGCTTCCAAGTGCTCAACTACATGGCTCACCAAGCAACCCAATCCCATGCCAGGCAACATCACATCCCTCAATTTGAAGTGCAAGACTTCACAAATTGGGAACAGGTGCCAGGTTCCAACATGTTCTCCACCACCCGAGATGGTTTCTGCAACACTCCTCATCGTGATCATGATACATCTCCATACAACATTGGTATGTTCTTTGCTGGGCCTGTCATCAATGGTACCTTTAGTTCTAGGCTTGACAGGGTCAGTCATGAGCTGCATGGAGGTGAGTTCTGGTGGGCAGAGCATGGCATAGTGGTTGGCCATGCCCCAGCCAACAGCTCGGCTGAGGTCATCTGGCGTGATGACAAGGACTACCATGGTACCTTATCCTGCTGGCTGAGTGAAGGCTCCAGCTTTGATAAGGTCAACAGATGGGGTTCTTCCTGTCAGATCACGGGTGCCTTGCAAAATTTGGTCAGGCTCATGAAAGAGCAGAAGGATCCCAGGATGGCACATGTTTTGTAGAATAGAAGTCCTCTTTCATAGCTCCTCACCTTCCCACTCCTGTAGCACACAGCTCAAGCTGACAGTCTCCTAGATACAAGACACACCGTCTTGCACGTCAACATCATTGTTGACACCCTTGTCATCACCCATCAAATGTGTCGGATTGTGCTTCTTGATGCTATGCCGGGTACGTTTGGCCAGGCCCCCATTGTTAGGAGTTGTGGGAGGTGTTGTGGTTGACAGCCGGTTGGAAGGGACAAGTCGTGGAGGCTGACAACATACATGCCGGTAGGCAGGCGGTGATCAAGCTCACCATGCATAGCAATTGTCTACCCCTGACTTGGTCGAGGGACATTATGCCATCAAGGAGTGGGCGGAAACTCCAAAGCATCTTGAGGGGCTGGTGTCCTCCATTCTGGCAAGCTTAGTACATGTCTCAAAGATAGGCTCACCCCATAGACAGAGCCCGTAAGTGTGAACTGGTCCTTTGTGGTTGGTCCTTCTACACAACCTTGGGCAATGATCATGGGGCGTTGGCATGATGGTACCTTGGTGAAGTAGTCCTCATCTGTAGTGTGATATCAGTGACTGATGCACTTGAAGGTTTGTACATGCTCACCATTGAGATCAACCCAGTCAAAACGCTCAAATGAAGTTGCATACACCTCAAGCGGACTTGTGATGGATCCATTGTGAGCAAGAGAACCCCAGAAGGAGACAACCTCATTGAGTGCCAGGGTCTCTACTGTATAGGCATGGACCATGACTTGGTTTTTGTCATTGGATGTGAGAAACTCAGTGAACAAGGTGTAGAGATGTTGACGAGGCTCGGTGGTGTTGGGGACTCAGATTTCTGTAATCAACAGCGGGATGTTGATCTGGCAGAAGTATGTCATTGTGCAATGCAAGATGCGGGGTAGAGAAAGAGTGATTGCATGGACTTTTTTTGTGTCGTTCTTATTTCATTACACCAGGAAAACTCTCTGTGTTTAGGGTTTGGGCCATGTTCCGCATCTGGCAATGTGAGCAATATCCAACGGCTATAAGCAATACACTTACAATCCATTTCAGACCTAATGCAGTACTTGACCAAATACCTCCTGGTAGACAATACTATTAGTTGTGTGCCTTGATGCTTTGGGAAGGAGTACAATCATAGAGTCTGGCCTAGTGGCATGGGAGAGACCAACGTACAGTTGATCATGGCTGAAAACAGGCCGGCACAGGTCTAAACCAGCACGTTGAAGTGTTCAAGCGACTGCCCTGTGCTTTGTTGATGGACATTGCAAGTGCAAGACACACAGGGAACTGTGTGTGGTGCAAGGTAAAACGAAGTTGTGCTGTTGGTTTCGAGATCAGCCAGATGCGAGGTAGGAGGACATTTTTCCCTTGATGGCTCCCTGTCAAGATGCAAGCTGAAAGCACCCTCCTGCCAATTGCCGTCACAATGAGCCGGGTGCCATTGCAAAGCCCATCTGCTGGGGGAAGGTTACGGAGTAGCAGTATGGGGGCGCCAATCTTCAAGTGCAGTTGATGCAATGGAAAGCCGGGCACTGTTAACGTATTCAGGTATTCTTCAGGCATGTTGTATGGCCGTTCATCTTGAAGAGTTGCACGATCAGCTGAAAGGGGGGTTGTTATATTCCCAGAGAGGCGATCCAATACTCTGGTGTTGGTTGGTGTTGTTGACTGATGAATTATGTGCTGCAAGGATGACACGTCCACCAAAGAAGCTGGCATTGGGCTGGAACTTGGTTGGATCAACTGTATCAATGGAGTCAAAGACAGCATTGATCAAGTCATCCACACCTGATCCTTCAGGAAGACAGTGTTCTTGTGGCAACTTGAGAAGCACGGCATCCTCTTCAGCATGGCCTTCTCCAACTGCCAGGAGCCAATGTGTGTATGCATGCCAATCTGCTGATGCTGCCTCTCCCAGGAGCATGTTGATGGTCAAGTGGAGAACATTGACTCGCGGCCAGAATGGAGACTGTGTGATTGTGGCCGCTACGGTGTCACTTCTGCAACCCTTGGGAATGACAGGGAGGCATTGTCGTAGATCACCTGTTAAGTTTTCTTTTAGCCAACACAGGGGAAGGAGAATGGACACGCACCAGCAAAGACAACCACGATACCGCCAAATGACATGTTGCTCTGTTGGACATCACAGAGCATTCTATCCACAGCACTAAAGCAATGACGGTGCTGCATGACTGCCTCATCCCAGATGATGAGGTCTGTTTCTCGGAACAGCTGAGCAAGGCTTGATTGGGCACTGATGGGGCAGGACAAGAACTCATGGATGTCAAGGGGGATCTTGAATCGAGAGTGTGCTGTACGGCCATTTGGCAACAGGAGAGCTGCAATGCCAGATGAAGCCACCACTAAAGCAATCCGTCCCCGTGCTTGAGGTCATGCCAGCATGAGTCTCTCCACAAATGTCTTTCCAGTGCCGCCTGGCCCATCAAGGAAGAAGAGTCCACCTTGATTGTTCTCCAAAACCCGAGTCACAGTGGAGATGGCGGTTTGTTGGTCACCATTGGCCTGTGCCCACCCAAGGTCATATTCCCGTCTGAGGGCATCATGGTCAAATTGACGCTCATCATCCAGCAGTTGCCATCCTGTCTGACCAGCAAAGGACTGAGATGCATTTGGCAGCCCAAGTTCTTCCATGGTCTGCCCCTGATGCTTGGCAAGTGCTGCAAGATCTTCAAAGGCAATATCCCAGACCTGGTCCTTGGTAGGTGTCTCGATATGATAGTCACGGCTGAGTCGGTGATGGCAACCTCCTGCAAGTTGACGGTGGCGCTGGAGTAGTGCCATGGGGTCACTGGGCTGAGAGTGGGTGACAATCGAAATGAAAAGTGTCCGGAAGGCATGAGCTGTATGGAAGACGGCTGCCTCATACAGACATGCGTCAAACTCATTGTCACTCTCGAGTAGACCAAGGGCCTCACATGCCTCCTTCTCTGTTGCATACACAAGACCATTGACAGTTCAAAGGTGTTGAAAGGAGGTTGGTGAAGAGACATTGTAAAGTAGCATGCATAAATAGTACAGCTATTTTTTACACTCATCAGCACACAGAAGAGGTAGTCCTGTGCATGTGGATCGTACCTGTCCTTGAATGGAGCAACCCATGTGACCCTGCCAACAGTGTAGACAGCGCATGAAGACCTCTGCCCCCACCCATCTTGGCCCTGTTCCAAGTGAGATGGCTGGATAAAGCAAACCTGTGATAAACCTGGGTGCTGAGCACAGAAGTCAAAGAACCCCAACAGACTGGGCCGCTTCAGTCCTGACAGAGCTGAGGCATGGTCACCAGTCGGGTGAAAGGTGACAGTGTTTTGGCCTTGCAAATGGACATCAAGACGGACCACTGCTGGTCGGTGACGGGTGACTTCAAATTGCAATTGCAGGAGTCGGTAGCATGCCTCCACTGGTGAAATGTATTGTCCGTCAAGGTAGTCCTTGATCTCGTCCACTTGCTCATTGTCTGTATGTAGCACAAATGCAGACCGGTCATGGCCCTTGTACACATACTTGAACAGGTACTTTACGGCAGAGATGGTTGATTCAATCTCAACATTGAGGTGACAGTTGTACTTGATGCTCAAGTAGGGATTGTATGGCCCAACCCATCTGTTGTCAAACGTAAATCCACCTGCTTCCACCACACGACCATCATCTCGTCGACGATAGGTAGGATACCCATCATCATCAATTGTGGTGTTTGTATGAAAATGTCTTGTGTATTGTGATTTGCATTGTCCTTGATCCATACATGGGCAATCTGGGAATGCCACACCACATGGACCATGCAACATGGTGTTGGTGATGGTGTCCCACAGTTGAGGGTCGGTTGCTGGATCCGGGAGCTTGGCACAGACCATGCTGTCAATCTTGTCTGGTGTCACTGGCTTGTCTTCTGGGTGTAGAATAAGGAGGATATGTGCATGGGGGAGACCTTGTCTCTGGTGTTCAACCACATAGGTATGTGCCACTGTGCATCCAAAGACCGCTTTGTGATTGAGGTCATGTAGCAAGGCATTGAGTTTCAACCGGAAGACTTGGGCAAGGAGGTCGGGGCGGTCAGAGGCGGTCTGTCCCGGATAGGGATCATCACGTATATCTTGCCAGTTGGGATTTGATGTCATTTTGATGAAGAGATCAGGTTTACCGCAGTGTCTGACAATGGCTATACAATCTTGATAGTACTGGTACATGTACCGGGGTCCACCTGTATGTGTAGCAGGTAAGATGGTCCATGTCCCCACTTGATGGAGGGACAGGCCATCCTTGATGGCAACACGTAGGCTGTTGTATGCCTCACCACAAAGTGTTGCCTGATTCTCACGGAACCACTTGAGTTTCCGCTGCTCTACCGTGGCATAAGCATCCACACACCATTCTTGGAAGAGAGCACCCCCTGGTGAAGGGGAGAGACGTGTGAGGTTGCTCGTGTGTGCAGATGATATGAGCGCCATTCACGCAGTGACAGCTCAAGGCCTAAGCAATGTCAGAGTTTTGGGTATGGATGACATTCACCAAGGTCAGAGTGTTGACCCACCACGTGAAGTATCCACTGCTTGAGCCCATCTATGCAGCTGACCTTGAGGCAGGTGCTTAACCCAGCCAATGGATCCTTAGGGCAGAAGGAGAACAAAGCGTAAAGGGAGGTAGGTAGAGTGTGTCTCCGATACACGTGCCAGACGGCCATCTCGCTGTTCCACCACCAGGTCACGGTGTCCTTGACTGCCTCCATCGTTCCCATTCTGTCCACCTATAATCACTCTAACCTCTTGGCCTCAAGGACGGTTATAGCGTCAGGGATCCTTCTTGTGGGGCTGGATTGTGGATAAGTGAACACTCAGTGTTTCATCAGGTGAGAGCATGCTCAGTCTGGTGCATGCATTGAGAAAGATCTGGGCATATGGATTGTGTGACTCCATGAGTGCTGAGGTGTAAGAGACCAGGGTGGAGATTGAATGGACCAGCACGGGCAAGGCATCGCTTGTTTTGAGCAGCAAGGGTGTTGTTGGATATGTAGACTTGTAAGAACTGTGGAGCATTGTCGGTGACAGGGAGGAGACTGGCCTTGGATTTTGAAGATTGGCGGTCCACGTGATTGAGACAGGGAGTGATCATCTTTGACCCCTAATGAAGTGAAGGCAAGGGCATTGTTATATGAACGTATGCTTTGTTGGAAGTGTCGGGCTTCTTCACTGCCTATTTGACATTGTCACTGTCAGCACCAAACAGACAGGATGTATGATCATAGTATACTACATACCAGGGCCATGGTGAGTGAGGAGATGCTGCAGGAAGGGTGGAGGAGGAGGTAGAGGTTGAAGGTCAATTGCACCGTACATGCAGCAGGTTAAGAAGTCACCCATGGACTCAGCTGGAGCACTGTCACCTTTCTCACCCTCTGTTATGACTTGCCATATTATAGATTGTATGATTACGTAATTAGGGTTAGGTTCTCAGAGCGTCTCTCAGAGCGCCTCTCAGAGCGTCTCTCAGAGCGTCTCTCAGAGCGTCTCTCAGAGCGCCTCTCAGAGCGTCTCTCAGAGCGTCTCTCAGAGCGTCTCTCAGAGCGTCTCTCAGAGTAGCTCTGAGAGAATATAACACCTTACTGACAAGGTATAAAGACCCAACTTGTAGATGTCCTTTTCCCCAAGGATCAAATTATCAATAGTTACTTCACTTGACCTCACCAGCACCACTGGTGCTTTTCTTCATACTGCTTGACGGATCCTTCCAAGCATTTCATTACACCTTCATTGGCGACCAAATCACAATTACAACATCCTTAGTAAACCATTACCATCCATCTGTCTTTAGTCAGTCTAAGGTCAACCAAGGACAGATCGTAATACCCTCCCAATGTAGAGCCAGGCAGCTCTCACAGACCACATTAAGGCTACCAAGCATGTGGCATCCCACAGATAGGGGTAACACCTGACAACATGCAAGACGTGTAGCTTGAAGGGTGTCCCATCGTTCTCGAGGGTACAGTCGGCTTCGGGAAATCATGCAACGCCCGTGCGCATCCCGTGAATGTCATGCTTCCCACCAGGATTTGTATATCTCATGCATGCATTTTTCTAGAGACCTGAAATTTGGCATATTATCAGCTTAGGAGGTATACTACATGCATGCAAGACGTCTAGCTTACAGCTTCAGTACTTAGTGGCAAATCCACGCGTCTTCCTGACCCCTTCCAGCCTCTTCTGCATGCTATCCACTGTCCTGTCTATAACTCCTTGAGGGATCTCTTTCCACATCGATTTTGCTGCTTCAAACAATGCAGCCTTGTTGTTAGGACGCTGGGGAAGAGTGGTGAGCTGCCGCTTTAGATAAGCCCAACAGTTTTCAATTGGATTTAGGTCTGGAGAGTTGGGGTGGTGATCCATGTATTTGAACTTTTGTCTGTGTCCTATAAGTCGGTTTTTGGGCGAGGTATGTATCTTGGCATTGTCTTCAACTATCCTAGCACCCCCATAGGCCCTCCAGGAGTTATTAACTCGAGTCCAGCACCGCTTTAGCTCGCCTTTGGTGATCTGATCACAGTAGATAGCAGCAGTGACCCCCTTCCCCTTCCCTTCACTCTGGGAGGTGTCAAAGCACACCAATTCCGACCTTCCCCCATGCCATATTGCTCCCCAAACTATGATAGAATCCTTCCCAGACTGCAGCTTGGGTACCACACAGTCCTCAAGGTACGCTTCCTTGTCTCTCCTGGTCACCCATGTCCTCATAGAACCATTCATCCTGATAGATGCCTCATCAACATAAATGGTCCTCCTCCAGTCCATGGTGTCATCTAAGCAATGCATTAAAGCATATTTGAGGCGCCTCATCCTAGCTTTATGGTTGAGGAAGGGTTTGAGCCGAGCTACACGCCGCTTAAGACCTAGCTTGGACATGGTATGGCGAAGGGTAGTGAGGGACATGCCAATTTGTTGATGGTGAAGAAGGGGGATCACATGCTTGGGTGCTGCTTGCCGGTTCTTGACTATGGTGCGCTCTATTTGCCTTGTAGTGCGAGGGGTGAGTCTAGAGGGTCGCCCAGGCCGCTTAGTAGGTGTACTAGAGCCAGTGGTTCGCTGTAGAGAAGCTATATGCGCCACAGTACTGGGATGACACCCAAACCTGTTTGCCACTTGCCTACAGGAAGATGTCCTTGCTGCCTCAGCTATTGTAGCGCGTTTTCGAGGTGTGAGCTGTTTGCCTGGCATGTTTGGGGTCTGAGGAAGATGTTGTACAAGTTTAAGAAGCACAGAATAAATATTGCATGAGATACAGGGGTCTAGACGCGTCTGGGTATAGGGTCCATGAAGGGAAATATGTCACATGAAGCGCGTTTTCCGTTGCATGATTTCCTGAAGCCGACTGTATATTGGCAGCTGGCTTTTCTAAGAGGAGACTGTGGTTGAGTGATGTCCTGTCTGGCCTGAGAATGACGCTGGAGTTGGCCAAGGCTCCGTTGTGAACGCTGTGGCTCTTCTGGGAAATAGATCTCTCGTGGACGTCGGGTTGTTTGGCTCCTTCGTGCATGAGGCTCATCCCTGCTGGCAACCTCCAAGTCAATTGCTGTGTTCTCTGTCAAAGATGTGTATTGTCCCCCTCTTCTGAGTGGACACTGTGGTGAGGGTGATGATGGTGATGACGGTGGCATGCTAATGATGGTAGAGGTGGGGAGTAGATAATGCGAGGGACTCGTTGACGTTGAGTGTGACGGACGTCTGTCGCAGTTGTCTCAGCTGACATTGTTCTATAGAGCTCAAAGTCCTTTTATTGTAATGTGTTTGTAGTGTATGATATATGAGGATAGATAGAAAGAACAATCAGTGTGAAAGTCTAAAGAGCACAGCGTATGAAAAGCAATTTGCCGCGTGGTTTGATGTAGTTTTGGGCCTCGAAGACGGGGATCTGAATGGATGCCATGCATCATCTCATGCCATGGAAGACATGCTGATGAGTGCAGTTAGATGTTCACATATGCATTGTGCAAAGATCCGGGCAAAAGTAGACTGGGATGCATGAGAAAGAGAGAGAAAACCGTAAACTGAGTAAAATGTATATAACTGTAGATGAATGAATATACACAGTGACAAAGCAGGGTTCTATGCCCCACGGTCAAGGTGATCCGCCACCGGGCTCTCCCACGGTTGTCCGTCGCCCTTCTCAGACCATCTTTCAGACGATCACCTCTGCGCAGTATTCAAGTGATCTTCTAGTGACGTTCTCTGACATAATTATACAACATACTTCCTACAACGAAACTACCTGATGACAGTCGCCCAACTCACATGCACTTCATGTCCGCTTCGTTGGCACACCTCGACATCCACTCCATGGTTTTAGTGACATGATCTGTTGAGGCTACATCTCCAACGAGTCCTTGCTTGAGGCCAAGATTGAGCACCGAACCCGCATCGCTATGACGAGCTTGCCAAGTCGTTGGCCCACCCCCCCTGCCCCTGCCACCTCGTGTAACTGACTTTCCTCCTCGTTTACTACCAGAAGGACTCTGGGACGCATCCCCTTCGTTTTCCTCGTTCTCGTCAATACGCTTCCTTCTCCAACTTGCCGCCTGAAAGAGGGGCGGGTCGCGGCTTCGCAGGCAGTACAGCCAATTACCAATAAGATCAAGTCTTTCGTTAACTTGGGCGGCTAGATGTTGCAGTATCTGCACAAAGACGAGCAAGTCTTTGGGCTTGCGAATGTCGCCAAGCCAGATATCAGTCCATGTCTGGATCGGGAACAGGCAGGTGAATAACAAGGGAAAGACGATGTGGTCCGAGTGAAAATGCCGATTGTGTGGTATCAGGAGTGAGAAGCGCATGTGAATCAGCATATTTGGCACATATCGGTCCCAGGAGTAGAACTCACGTAACCGGTAATGACAAGCTCACCAGAGGGCTCCAAATCGACGGCCTCGGATTGCTGGTTACCCGATGCGGCTGATTCACTGCTCGAAGTCTGTTGTCCGCCTTCCATCTGTGAAGCCGCTTGCGCTTTCGTTTTCGTGTGTGCCTCCATTACGATAATTTCATATATTCCTCCCCCAAATCCGCTCTGTATACCATATACCTTGTGCAAAGTAGCGGTAGGGTGGCGGAAGGAATCAGGATCTGCAGACCGTGCTTTTTGAGCTAGGTTGAAAACGATGTCTAGTGAGAGCATGCAGGCAGTAAGATTCTGTAATCGACCCTTTCCGGGAGGACCCAGGGCTGCTTTTAGCTCCCCCAGAATCCACGGGTACCAAACCTCAGAATATGCATCTGGAAGCCGATAGAAGACAATTAAAACGTCAGCATGCTATCAGGAAACAAGAACACAACACCCACCATGAGGGAGATTATAAAGAATCTCTATGTTCTCGTGACTAGAAAGAGAATACGCGAAAATGGCCACATCGCCGGAGTACGCTGCCTCGGCAGCCCTCTGCGCACTGGGTATGACCTGGATGGCGGTGCGTTTCAGGCCTATGGAGAAGTCTGGAATGACGCGCGAGAGCGAATAAGGGATTTGGAGGATTCGGAAGACATCTTTATGAGTTGCCTTTTGTAGACTGCGTCTTGAATCAGCTTTGTGATCGATGAGTGGGTGGCAGAAAGACTAGAGTAAGAAAGGTTTGGTGCAAGTGCTGGTGATTCGGGATCATGTGTGTCAGAAGGTAATCTTTATCTTACGTTGAAGTTTTGACTCTTGGATCAGAAAAGATCTCGGCGAAGAGTATGAGCAACGTTGGATACCAGGCGTTCTCGGGGCGGAGATTGGCATCCAGAGACTGAAAGTCTTGCAGACACTTTTCGAAGACTAAGAGGCGAGGTTCGCTCAGATCGAGCTGCGGACGATCAGCGACATGTTACATGGGCGTGAGTATAGGCACTCGCCTGTCCAGACTGTTCAGACAGCTTCAATCTCCTCTCCCATGATGCCAACTCCCCGGCCAAAGCCTCGGGCAATTCCTCTGCTTCCTTTATCTTGTACTTGATCGCTGTCGGTGGCTGCCTGACATTGAAATCACTCTCGAGCATGAGCAAGTACTGCGTCAACTCATTCTGAGTCGTCAGATGGGTTGATGTCGACGCGCCGCCTTGCGAAGACAGAACGGTCGCCATGTCAGGCGAAGTAAAGCCGTCGTTGAGCCATCAAGACAGTCACGAGCTAAGAGGAAGGAAGGAGCGGCGAAATAAGAAATGCCGGTCGGCAAGTAAAAGTGGCATCAGTCGCTCACATCGATAAGCATGCAGAGTTACTTTCCCTGTTCCCTTAGTAACGAGATTCAATGTTTAAAGAGGATGAGTGAGAGTGAGTTGGTTGCCGCCATTTAGCACGTGGAGAACCCTGGCCGCCTGACGTACACACAAGGGCTACCCTTCGTTGTCCCTGTGAACACACGTGGCCTACCCCTAGGCTCGGTTCAATGTTGAGAGTTGATCGCCGCCATTTGGCACGTGGGAAACCCTCGCCGCCTGACGCAAGGGCTTCCTTAGAACCGTGGCATCGTCCCTGGAAATGGGCGTCTTCTTGCAACTCACTCTCTCTCATGTCAACAGCCTCACTCACCATGGCAGCTTCTCAGGTTTCGGATCTTTCCAAGCTCGATGCCATCGATATTGACAATGGTAGGTGATGTTGGATAACTGCGCTTATTGGGAGCTGTTGCGATATTGGAAGAGAGATCTCATATGGGGTTGGACTACACGATGATTGGTCCGGTGATGGTGAGTCGTTGTGGTGATGAGCTCTTGTTTATAGCTCACCCATTAGCTTGCTGTTCGGCCCGAGATAGAAGCAACAATCGACTTCAATCCAGACCGGACGCGCCCCATCAAAGATCTTGCAGAACGAGTCCTGCTTAACGCAGCTGCGGAAGGCCGAGGACAGGTAGTGATTTTCGCGGGGCCATCGGGGGCCGGTAAGACGTTCTCAGCACATTGTCTCTTAGAAGAGTATACTCGACTCAGCTCATTCAATCCACCCGACCCTTCACAGCTGTCAAGTCAAGCACATGACAAGGCACGTGCTGTCACACTGAAAACACAAGCACAAGCGTCCCAATGCATCCTTGCAGCTTTCGGTAACGCAGCCTCCGCCCTGAACAACGATTCATCACGATATGCCAAACACCTGCAGCTTCACCTGGCAGCTAATACCTCTGAACTCGAGCTTGTCGGTATCACGATCTCCACATACTTCCTCGAACGCTCTCGAGTACCTCGTCCCCGAGATGACGAGAGCAATTTTCACATTCTCCATTTGCTAGCGACACACGGTCCGAGGAGCCTCCATGTTAATCCCAACGACCACTCCAAGTTCAGAATACTTCCCCACTCAAGTTTAAACCATGGGAATTTCAATCAAGTGACCGACACACTTTCACATTTGGGCTTTCCGCCGAGCAAAATCAACCAGATATGGTCCGCCCTAGGAGCAATACTCCACTTGGGCAACATTCAGTTGCTTGGTGACCAACTCGACATCAATCGACTTGTAGGTGATCAATCGTTACTCTTTGCGGCCAGCCTGTTGCAAGTGGAACCGGTTGCTCTTGCGGAGACTATTTCCGCCTCGCAGCTTGGTCCGGGTCTTGGCAGGCGCATTCCTACTTGCGTGAGGAGTCAAACGGAAACTGCGTCTATGATGTCGGCGATCTACTCGACGGTCTTTGATGAGGTCGTTCGGGAGATCAATCGGGCGATGGACATAGGACATCATAACGGATCAGTCAAAGTGGGATTTCTTGACGTGGTAAATAGCATATGTCCCTACTCATGGGCATGGGCTGACTCTAGCATAGTTCGGCTTCGAGGATCTTCCGTCGCGAAACAGTCTTGAACAGTTCAACATCAACACTGCAAATGAAATGCTTCAGGAACTTTATGAGCAGGACTTACTGCAAGTAAGCGAGGACTTCTCTGCCTTCAATTCATTTTACCTTCAGTGGACGATATTACTCTGCATGTTAAGACTAATATCGTCCGCTGACTGGCCTAGGACCTAAACCAGCGCATGGCCAGCGAAGGTCTTGCGCCAATTGTGATCAGTGGTCCACCCTCCACCGATGCTTCCCGGCAAATGGATAGAATCCGTCAGATTGTCAGTTGTATCGAAGACGCCTCAAGCGCCATCCGAAGGACAAACGGCGATTATGACGATGCCTTTATCATTCAACTATCGGCAAAGGGCCAAGTCCGTACGTCTCTCAAGCCCGACAACAACCTAGTCTTCGAGATTCCTCATACTGCACGGCCAGTAAAATACTTGGCGAATGGCATGGTCGCCAAAAATCGTGATACTCCTTCTGCAAACGTTCTTTCACTTCTCTCTAAATCCATATTGGGGATATGGATGGGACCAGAACGCGGAACGGGACCACTGCGCAAAATCAACCTGTGTGGAACCTATCATCGCGAGCTAGAGGCTCTTCGAAGGTTGTTGACTGACAACCAGATCCACTGGGTGCGTTGTCTTCCAAACGATAAAGCGCATCTCAAGCCCCAGCTCGAAGCCGCAGCTGTCATCCAAACCATCGATCTATTTAAGCGGACTGGTCCGTGGTCTTGTTCTAGACAATACACGGAGTTCGCCAAGCGCTACGGAACACTTATATCTCACATTGTCGACCACTTGGAGGATGACCATAAGATAACAAGGGCAATTTTAGAGCACGTGGTAAAGGCTGATACCGCTCACGGGTTTGGAAAAACGATGGTATTTTTGCATTATGACACGATCGTTGAGCTTGAGCAACGCCTAAAAGGTAATCCAACGGGTACTTGGCAGGCGATGCAGCTCACCAGGTCATAGAGATAAACTCAAGAAAAGTGGCATTGATGTCATATGGGACGGAACGAACGACAATTAGCAATCGCATGAACAACCATAGCCGCAGCGACTCCGAAGACGGTATCTCTACACCGACTCGTGTCTCCAATCAGGCGCGAGGCTCTATGAACAACTTTGATTTCCCCGATGACCATTCGGATTCCGACGACGATTCAGCAAGACTGGCCGACAACGACTACTCGACCTTGGATTATACTGTCAAAATTGATACGACAACTGGTATAGCAACAATTCCCCGTACACCTCACCATTTTTTCAACGGATGGCAAGAAGGACCAGCACAGAAAGAACTGGAACGAGAGCAAGAACGGGAAATATCAAAATTACATGATCGTCTGAACAGTGTTGAGGACCAACTCTACCGCGGCGGACTACATCTCCAGAACAGTGAAAATCGACTTGCTAGCGCTCAACGCGAAATCGTCGACCTAAAAACTCAGCTTCATGCGCTTGAAGGGCAGAATAAAAAACTCGAATTAAGAATAAAGTTTGAAGAGGCTGCATTCCTAAGGGCACAGAGGAGTCTACTCCACATCATCCCTGCACATCCACTGTTAGCCGAACTGGGCGAGGCCAATCGATCACTTGAACCTGCTACTCTGCGCGACATTCTCCTGTGTCATCCACACCCTGACGAGGTTGTTCACGTGATGAACGAAATTAAAGTCAGCGTTGGAACGAGACCTTTATCGATTCGTACTCCTCTCTTCTTCCTCACCGTCTTGGACCTCTCGTCGGCACCCTTGAAAATTATGCGGGCTGCAAAGGAAGTTTCCGACATCATTATGTCCGCATTTGTTAAGGCTACGGTCGATTCACTCGTGTCCGGCGGTCACAATGGACAGTCTTACGTCCAGGCTGCATGTAGAACCCTAGCAGGTCGAGTCACTAGTTCTGTGGAAACTATGGGCACCGCCAAAGAGATCCGCAACTCGTTCTTCAAACGTCTGATGGCGGAACTCAGCCAGCCCGATAACCAGACGCTTGACAGATTTCATTGTCGTCAATGGGCACTCGAGACACTTAATGGTGAGTGGAGGACCGTTTCTTTAGTCCTTGTTTCTTGACGTCATGTAGTCACTGACAGGGATTCATCTTCAGAAATTTGGCGGCTCAAATCCGGATACGTCAGAAATTGATGATAATTCCTGTTCGTGGTAGTATGACTGTACGATGAGTGGAGAAATGAAATTAATCCCATTGAATGAGCAACCCGTTGTCTATAGTATCATGCATCTTGGATCAACGACAACAGCAGTTCTGTTTTAGTGAGGAGTACGAGATATATAAATGTTGCTTCTAAACTACGAGCTCTCAGAGAATGTATTTCTTGTCGCTTTAGTTATTACTCTAGTTCCCACAATCTAGGTCTCTCTCAGAGGCACCAGCTCTCAAAGTCACCATTCTGACGCTTCCCCGGAGTTTTCTCGTATTCTTTTCCCACACGGAACTCTTCTTTGGGCCACGTCAACATCTCTAACTCACTCAGTCTCACTCAGCTTAAATTATAGCTCACGCCGTAGGCTATATATGTTCAGCCAGTAACGCTCCTTGGTCTCACAGTCAACAACAGCACCCATGTATCACCCCCGATGACCGGTTGTTGTCCTCACAAAGGTATATCAAATTGTTTGCTGGAAGTGAGGGAGGGCAATGACTTACTATCTGTTTTCAGGCTCGCGCTTTGAACAGCTTCTTTGAATAGCGTTTCTGTAGCAGCACTTGCTTTGCAGTGAAATGAACAGGACCAGACTGACATCTCCTTGTGTATCGCACCCGAAGTTATATATGCATCGAAATTCTACGCAGACTGGAGCTTGAACTACCACACATTGCTCACCAAATGACCCCGCTAGCTGAATGACTGTCCCTCCAATCATTTGCTGAAAGTCTGCGATGGTGATGATACCGGAGGCTGGTGAAGAAATAAGGCATCAATAAAGAATAGGTGAATCAGTCGACAATTGCACCTTGTGAACATGCCGGTCGTAAGTGACTAATTCCAAGCGATTTTGCTCGTCCTTTTATAGAATTGAGGTGAATGAGGTGAAGCAATCTGTGACCTTGTGAATCTAGTCCTCGAAGACTAGATGCCAGTGTCGAAGGCTCACGGCGTGGCGCTATGTTGTGGTTTGAAGGCTAGGAAACTAGGCTAACCTTACTGAGCTCTATCGATACATCTTACATTTGTGAACTCACACCTCGTGTCGACACTTGCATAGATTGAACATCACGATTCGAGTGATGACGAATGATCAGTGGCCCATTTCTCGGGGCCAATCTCTCTCGTGCCCTGCCTTCAGCCAGTCTCACATGCCTTCTATGAACCCTTGCCAATGTATAGTCTCCCTCTGGTATGTGATGTTCCAAGTGTACACGATACTTCTCGAAAAATGTCTTGATCCCCCTTGCCCACTCGCACTTCGAATCCTCTCTCATCCTCTCCGCTGCCCATGAGTAGAACCGGGCTTTAGAGCCGTTTACCCAATCGTATCTGATCACTAAAGCTTTGATGTAATCGAATCGCGCAAGATCTTTGCGATGAACAGTTCGGTACACTCGGGCTCTCGTGGGTGTCGGTAAGACGGCATTAAAAATTGTGGATTCTTTGCTTGCCGGCAAGGTTTGAGCCCATCCGACGCTGATATCAGCCCATGCACCTTGATTTACGCTCTCCGCAATCCATCGGCTGGTGACTAGGTGCGCTCGAAAATCGATAGTAGAGTTGAGGGAGTCTGTACCCTCCCATATGGCCCTGAGGCGTTGTTCGGGGATGCTGGCCTCTTCTGGGGTAGGGACAACAAAGATGAGGTTGTCAAATGAGGTCTCCCCAATCTAAGACTTTAAGTGTTATCGTATCGGGGGATTCATCTGACTAATCTCACATGAACACCATTTCCCGCACCGGGTGTCTCGGATAAACAGACTCCTCCTCGAGCCTACAACCCAAATCAGTCGGCCACGGGAACGAGGAACGTCCCTCGCACTGACAGTGATCATGTCTTTCCCCGCCTCCGCTCTACCTGGATGGAAAAGACTTGAGAGCACTCTGAAGCGCAGACCGAGGAAGAGCATCGATAACACCTGGTGATCCAAGATGACAAAAGGACCCATTGCCCGTGACAAGAGAGTTAGTACGGAAGCAGATTAGGCGAAGCTTGAGAGTCAGTTGCATGGCGCTTGCCACGTGCCAAATGGCGGCGATCGTCTCTCAACCTTCGGGACGCCGAAGGCGCTGTCAAGACATCCTTTCAACTGTCTTATAACATCAAACTCGTCGTGCTCGCTGCGACCTAAGACTAGCACTTTGGGCCGAGGGGTATTTAAGACCTGAAGTTTTCAGGCCTTAAATACCCTTCCTTTTGGCGTGACTGATTTCCGGGCTTTCGGCACCGGGACGCCGAAGGCGCTGTCAAAGACATCCTTTCAACGCCGAAGGCGCTGTCAAAGACATCCTTTCAACTGTCTTATAACATCAAACTCGTCGTGCTCGCTACGACCCAAATGGTATCTAAGACTATAGGGGGGGGGGCGGGCCGAGGGGTATATAAGACCTGAAAACTTTCGAAAAGGGTGTTTAAGGAATTCTTTCCTCAGCACAATGCCGAGCTATACCGCCACTGGCACTCCTCTTCGCCTTCCTCGTCACTCTCTCTGCGTCAGCGACAGATCTCCTACGCCTCATCCTGACTCGTACAAACGCTCGGGGTCGACCGAGCCATCCTTAAAAAGTCTCAAGGCTTGGTATATCAGCCGATTCGAGTCAACTGTTCACGATCTCCACCGAGAATTCCTTGAGAAGCTCGGAGCTGCCGTGGTGGTGAGTGAAGATACGCTTCTGAACTGACCTGAGACATAGAATCCGACTGTATCTGCGAGACTATTTCTAGAAATTGGTCAGTACAGAATCATCAAAGCTCGCAGTGTGACAAATAGCTTGCGGGAGCTGCATACGGTTAGCCAAACATGAGTGCGCGCGAGAATGTTGTCTGACGAGTGGTCAGATTGACGGAGACTCTAACGTGGAGAGTCGTCATAATGCCTCCAATCAACAAGTTACCACTTTCGACTTTGATGACCGTGACGATCAGGCGGCCATCTCTGAAGAAGACTCAAATCTCGTCCACCCTGCTTTCGGTCACGAACATCAAGATGACTCGGTGACACGCTCCAAAAAACGTAGAAGGGAATCATATGATATCTCGGCAATTTCTAGTCGATCGAAGAGCAAGTCTAGGAAAGAGCACGACCCCCAGCGGGATCGGCGTCCAGCGAAAAAGGTGACAGCTGGCGAAGCTATGGCCATATCCAGAGAAAAAATTGGCCGATAAAGCTTTGCTGTAAGCTTCTTGGCATTGATTGGCGCGGATTGAGACTGACTTTAGGCAGCTAAAACAGTTCAATGAATTACATTAGATGTTCTAGTCAGACTTTTGTGGACATCTCGTGTCGTATTTGTCGATTATCTCCTTGCACCCTCGTTCTCGTCCTCCTCATCGTCCTCAACCTGCTCATCATCCTCATTGTCCTCCTACTCATCATCATCCTCATCGTTCTCCTACTCATCATCATCCTCCTCATCCTCCTCCTCATCCTCCTCATCCTCCTCATCCTCCTCATCCTCCTCATCCTCCTCTTCGTCCTCTTCGTCCTCGTCTTTGTACCACTCCATCCCTCCCCTTGCTTTGAATCTTCTGATTTTATATTCCTCCCCTTGCTTTGAATCTTCTGATACTTGGGGAAGCGACGATAAAATCAGAAGATTCAAAGCAAGGGGAGGGATGGAGTGGTACAGCCAATGCAGGATGGATGCAGGTGCAGATTCCCAAGTTTGGTTGGCACTACCGAGATATCCTCGCAGTTGTCTGACTTCGGTCTTGTTGGTCAATGCAAATTCGTGTGGTACTATGACTTGGTGAAAAAATCGCCAGGGGAGATGGAGAAAGAAGCCTGTGCGATCGATATAGGGTTTGCCACGGGAACGGTAGCACGGGAACGGTTAATCATGTCTTTTTGGCATATATCACCTATGCCAAAAAGACATGATTAACCGTTCCCGTGGTAACCGTTCCCGTGGCAAACCCTACATCGATCGCACAGGCTTCTTTCTCCATCCTTCATGAACAATTGAGCGACTTGAGCTTGTATTCGTTGCTATTGTATTTGTGTTCGAAAATCGGTCTGCTCTGCACCGTCGCTATCGATAATGTCGAAAAGTGTCAGGAGTACTTGTGATTGCTGTGTTTGTCGCCCCATAGTCTGCCACTGCCCGTTAAAATCTGTGACTGCTAGCATGGCAGACCGTATACTGCCCTGTGTTCAGACTTGTCAGACTCTCGCCACTGCAAGATCACTGACGGTAATTATACGATTCCACTCACCAAGAGATTGTGAATTCTAAGGCTTCCTTCCATCCGCTCTTATGATGCCAGCCCCGATTGTCCTTACAGACCCTTGCGCCCCATTCCCACACCTCAACCCGCCAGCAAGGGACCAAGACCGTTCTTCTGAATGTCCGTCTTGATAGCATCAACTATTTGCCAATGGGCCAGTACCATTTGGAGATGGCAGAGGCGGTAATTCTGCAGTAAGTGAGGTGTGACCGGGATAGGAATTCTTCCTTGCTTTCCCCTAAGTGATCCGGTAGTGGTAAGGAGGACCCGGATGAGCTGAACTGCGAGGGCGCCAGTTGAGCTTGCGAAGGACGACTCCGCGGGCGGTGTATTCTCACCAGTGGCCATGGGCAGGGAGAGTCGGAACTGCAAGCGTTAGTGTCAAGTGAGTACCCCGTTGGCTGTGGGGAGCTAGAAGAGTATCCAGTTGACGGTGAGTAACAAGAAGAGGACCCAGTTGGCGGTGACAAACAGGAAGTGACAAGTGAGGGGACTACTGATAGGACAGAGGCTGAACGAGGATGCAGCTCAGAACCCTAAAAAAATGGCGTACAGGATTCCGTACGACCCAATCCCACCCTTGTAGACCGCATCCATCATCATTCGCAGCCCAACCCATCCCTTCGATCAAATAGCGAAGTGAAACCTATACATAAGTCGAATTCTGCCAGCGTAGGTGGCTGAATCTCACTTGAAATTGACTTAGGTCAACGGTTCGACCACAAGCCCATAATACACAGGTCTTCTCTCCCGGATCGAGTTCGTAAACCGCCCAGTCGTGCCCGCTCGCAATCCTCGAAGCTTCAGCCTCATCGGAAACCATACGCATGAGTCCAATCACGCGTGGCTTGGAGGAAGAAGACACCCTCTGCGATTGGATCTGTGCCGACAAATCTCTGATACAGAGCGATGCGGTCTCGTCTTTCATATCGGCTGACGCAGAACTCGATGAAATCGGGATCACACTAAGAATCGTAGAGGGCCACGAGGACTGATGAGTCTTGGTGAACGTAGCCCTCCAAGCAAAGCGCAAAGCGACGAGGAAGACGATGATCAAATCAGGCTTCTGATATGTTTCAGTAATCGATGGTCCGTCCCTCAAGGTGTTGAGGCATTCCGTAAAGAATCGCATTCCGATGTCGGTGGGACGTGACTTAGGTTCGAAGGTGTGGATGTAGGAGTTGAGGATCTCGATCTCTGACAGCGTCGCACCGAGATATATCGACTGGACTTCGAGGCTATCAGGCGAGTTTCTAACCCGCTCTAAGCAAGACTTGGTCACAATCGTCAACTTTCTAGCGTTTATTACCGGTACATCCGACCAGAGGGAATCCTTGAGCTGAAGCATATTCGAGGATAAGAGGTTTACAAGGCGATGCGCGTGAGGAGATATGATTTTCCACGCAGCAAGAACGGCTGGTGAGCCGTTGTCGGCAACATCGGAGACAAAGAGGGTAGTATATGCAGCGAGAGGATCAAACGGCGGTAGTGTTAATTTGGAGATCTCGGACCGAGCTTCGTCCAGTTGAGATCTGATAGTCTCCAATTCGTTTTCAATACACTCGAGATCATTCACGAGCACCAACCTCGTCGGAAGAGCGTTGTTGGTGGAGTACAACTCGAATTCCCGAAGGAAATCGTCTTGACCCATGGATCTGAAGTAGAAATCGAATACTTCACTTGGCGTAGGTCGAGCGGGCTGCTCCGAGTGAGACTGAGAGGCTGAAGCCACGCTATGCGGCCTCGAGTGATTGTCGTTACTGTCATGGTCTGGAGGCTGTTTGCGCTTTGATGGAGACATTGGATGGATGAAGACTAGTTTACACCCGAGTCTAGTCTTTCTCAATGTCACGTGATCTGGCGTAGGCACATTTTTGTTAAGAAGTGACGTGGATATCCCTCTGTATGATAAGCACCCGAAACTGTGTATATAAGATAGATAGTGATTATTTAGGTTCTATGAACCTCTCATCCATATAGAGAAAAGACGACTTGTATTCCAACAATTTTGCCCAAATCTCAAGAAGTGACGTGTTGTCATGACGGAGCCATGACGACCATGTCGTCCACGTTGCTACCACGTTGTTTGGGCATCTTGGGGAAGTTTGGGCGTGAGTGGCCAGTGAATCTTGTCTATTGGGGAGTTGGCTGGTCAATTCACTTGACAACAGGTAGTATTTAGTAGGGCAACTCATTTCCTCTCTTACCAGGGCGTAGCTATTGGCTACAAAAATTACTAGAACTGAATCACCAACATGTCAGCCACATGGCATTTATCTTTAAGATGGGAAGAGTAAGCGAGATGGACAGTTGCTCCTTACGGAGACAGACAGGTGGAAGAGTAAAGGCAAGGAATGGAGAACATGGCTGAGACATGGCAAACATTGCCCACATCGGACAAGTCTCGCTAAGGTTAGGAAAGCGTAGTATATATCTCATTGCTGGGAGAATGGATTTCCCCAGCAATTCTTGATTGTTGTCGTAACCTAGTATCTTAGAATCCCAGTAACCTTAGTCTTAGATTATGAACTTCTAGAGCCACTATCAAAAGACCAAACCCCATTGATGCTGGCAACTGGCTACCTTGCAAAGTCCCCAGGTTACTTATCAATAACAATATTTCCCGGAGATTGCCAAACTTTGCTTATGTATGGCCAACTCCGGAAATCCTAGACGAACTGTACTCCGGATCCTTTCGTGCCGATCGGCAGAGGCATCATGACACCTGTTGCCTTGCCGTCAGAAAAGATGAACTAGTGAATAGACAAGAGATAACAAGTAGAGTGGAAGGGAAAGAGAATGACACAGAATAGTAGTTGACTGAGTAGTTGACCGGGAACAAGATAGATTCTGGAGACAAGGTTAACAAGACTGGGGATCTTAGAGGGATACCAGTATAGCTCTAAGATGACCAAAAGCAAGACAAGGACGTGTTCTCTGGATGAATAACTAGAATGACTCAATCGAGAGATCCTGGGGATCTCTCTTACAAAACATGGCTAACTAAATACTACAAGTCGTCGACTGAATTGACCAGCCACCTCCCCAATAGACGAGATTCACCGACAAAGTGACTACTGTCCACCTCTCACGCTCATTAATGAACGTTTTTGGCCGTTTGTGGTGGCCCTTGTAGGCTTTTACGGAATGATTTAGGTCCAGCGAGACTGCCCACCTTGATGAAATACTGAGAATCAATGCCTCACGTTGGGTACCAGTACTTTTTTGGGTTGGCGGGGAACTCAAACAGGTCCAATATCGACCGATAAATGCCTATTGGATGAATAGGTTAGATCTACAGCGTCAAGCCGGAGCTCAGAAAAATATTCCCTCCATATCCCTGGATGCTCACATGGTGACCGAGTACGCGAGGTATGGTATGGCTCACATGAGACGCTGGTGAGATGAGCTTACTAAAGAGATCCTGTCTCTTACGTTGCGGCATTCCCCGCTGCCAGAGCCAAACAGCAGGCGCCCTGTTTGAACCCTACCTTCCTCCCTTGATGTTATCCCTCTTTGACTACCCCCTTCTCCATTCCTTGACTTAGCCCTCCCCCCCCCCTCCCCTCAAACTATAATGAACCCGGTGACAACAACCCCTCAGGATGTGGTCAATCCTCTCGCTCACTTGCTCTCTCAAGGAGCGATGATTCCCACACCTGCACCCGGCTATTCCTTGACGCTGACTCATAAAAGATTGCGTTTCGGCGATGATGAGGAGTCTGAGGTCCACCTGAGGATGGAGGATAACGTGGATGAGGGGAATGTCAGCGATGGAGCTGCTATGAATCGGATGTCGAAACGACAGGTTGGCCGATTCACATTCCACAACCCCGTAGCTTTGGTTGTTGATTGATTGACTGATTTACAGTTGAGGGCCGCTCTGCGTAAGACACAATCTAAAGTGAAAGAGCTCGAGAGTATCAACGCTACACTCCTCAAGGAGCTCGACATCGCGAGACAAACCCGTCGCGATGCATTCCTCACGTCTCTTCGATCTCTGGACCCAACGTCAAACGAGTTCATCCAGGAATGGATGGACAATCAACATAATATTCTGCAGTATATCCGTCGTGTTGCCCCTCGACTCATTCGGTCTCGACCCTTTGACCATCTTCGACCTCTGACTCGACAAGATTATCTCACGAATTACCGCGGAGTACAAGCAACATTACGACCAATCGTCCAGGAGGGCAGGAGTTTCCTCCGCAACGTTACAGGATCGACAACGGCAAATCTTCTCTCTGTCGCGAAGGCCCTTTGCGATTCTGATCCATACTTGAGCTATCCCACCGAGCTCATAACTGCTCTCACGGCGATCCAACGTCTCGGTGCGGATGGAAAGACGACGAGGATCATTAACCGCCCCGTCTATATTCTCGAGTCATTCAACGGTCTCACGGCAGATACCATGGCGGAAGCTGCTCGGAATTTTGCGACTGCTGCGGAACTCGTGCGACTGGATCTGGGGGATCTGCCTCAGACAGGAGTATGGATGGGGACGCTTCAGGTCGCGGGTGCATGGGCTGTTTGGGTGTACAGAGGCGTGGCAGAGGGCACCGCGACGCTGCAAGTATATGATGAGCATAACGAGTGGAGTGATCATGAAGTCAAACTCGTGAGTCTCTCTCTCTCCTTGGGTACGGATCTCTGCCTAATCGCCCCGACAGGCATTCATAGATCCTGTGGCACAACTCCTTTCTGGGACAGAAATTGAGAGGACAGAAGCGGCAGAGGTGGTAGGAATGTCTCAGGTAAAATTGGTAAGCTACCCGAACTACATCGTCCGAAGCTGTCTTCAAATCGCCTTCGGCGTTGTCGTCGTCGTTGTAATGGTTCTCCCCTCTCTGATACTGTCATTCCTTCTCGCTCTAAGAACTTCGACTCTCTCTCTCTCTCTCTCTCTCTCTCTCTCTCTCTCTCTCTCTCTTTCTCTCTCTCTCTCTCTCTCTCTCTCTCTCTCTCTCTCTCTCTCTCTCTCTCTCTCTCTCTGTGTTTCACTTTAAAAGTATGCTGATGTGGACAGTTTGAGCATGCTTCGCTTGAGAGCTCCGGTCCACTATCAGTCCGAATCATACAAGCTTTGATTCACTCGCCTGATCCGATCCTCACCTCGAAGAGACTCTTGATTGACGACCCTATCGCTTCATTCGATGAAATCGTCTTGGCTCTCAGGGACCTGCACTTCAGGTGTGTGTTGGATGCGACAAACATGGGTACAGAGGTTTTCGACTACGTCCGTTCCAACGTCGTTTAGTATTCATTCAGTGGATACGTTTCGAATATTATCCAGCTTCAATACGAGGTATATTTCGACTCACTTACTCGACATAAGTATGAGCCACCCATTCGCTCAATTGAATATTCGACAAAGCCTGCTCCTATTCACTACTTTGCTTGCTTCCTTCGGTGGGATAACTGCGAGATGAACGCGCGACCCGACAAGAACGCGTCCATGACTTTAAGCGAGAACGCCAGACAGCTTCGGCGCAAGCACGATCAGTGCCCTGCGTTGTCCGAAACTGGGAAGTCGACTCAGCATTGAGGAAGAAAGCGGACGTGTCGGTCGTATGGATCACGGATGGGGAGGGGGTGGTGTCTGATCAGGAGATGGTGTCGTCTGATACTCCGGGGTGTCGCTGAAAGCTGTGCAGTATTGTCGTTTCTCTCCTCTTTCGACGGGTCGTTCTTTTCGTCATTCCCCTCTCAAACGCACAAACGAGCTTCAACCTCTTTAATCCTCAGTCTCACCTGCTGACCTGACATTTCCACTCATGCATACATGGGGATGCTACATTTCTACATAGTTGCTGAGCGAGGTTCTCGTGCCAATGATCCTGCGCGATGCTCAGGGAGTACCCGAACAAGATGAGGATGGTGACAGGTATTCGATGCAAACATGCGTGTGTTCGAGTTTCCACATCGCTTCATCCCGCTGTCTCATCCTGCACCATGTCATGGCACCTTGACAACCAATGAGCATCGTCTCGAATGCTACCTGAGGGAATCTTTACTCTTCCACTCAGCTTGGAGCGATCATTAGCCATTGAGGTACCTGAAGAGTCAAGGGTTGTCCATTAGTTGTCAGAAGCGGGGGTTAAACGTTGCCATACTAGCCTCAAATTGAGATCCAAAGATGGGAAAGAAAGCTTTGTTCAATGGCGAAGTTGATATTGAACAGAAAATTAGTTCATTCAAATATAGGATGCAGAAGTGTACAAATGCCCGATGTATACAATTGTATGTATATAAGAGTACAGGGTATGGGACTCGGGAGTTCAAGGGAACAATCAGTATATCAGGTTGACATGCCATGTATACGACATCGTAGCTCCGTACTCCCTGGTACTATATATGTAGTAGAAGCCCTCCGCTCTAACGAATGTTCTTGATATGCAGCCATTGCTGTGTAACGCAACTTGCTTATTGGGCTAGTCTCCTGGTATCATTCTAGCCGTAGCTATAGATACGTCCGTACCATGACATCGGGATTCATTCATGTTCTCGACTTCCAAGAGACGAGATACTATACACCGTAACGGTCTTCCGGCCTACTTGTTCCCCAAGCCTCATGCTGGTTCAGCATAGCCCGAAGCTGATTCAGCATGGCTTGGTACCGAGTCATGGTTGCCGAGCATGGGAACCTTATAGTAATAAAGTACTTGCCGTAACTAGTAGCTTCATTAATGGGTAACGTCTTTCATCAATGTCCGCGCGTCACTGCGTCCGTGCGTCCGTAGTCCGTAGTCATAGTACGCTGGGCGCACCATGACAGAAGTGCTCTGAGGAGCGCTCTAAGAAGTGCTCTTAGAAGGGCTTCCAAAAGCACTCTGAGAAGCACTGTTTGAAGCTTTCTTAGACTTCTACCTACACTTACCCCGCGACGCGTCATGGTATGAGGAGGGGCCGGTATGACATTCACAAATGTGGTGGTGGCAGTGGTGGCAGTGGTGGCAGTGGTGAAGGCGAATGATGAGGTAGTTGATATTGAGGCCGGAGATGGTGACCGCTTCGAGGCGGTCTGTCTACAATGTGATCGGGATGAGGTGGGATCGGGCAAGATTGGGGTTCGTGTCGAAGGTAGGACGACGAGTATGTCTACAAGAAGTCCAAGGGATCGTGGTGATTCTCATTTGGGATATGCTGTTGATAAATACCAAGGCTTCCAGTTGAATTGTGAGTGGCGAATGAAGGAGGCATGTATGGAGCACCTGGATGACCGAAGATGCTTGGTGGATGCTTTGCTTCGCAGCTCTTCTCGCCTGTTGAGGTGTCTTGGCTCTTGCCCATGAGTGGCATCGCATTCACAGCAGACGACAAGTGCAGCAAGGCATGAACAACTGGGGCCCAAAGACTGCTTGTGCTTGAGGACACGAAGCTCAGCTATGAGATCCGAGAGCAGGACCTGTGTGTGCCATTCCCCTTTCAGATACCCAGGTGATGGTCTGGAGAGTGTGAAGATCCCTCTGCCTCCCTTGTCATCCTCGTCTTCTGCCTCCCCTCTCTTACCCCCTCAGATTAAACCAAATCCTCTCCGATGTCTCTCCACTTGTCTCTGTCCTGCTTTCATCTCCTCCATCTGTACTCTCGATAGATGTGGGTCGAGAAGGGTCATTGCGCCATCAGTAGAGGTTCATGACCCATCCTAGCCCATAGGCGTCTAGCCAAACATGTTCGGAATCCTCTTGCGGTACCCGAAGAAGATTGCCATAGTCACAATGCATTGAGGAATAGGCGACGGGTCACATATCCCTATTCAACGCTATGAACATAGTCAGATACTCGATCACCTGGTCCTTCTCCTCCTCGAATCCCCAGTCCGAGACATCCAATTCGTTGAGTTGCTGATATACACTACCAATCACGCCTCCTAACAGACTGACACATCCCTCGGTATCCCCCTGACACCCAATGCAAACGCCTCCTGCCTGTCTTCGTCCATTTCTCCCGACCTTCCACATGCAGTCGATACTTTTTATCAAGCACCGTTCACATTTCTCATCCGTTTTGACCATCTGTGTGAAGGACGATGATGCTAACGAAGTGGTGAAAGTCGGAGGACCAAGCTGGGTTTGAGTTCTCGATCGGTCCCCACCTTGGACATTGGTGAGGGGCGGCGACTTTGGGCTAATAGATGGGGAGGGAGGGGATTGGGAGAAGCGACGAGTTCGCTTTGGTCTAGGGGTTGGCGCATCCTAAAGTGCTCGATCAGATTTCTCGACAAGAACGCAAGTGGTAGGCTGTGAGAGGAGAGGTGTGTGTGTGTTTTGTGGGAGACAAGAGGAGTTGCGAAGGAGGGTAGCCTACGTCTTCCGCTCCTAGTCCAATTCCATCGTCGGGAGCCTCTTCCCTATATCCCTCATCCCCACCACCGTCGTATCCGATATCGCCCATCTCACCTCCAAGACTCCCCCAGTCTTCACTGACATTGCCGACCATCGACATCATTGAAGCTGGCTTGAAGTGACCAGTTCCAGGATCTTGGTTCCTCCTTCCATGTTCCTTCTCGTCCGCAATCTTATGCCTTCGCTTCTCTTCTTCCAAGGCCTCCTGAATACGCCTCTCCTCTTCCAACGACTCCTGCCTCCGCTTCTCCTCCAACACCTCCTGCCTCCGCGTCTCGTCTAAAATCTCCTTTCTCCGTCTCTCCTCTTCCAGAACCTCCTGCCTGCCCCCTTCTCCCTCCAAGACTCCGAAGTGCAACGAGCCAGAAAACGTCGGTTCCAGAAGTCTGAAAGTATTTGTCCGAGCGTGAATCTCCTCTCGTGTTTGAGGAACCATCGACTTCTTCCTGACGATCTCGAGGATACGATCGACGTAAAGCTCATACATTGCGGGAGGATCGTTCCAGAGAGAACAAGGTACGGTCACGTACAGTGGATCCACCCTACCGAGGTCATTCGTCAGTCAAAATCTCAAACAGATGCCTATTCCGAAGAACTCTGTGGGAGGAATCACACTCTTTCCGTAGAATAACAAGTACGACAGTGCGATGTAGCAAGTACTCACGAGCCAACTCGCTTTCCGGCACCGTACTCCCGTTGAAGATGCTCGCAGTTGAGATCGAGCGCATTCTGCACCAAATCGATGACACACGTATGCCAATACCAGACATTCACCGCCGACGTATCGGGCTCGCCTGGATTATACTCCCTGATGGGAGATAATCGACGCTTGCTGTTCACCGAGAGGTTTCGGAAGCCTTCCATCCGCTCCTCAACAGTCTGAGGTAGTCTTCTCGAAGATGCGGACATGTCGACTGGCGGTCGGGCGAGTCTGTTTATAGTAAAAGGTGGAAAAGGGGAGCGTCAGGCCCCTGCCCATCAAAGCAGGCCCACTGTTTAGAAGTGACGTGGATATCCCCCTGTATGAAACATAAGAGGTTCTATGAACCATAGAGAAAAGACGACTTGAATTCCAACACCCAGCAAAGCAGGTGCTTTTAGTTCAGCCTTGTTTTGTTTTCTCAACTCTCGGCGTCTCTCCTTTCGTCGACGACCTTTCATCTTCCATAATCAGCCTTGATTGACATGTCGGGCCGTCGTACCATTGCAGCTCGCTCATCGTCCAACGCGGTGCAGCCCATAAGACAATCCCGACCTGTACGTCTTGCTCATCTTCTCAAAGACACGTGCACGTCGACGAACCTCCAATGTCCATTGTGTCGAATGCACGCCTAGTTCTCGAGTAGAAGATACTGATCACATGCAGAATATCACCACTCGCTCAAACACTCAAATCCACCCGATAACCTCATCGTCTAGGTCCACGATCGAGAAGGATGTGTCAGAGTTGGAGCGCAGAATGATCGTGGGGTCATCTCTCACTTGCCCATCTGGCTGATATTGATGCTCTTTCTCGTCTGCAGGGCAGCGGATCCGAGTCGGATCAATCGGGCTCGAAAGAGGCGACGGCGGACCTGGAGACATACCCGCAGTCGAATACGGCTCCATCATCCGAGCGGAGTGATAAGAGTGAGAGTGAGAGTGAGAATCCTGGTAGTAGACCTGGGTTCAAGGCGAAACGAGCCAAGGAGAAGCTCGTCAGAATAGTGAGTAGGGGAGTTGATGTTGTTGGATAGACACAGGGCTTGTTATCGAGGAGAGAGCGGTAGGATGCTGATACTCAATATGTTCTCGTCTTCGCCCCCTACACGATGTCCTCGCGAAACTCGATACTTACCGACCGCTGTCTCCCCGTCTCCCATCGTCCCCTCTCCCCCCCCCTTCCCAACTTCACATGTCGACCTATCCGCCCTCTCTGCCCCCCCGTCGTCTCGTCCTTTTCTTTGACGTCTCGCGCCTTCACCGCTACGATTCTCGTTCTAAACGAAACAGAAGAAACTGATTGATGATCCAAATATAAACACACTCGTAATGGATTCGAGCGATGCGTGTGAGAGATGTTCACAGGGAGGATATCCCTGTGTTGTTCGGCTCAGAGGGACACGCATCGCCTGTGTTGGGTGTAACAAGGCTCCGTGCTCATTCAACGATTTGGTTGGTGGGAAGAACCCAATCAGGGGGAAGGGCTTGCTTTTGAAGATTACGGATGGATTGAAAATGATTGGGGATGGTATCAAGGACGGAGGGAAGGACGGTACTATGGACAAGACTGAAAGTTTGGACATGGCCGAAATGATCAAGTCCATAAGATTGCAACTCTTGGAAGATCTGCCGCAAGGCATGGGACTCTGATTCAATCTGACAGGTCAGAGGGGTTTGGATTGAGGCGGAGGCGGAGAGATGAAGCTATATGCGATATTCAATAAATATATTAGGCCTCTCCCTCTTTCTGCCTTTTTTACTTTCGGTCCGGATCCATCCCAGCAGGAGCAACATTGTCAGAAACAAATCAAGAAATCCATGGATGTCCTGGCACAAACCATCCAAAACTGTGATCAGCACCATCATAAGAAAGGATAAGAGCGCAGTTCTGCCAAAGATCCCCCCGATGAGAAAAGTCGAAGTTCATGTGCTTTTCCTGGGCAGTATCAACACACTAAGGCCAAGACGAGGCCGGGAAGGAAAGAATTCCTTAAATGCCCTTTTTGAAAGTTTTCAGGTCTTAAATACCCCTCGGCCCAAAGTGCTAGTCTTAAATACCCTTTTGGGTCACGTGATGCATTTTTTTAGTATCACGCTCAAAAGGCAGGTTTTTCAGGCCGGTCCCTAGAAATTCTATGCATGAAAGAGATGTTTAAAGCAGAGTTCTACCAGTTAAAGAGGAGCAATGAAAAGAAAGTTTCAAGCAAAGGAGGGGGGTAACTCACCGCCTTGTCCCTGTCAATCATCATCCCCATGCTGTTCATATCAGCCATTCAAGATCTTGCCGGCTTAAGACATAGGTAGATGGTTTTGGGCAAGTGCGGCTGTTATGGCCATGTTGAGCACATCGACGGCACTTATGCTTGCTCTGGGACGTCGCCATTGCCGTGATTGTCCTCGCCATCGCCATTGTCCTTGCCGTCGCCATTGTCCTTGCCATAGGCTTGAACCTGTTGAACCTGTTGTGAAGATGGAGCTAGGCCAAACCGCTGAGATGCTGCTGTTGGTGCTTGTCCAGGAAGAGCTCTTTTCTTCTTTGTTTGACCCAAATCTGTCTTGAACAGAGGTAAGGCAAGATATGTGTCTTGCAGCAGGTCATTGATGGCAAACAGGGGCATGACCAATGAATAGGTTGCCCCCCAGGATGTTGTGAGATGTATGGGATGCTTTCTTGATATGGCCAAGTGTGAGGATGTGGCCAAGACATGTCTGCATGGCAGGAGATGCTCTGATGGATAGCCACAATCACAGCTGCAGTTGATATCGGTTGGATCAATTGTGTTTGTCACATTGCCTTTGCCCTGCTGTTGGTGATAGAGCATCAACACGCCCAACTGGGTATCAACAAGACAGACTAGCAAGTAGACAAGAGATACTTAAGAAAGTAGAAAGGGAGAGTGGTACAAGATAGTAGTCGACTGAGTAGTCAACCGGGAACGATGTCACGATGCCTCTGCCAATCGGCGCGGAAGGGTCCGAAACAGCTCTGCTGGGGATTTCCAAAGATTATCGATTATAAGCAAACTTCGGTAACCTTGGTATACGATGGGTGTCGATGAGCAACCTGGGGACTTAATTTAGTAGCCAGTTGCCTGCGTCGATCGGGTTTGGTCTTTCGATGTTTCCTAGGACTTCATATACTTGGACTACGGTTACTAGGATACTAAGATACGACAACAATCAAGAATCACTGGGGAATCCCTTCTCCAGCGATACCGATATATATATTTAGCATTCCCTCACTTCAGCAACGATTGCCCACCATTAACAATCTTTGCTTTGTCTCAGCCATGTTTTCCGTTATTTGCCTTTGCTCTGTTACCTATTGTCTTCCGCAAAGAATAACCGTCCCCGGTCCCTTACTTCTTCCGTCGTATCCTCTTTATGCATGTTACCCGTATTGGCTTAGCATGTAGAGATGGCTGGTCGACGTCTCGATGTACCTTCCTCTTACGGTTCCTTGTTTACTGGACGATTACCTCTTGTGGGTCATCATAAGCATTGATGTCCAATCCTTAGCAATCTTTGCTCAGGTTTGTCGGCAGTTGTCCTGATGGCTGATGGTCGATCTTGTTTTCCTCTTTGATCGATGCCCGCTACCTTGGTGAGAGCATCCTTCCTCTTCTTTATACTCCCGTCTTACTTCTTCTCGGTCTAGAATCACCTAGGCCTGTCATGAGACTAGTTCGGGATACCAATCCATCAATAGGGGGATCCTTTGTGGTCCCGGTTGGTTCTAGTCCCTGTCCGGTGTTTGCTCTCATCGACCTCCTTTGGAATGCAAGCAATGTTTGCTATAGATGTCTAATCGTGGGACATCGTGTCCAATTTATACCGTCGTTTGTTGGTCTTTGCTCAATTCATGACAAACGAGATAGATTACTGGGGACAAGGTAACAAGACTGGGGATCTTAGAGGGATACTAGTATAGCTCTAAGATGACCAAAAGCAAGACAAGGACGTGTTCTCTGGATGATTAACTAGAATGACTCAATTGAGAGATCCCCCAGACTGGGGGATCTCTCTTACAAACATGGCTAACTAAATACTACAACTTGTCGACCAGCCACCTCCCCAATAGACGAGACCTTTCCTCAACAGACTAGATCCGCCGACTAGCCGAATGCCCAAGATGTCCGAGAACGTGGTAGCAACGTGGTCGTCATGGTTCCGTCATAACACATTGACACCCACGCAACACGCAATATCAAATTTCTATGGTGATGAGTAAAGGTATAGAAGGGCTAGGTGTATGGTAGAGTGCTCAAAAAAGCGGTGATTAACGGGATCCGGTGTGGCGAAAGAGGAGCTCTGAAGGTAGGTGCATATTATGGAAGTACTCAAAACTCATACTATAGATAACAGGTCAGCCAGACATCCGTATATGCCAGTAAATTGGGATCCGGTATGGCCACAAGATGGCCACAAGCCGGATCGTGACAACTTCCTCCAGTGGCAACTGCATGTTTGATGCTTTTGCCAAACTCTTGGATCCCCCAAGCTCCAGAGCCATAACTCAACAAATTGTCAGATTGTCATGGATGCAACCAGAGAGTGAGGTTGCAAAATGTCAAAGGGGCCCTCAAAAACAGTCAACTCGTACGAGGCGCCTGCTTTGAATGAACCAGACACCTGCTTTGCTCAACGAGGCGCCTGTTCTTTCATATTTACCCCACTTTTCCTTCCCTATCAGCACCACCTCATTCTTCAGCAGACTGGCTCACAGAAATGTGCCCAGATTAATGCTCCATCAGAGCCTCCTCTTCCAGTATTCTGGATCTATCTAACAGTGTGAGCCAGCCTCATGGGACACTTGGTGCCGGTTGCTGATCTTCTCTGTAGATATCAAGATTTCTGCTGTTACAGATGACTTGAGGAGAACCACCCTGTAAATGTTGCTGATGTACACCTTCACTGCTGAATGATGAAGATGCGTGCAAGATGGCCTCAAATGTGCAGAGGCACATTCGAGATACCTCCCAGCAAGAGCCGAGACGTTCTGTTAGAAGTGATCCGAGCTTGAAGTTCTGTTCTGCTGCAGTGTACATACCTTGCAGTATGGCAGACGACACGCGAGGGACAATATTGTTGATGAGATCAGAGGCCAGAACTGGCAGGGAAGCCGTCGTGATGGTTTCGCTAAAAATGGTGTGCTTGCCAAGATGCTTGAGGATGGAAATTTGGTAAGCAAGAGTGCTGAGAGAATCTGGATTGTTCTATAAACAAGTCAACATCAGAGGCATCACGGAGGGACATACCTTGATGGTGTTTTCAATGGTTGCGATCAATCCAGAGCTCTTTCATTGCAGCCTTGGACACCGAAGTTGATGAATTCCATTCCAATCTCCGCCATATCAGCTGGCGAGGTTGATTCTTTCAACAGCTCCTTCCAAAGAGGAAGCTCAGGGAGCGATGTAAGGAGTCTCTTCCCACGCTGGATTGCCTTGTCCTCCGCCAATTTCAGTCTACTCTCCCAATTCATCTTTGTCTCATAGGATGTGGCTTTCAAATCATCAAGTTTCTCGACAAGCTTGGTTCTTGCATTCTCCACTTCCGCTGTGAGCTTCTGAGAGCTCTCAAGCTTGATCTTCCAGGTATTGACTAGATCTCTGTGCAAATCTGCCTGTTTGTCCAAGGAGCGTCGGAGAACTTGGAGTTCCTCTTCAAAAGCCTTATGTGACTCCTCCAGTTGGTGATTCTGGGCCTTGAGCTCCTCGTAAGACTGTAGAACCGATGTGAATGCCTCGCTTTTGGACATGGCCTCAGATTTCAGCTCGGTAATCTTGTCATTCAGCTCTAGGATTTGAGACTCAAACACGTCCTTCTCAGCCTCAAGAAGCTCGGCTTTCTCTTTGTCGTTGGTGAGCCTATGAGATCTAAGATGGTCGCGATCGGCTGACAAGTCTTGGCGACGTTTGGGAGTGTACATGCTGTACCAGATCAGTCGACACGCGCATGTGACGTGAACACTAACATATGATAGGATCTTCAGTGAAGGAGTCTCGAGGGACGTCTTGTAGTAGAGTACTGTATAAGCTGGGATGATTCAGTCTGTCAAAAGACCAGATACGCTGGCAAACGAGCAATCATAGCATGATGAGGGTTAGGGGGTTAGGGGGTTAGGGGGTTAGGGGGTTAGGGGGTTAGGGGGTTAGGGGGTTAGGGGGTTAGGGGGTTAGGGGGTTAGGGGGTTAGGGGGTTAGGGGGTTAGGGGGTTAGGGGGTTAGGGGGTTAGGGGGTTAGGGGGTTAGGGGGTTAGGGGGTTAGGGGGGGGGGTTTTGGGGTTT
>MCFC01000108.1:0-45096 GCA_002105065.1 Naematelia encephala
CTCGTCCAGACAATCGGCTTCCCGGAATAGCCAAACTAAAAAGCTCAGTTCTTGCTGCACTTGTTGGAACGTACCTTGCTGCCTCAGAATCTGCGCCAAAGAAGTCGCGAGCAGTGTTTCTTTCCGAGATGAGGATGCGAGGTTCATCGATGCTGAGGCAGACACTCGAGGCAGCGATTTTCGGGGACTGCCAAAGTCAGCGAAGTCTCGCGAGCCTCAGCCGATCACTCACGAGGTAATCAGCGCCTCGGCTTCGGTGAAGGCCGTGTCCAAGGTTCCAATATCCGCAGAAGCATGGACGAATAGCTCGTTGGCCTGCTCTGTCTCTTCGTGACGAGCGAGAAGCTCGCCACGCAATCTTTCGATTTCGATCGCATCCGGACCGTCAGCAATGGCCAGGTTTTTTGAAGCCTCTTCAATTGTAGAGTCGGCCTTCTCCAACCGTCGCAGCCGATATTGTAGATGCGCAAGTTGGGTCTTCGCTCGGGTCACCATGGTGGATGTTTTAGTTGCGGTCGCGACGATTTCAGCTTGCTTCAGATAATATTCGCATTCCCTGACAGTTCCACGTTGAGCAAATGCTTGTGCGAGGTCGAAAAGGGCGCTGAGCAGGTTCTGCGGACCATTCAGCCGATATTCTGATACAGTGAGCACTCACCTCGGCAATATGAAACTGTAACGTGTGGAGTCGACGTCCTGTGAATGTCCAAGCCTGTGGGGCTGCCGATGTCGGGGCATCATCCTTGGCAGGTTCGTCTTGGCCAGCCACCTTTTTGACTTGGGCAGGAGCTGCAAACGGGTCGTCTTGATCTGCGGTGCTAGCCTCGTTCTTAGCCGGTACAGGAGACTTGATCTCTGGCGCTAGTCGACAGATTGCATCCGCCGCTCGAGCGCAAAGGCGGAAGTTGCAATTCAGATGATTCAGGGCGCTTGAGGTATCGTCTCGAGCAAGGCCCATAGCCCTTAATGCCTGGTGCGCCAGACTGACTCTTTCAATTTCTGCGCACCGATCAAGGACTCGAGCAGTAAGGCTTCCACTTTTGAGCGATTCGACATCTTTGACTAAGCCCGATGCTAATATGAAATCCTCCGTACTGTTCGTTATTAGCAGGATTCTGGACATGTCGGCCATACCTTTTCTGAGAATGGCCAGTACGCGCCAGGTGTGCACTGTGCAGCAGATGAAGCTCAACACGCGTCACGGCCGATGCTGGCTTCTTTGCCTCAGCGACGAAGCGGATGGTCTGCGAGAAGACAGTAGTGGCACGAGAAATCTTCCCAAGCTTGGCGTACTCGGCAGCGAGTTCAGCTGAGCGTGATACATAATCTACGGTGATCAGTAATGAAAAATCATAAAACGCACCATCAATGAACTCTTCTCGACCTCTCAAGAGAGATCTGAGCACTTTGAGTGCTTCGACTTTTGGCAGAACATGACCGAGTAGACCGAGTAGAGATGCTAAGGCGCCTAGCAGACTGGCAGTCCGTGGCAGATCCTCAAACGTTGTTACTGGAGTAACACTGCATCGCCGTTTCGACCGCTCAGGAGCCTCCGTACTGGCCGTCTGGACGGTCGCCTTGTTGCTGATAGCTTTGACCGCTTTGGGCTCACTGACTGTACGAGAGCTTTTCACTGGGGCCCGAAGTGGTGCTCGAGTTGTCGCGGCATGTCCGAGGGGTTTGCGTTTACTTTCGTTTGCCTTCTCTACGACTGGCAATGGGGAAGGCGGGATTATCATTGCTCGCAGCTCGTGCATCGCTTGCGTTGCGAAATCAAGGACCGTCTGTGTGGGCTCGCTTTCCGCGTGGTAAGCATGAATAGCCTGGATGAGCAGAGCAGTCGCATGCAGCTCTGGACGGTGAGCCAGTAGTCTAGCATCTCCAGCGGGGTCTCCGACCGCATTAAGAGCATCGAGCTCTCGTGCATACTCGTTGAATTTGGTAGTCTCGACTCCTGAAGCCGAGATGAGAGCCATGAGTCGTGTAAGCATTCGCATGCGGCGGATCGGAAATTGAGCAGCGTTGTAGACGTCCATAATGGCGCGTCCGAGGTCCAGCGCCACTTGAGCGATTTCGACGCGATGTTGTCCTTCGTTGAGCAGTATGAAGAGCCGCTCGCCCACCAGTCCGACGGCCTCGCCTGGTATTTGAGCATTCGTCATATCGTCAAGCACCTTTGAGACTGGCATCAACATCGGATCGTTCATGATCATGAACGCCAAGCGAGAGAGTGCAGCATCCACGTCGCTGGCGCTAACGAAACCCTCGGAGACAGAAACTGATCCGGACAATTCGGCAAGTCGAGTAGTGATGGAAGGAGGAAGAGATGAGAGATAGTTGCAGTATGTTCTCAAGCCACCCTGCGCATTTTCAGTTTTCGAATCAACATATAGAACCCACTGCTGTATCTCCGTCCTTCCGTTGGCAGAAGGCAAGTAGTTCGTACTTCTTTGGGAGGTGTTCCCTGACTTGGGCCCATACGGTACTGTTGTCGTTGCCAGCGAGGGACAAGGCTTCCTTGCCCCACATGCACCCCAATTCCACAGAACTTTGCGCCTCACTGAACCGATCTTCCTTGTAGAGCTTGGTACCGTTGTTGTATGCTGCTGCGGAGAGACATCGCAGCCAATCGCCAAGTTCGATTGCGTCGACTTGTGTAGAGGCCATTTGCGTCATATCACGAGCCCGCGAGAGATACGACAGCGTTGTGCGTGCGACGGCTGCATCACCTCCCAATCTTGGAGGATGACGTGCCAGAGCAACGAGACTGTCAACAGCACCAGCTACGAGGTCCTGGGCCACCTCAGACAGAGACTGGCCGTAAGCAATTTGGCCAATAGATCACACTTACTATTAAAGAGTCCGACAGGACTTCTTCCACTAGCTCCACACCCGAGACCAACCCCTTCCGAACCGCCGTCAGCAACGATGATTCTGCACTTTCAGTAGCTATTCGTTCCAAAATCTTCACGCAGGATCGCCTTGTCCGCTCAATCGCCCGGACAGCTTTAGCCAAGCTCGCCCGAGCAGAATCACTGTCTTCGAGATTGACCAACGCCTCAGCGAGTGTCACCATATCGGTCGAATTGATAGAACTTTCGGCTGTGGCAGACGCCATTGCGGTCGCCTCGGCTGGTCATCGTCAGCTTTGTCCATGCCATGTACTCATTACACACTTAGATACTTGTCCAGAGCGAGCGTCGTCTTGGCCAGGTCACCTCCACGGCGAATCACCTCCGCTTGAGCTTCATGCGGCTGGTGCTTTCCTCGAGCAGACCGCTTTGATCCGCGGGAACTGCCTGAGGGCTGCGAGGTCGGGGTAGAGGGGGTGTCAAGGGCAAGAAGAGATCGGGGAGGAGTGGCGATACCCGGAGTATCGCTGGCCATCAATGACAACGCACGATCAATGACAGAAGAGTCGGCCAGCTACCAATATCAGCTGACGATTGATCCATCCAGGGCATACTCACGCGTCGCCCAAGTGATATCCATAGATCCATGAGCGTTGTCCATGCAGGCCCTTGGAACCATTCTTTCGTTTGGCCCCTCCGATACTGTACCATGGCTTCCACCCAACCAACCAAAACGCCAATGGCGGTGCTTCCATCCTCCGCTCTCTCATTTTCATCTTGCTTCGCCGAAACGTAAAATGAGACAGTACGGTGACAAGTTTCCCATACTTGTTGCGGCACTTGCTTAGAGGTTGACTCTTTAGGAGCTGTTTGGACGATCGTTGAGAAGCTCGTGAGGGTGAGAAGCCGGATATGAAGCCATCGCTTTGTGGATGGAGTCGCTTCCAAGGCAGACAGTCGCCGGGAGAGGAGCTGCATCAACGATGTGACTTGAGCTTGAGGGGTTTCTATGGCGAGCCGAAGAGGATGAAGGTGCGTTTCGAGCTTTCCGTCGTGAATAGGCAAGGGAAAGTTTTCCTCATTGACCTGTCCTGTCAGAGGCATCCAGCTGTACACTCACCTCAGAGCCGTGTAAAGCGATGAGAGCAATCCAAGCCGCAAGTAAAGCTTGAAAAGCGATCCCCTTGACTTCATCGCTCATTGTCGATGTCTCCCTAGGCGAGGGTAACCATGTTAGGTCCTTCCAAGAGTCGAAAGAAGGCTGCCTCTTCGATGGCTCAGACTGTGCGGTAGTGGCTCTCGACGATGTTGCCGATAATCCGGAACGCGATGGCGCAGCGTTTGACCGAGCATTCGCAATTGATGGAGAGAAGGATATTGGATTGTATAAACGCAGGATGGAGGGACGAGCAGTGCGCAGCTGATCCAGAACTCGACGATACTATCCTTCATCAGCACTGTTCGGATACGTACCTGTGTGACTCACCATTTCAAGTCGTAGACACTTTCCAACGAGCCCTTGAGCTGCTCTCTCAATCTCGATGGCCTTGCCCGGCAAACTTCCTTGCTCTTCCAGACGACGCAAAGCGACCAAAGCCGCCTCGCAAGTCTCCACCAGAGAGACAATCCTCTTATCCGTCCAGATGTCATCGCTCGTCTCTGGTCCCTTTTCCTTGGATGAAGAGCCTGATGTCGAACCGTATTGGTGTCCGGATTGAATCGCAGCGGTGAGACTCTTAAGTGACGAGTTGATAGCTTGCATGGCGAGTCGAGCTCGTTCTACAGGTTGAAGCGACGAAGTAGCAGCATCTTCTTCTTTGCTTATATGGAGCTTGTCTATCGATGGAAGATCATTTTCTCTTGATTTACCTTTGTTAAGGGGTACCGAGCTAGTATGTGACGGCGCAGTCCGCACTGTTGACTTCTTCGAGCTTGAAGGAACTGACTTTTGTTTTGAAGTGGAAGAAGCTGCAGACCTCGAAGTCGTTCTGACGGCACCAGCAGACTTTGAGGCGACCGCTGGTGTTTTTGTAGCCTTTGATGGACCGTCAACTGTAGTAGCATCCTTAACAGCCGTCCGACGAGTTCTGACTGTTGATTCCTGCGGTTGAGATATCTTAAGCACCCTCTCCATACCCTTGACCAACTCTTCCTCTCCGTTCCGATCGTCATCTGTACTAGCTGCCTTTGCAGGGGTGCGTGTAGTTTTTCGAGTAGTAGTCGGTGCTACTCGCGTAGTTGTTCGTACAGCAGGCATGTTGCCTGAGTATGAATTGCGCCTGATCCAGGCAAGTTAGAATCTGCGACAAGTCCGAGGAAAAGAAAACAATCTCGTACGCGTCGAGATCTTAACGTGACGTGGTAATTTTTAACCTTCCATTATCAATTCAGCAAGCGTATTTTTGTCGCTAACTGATCAGTACCTACACTTCTTTTATCTCATTGTGTCGGAGTTTCTTACAAGATGGTCAGCATCACTGACCTTTTGAGGTCATCATCACACTGACGAGAACGTCCGTAGATCATCCCTGTCAGATGCTTCTCATGCGGCAAAGTAGTTGGTAATCTATGGGAGAGCTACCTCGAGCTATTAGCCGCTGGTGTAGATGAGGGGTGAGTCGTGTTTTTTTACATTGACATTGACATCCTTGGACCGTCACTGTACCTATACCCATTGCGAAATCGCTGTACATAGGCTAATGAATATATAGTGATGCAATGGACAAGCTACAATTGTCAGCTTTTAAATCGCCATACGGCTATCGTAGAAGCTGATCACTTTTCTAGAAAACGATATTGCTGTAGACGTATGGTTCTCACTCATGGTGAGTCTCTTTTCTCAACATGTCCCCCATTTCTACAGCCGGAAACTTAACTGACGATTCTTTAGTCGACCTTATCGAGAAATTACTGCTTTACAACCGTCTGTCTTGACCTTCCTTCAACCCACATTCAACAACTGACTGTTTCGTAGCACACGAACGAGCTGCAAGATAACCCCTGCACCCATTCAATGGAAAACATTAACCTCGGATTTATATCCATCACACGTCAGCTTCCCTGGGTCCCCCTTCGTTCCTTGTAATTACCACTACTTTAAATGTATATAACAATGCATAGAGGATCAATATCAATACCTTCTTAAACCACCTTCACCACCTGCGCACCAAACGGTTTTCCCATCCATCTCCACAGCCCAAGACTCAACGCCTACCGCCTCCCATCCTGCATATTCTTCCTTGACTTTCACTTTCCATTTTCCATTGTCCCTCTCCAGACCAAGTCTACATGGTAGACCAGCTGCTGTGCCCACTAAGAGATCAACCGTTGAGCTATGTGTGAATGCCAATGAATATATTGGAGATTCGTTTCTTCTGACTAGTTTTGGTTGTTCCGAGTGCGAGTCAAGAGTATCGATATGTCGTAAAGAGATCACACCATTCGTATGCCCCATGGCGAGTATTCCGGATCCAGGATCGTAGGCAAAGGAAACGCAATTTGATTCTAGAGGAGGTTGGATATTCGTTATTGATTTAGATCCACTTTCTTGACTCCATCCCCAAGCAAAGATCTCTCCGGACTGTGTGATGGCCAGGACGACTCTTTCTTCTCCTTGTGCCCCAAATGCTGATTTTCCAGCTTGGTCCTCCACCAACACCAACGCCTCGATAGCTTGTTTCCCCTCTACTTGCCACCGTTTGATCTCTTTGCCAGCTCCGATATCCCATACTCGGACAGTCCCGTCTTTACTTGCTGACAACACCTGTTTGCCTACTCCAGCAATAGCAAGACAAGTGACTGCTCTGGTATGTCCCTTGAGTGTCCGTGGGTTCACTCCGTCTTTACCAAATACTCGGATAGATAGGTCACTTGATGCTGTCAAGACTACCTATTCACCGACCAGATCAGCACCAGATCCCATCTCAAGTGATCGAAAGGTCTCCATCTCTAGTGATTTTTAAGAGACATACCTCTCCAGAAGGAAACCACTTGACATCCAATACATCCCCCACATGTCCTTTCAGCTCGACCGCCTCCCCTCCTTCAGTCGAGGTAGAAAGGATAGCAGCATAGCCATCAGGACCACCAACGACTAATTGATGTGATTTTGGCGAATACGCAATTGAGTTTACATGTAATGGAGGCTACGAGACATCAGCTTACCAGAACGACATTGTGGCGTTCATTAAGAACACAGATACATATACATGACCAAGATGAGAGCGGGGGAGGGAGGGAGATGCAAACTCACAGTAAGATTGGTTTTCTTCACATAAGGAGGATGTATCACTTGTCTTGGGAACCTCACTGGCACATTGACGAGATTCAAAGCAGGTATTGAAACTTGGAAAGCATTCTATAACGCCAAACATCAGCTACTCCACTCCCACCAGATGCTCTTTCTCCCAACTCTTCTTTCTGTATGGAGACCAAGAGCCACTACTCACTTTAGAAGTTCTGACGAGCTGTACACCTTCTCGAGAAGTTACACTCGATCCTCCTCCTTCTTCAAATTCCACTCTGGCTTTCCCATGTACTGAACTCTCTCCTGCCTTGTACTAAGCAAGTCCCCAGAACAGATTTTAGCATTACCAAAGGGGACGAAGTACTGGCGAAATACACAACATACACCAGAGATCCAAATATCTTCTCTCAGGATCACACCTTGTTCAACATCGTCAAACACGCTAAGCGTATCGTGCTACGTGCACCACATCTTATCAGCCGCAGTCATATCAGTACAACCTTCAAACGTACTTGGATGTCAATGTATGGTACCGCCTCGAAATCAACCATCAAGCTCAATGAAAGTTGAAACAGATCAAACGACTCGTCAGCGAAGAATGGTCAACCTCCACCACGCGCTTCAAAAAGTCTGCCTAAGAACAGATCCAGATCCGCAAATCCGGCAACAAGTAAAAGACTATCTATTCATCGCATGCATCGCATAAATCCTCTGTCTTGTCCCACTGACCCTCGCATTGCCAACCATCTATATGCGTTATCGTAAAAAACATCATAAATAAGATCTTCATCTCGACTTCCACTCTCCTTGTCAAATGTCCTCCGTATTCATTCCGTCTCGTTAGAAGAGGCAAACACTAGAATTGTCAGCGAATACACGTGTTGAGCCAAGAACCTGGACACTAACAAATTGCTCGGGAAATCATTCCTTCCTGGAATCCTTCGTGCCTCATCGAGCAATTCACCAGACCACCATCCATCCTCCGGCGTACTCGTCACAGCGATGATATCGCCTGCTTGGAAATCAAATTCTGCACCAGATTGCGCCTGATAGTCGTACAGGGCTTTGACGTCTGATCATTCTCATCAGTTCCTATCTTTTCGCAATGGTAGGCAGAGGTTACTCACAAAATAGCACTGGTAGACCTGTAGTTGACCATTGTCCAGTAGGGGCCGCGTCGGGAGGTGGCATGTTAGGTTGAGGACTAGGGCTGCGACCCGCTCGCTGATCCTGCTGAGAAAACTGTGTTTGCTGCTGGTTGCCGTAGGAAGGCTGAGGGGATGGTGCACCGTACCCTTGATACTGCTGCTGTTGAGGAGCTGGTGAGGCCGCTCGAGCATATTGATTTTGAGGTGCCGGTGAGGCCGCTCGAGCGTACTGATTTTGAGGAGCTGGTGAGGCCGCTCGAGCGTATTGATTTTGAGGTGCCGGTGATGCAGCTCGAGCGTACTGGTTTTGAGGTGCTGGAGATGCCGCTCGGTTGTACGAGTACTGCTGCGCGTGCTGAGGTTGGATGAACGGCTGCTGTTGTTGTTGCTGGGGTGGTGGTGGTTGTTGTTGTTGAGGGTATCCGTTACTCTGGCCGTATGTTGCAGGAGATGTTATGGGTGGTGGCTGCTGCTGTTGATTAGGTAGAATAGAATTATAGGCTGGATAGTATTGGTTTTGTACTGGTTGAGCTTGTGCGGGTGACTGATATCCTGGATATGGACCAGACGCAGCTTGCGAACCGCCTTGTTGGGGTTGCTGACCGTACGACTGTTGTGCTCCGTAAGCAGAAGTTGGTCGGTTGCCGCCAACCGCTGGAGGCGCATTGGCAAGCGTGCCCGTAAGAGGCGACTTAGAGCCCGCTTGTGGCCCGTATGACGGCTGTCCATGTTGTTGCTGCAGCTGAGTCTGTTGGCCGTATTGAGATGTAGGTCGATTTGATAAGTCATAAGCCGGCTTTTGTGCTTGTTGCTGCTGCTGCTGCTGCTGTTGTTGTTGCTGATATTGCCGTCTATACTCCTCAGCTTTCGAGTCATAAGCCACGCCACCTCGCTCGTCCAACGCGATACCTAAGGTTTGTGGCCCAAGTGATCCTTGATTCATGATTGGACTGGGTGAAGGTGTGCGGAATGTCGGTGGGTGGGGGGATGGACTTCTTCCTCCCGCTCCAATGCCAGCGAAAGCTTCTCGTGGTTTCCCTGAAGGAGATGGTGGTGCAGCGGGAGCCGTATTTACAAACGAGCCGGCTCGAGATCGACCAGAAACCACTGAACCAGCTCGAGATCGGCTTCGTTCCCCAGGGAATGCCTGGTGGTACTTCCCTAGTACCTCATCTTGTACCAACGCAGCTGGACTCGATGGCTGCTGAGGCGGTTGCATCATCACTGGGCTCGGTCCACGAGCCTGGGCAGCGGGTGAGGAGGGGCGAGAAGGATGTGCGCCAACAACGTCATCGGCGTAGTTGGTATAATTGACGGATTGTCGCTTAGCGTCTGGACCTCTTGATGCTGAGCGGAAAGCATCCATAGACTGCGCCAGAGCGGCGGCAGTGTGTCCGCCAGGTGGAGGTGAGAGTGTCATGTCGACCGAGGCACGAGACGGCGGGCTTTGCATCGAGTTTTGAGTTGGGCCTTGCTGGTAAGACAAACGGTTGCTTCCGGGAGCAGGCGAGACAGGCGATTTGACGCCTTGGCCATACTGGTTCCCGCGCACTGAGCCACTCGCCGAGTAGAGTGACTCCGGACGGCGAGATGAAGGAGCTCGCCGAACGCTTCCCGGAGGCGGGGGATCGCGTCTTAATTCAGCTAGGGCCTTTGCCATTGGATCTTCTTCATCTATAGGCGTCGGAGGACCTTGGCGAGATGGGATACGAGGTTCTGGCATGGTCATGGTGGGCGGCACAGGTGGAGGGGGCATGGAAGAATTACGCTCTGGCACAGATTGCAAATTCTGCGTAGGTGCAGCCATTCCCGGCAGAGCGATTCCGCCGAACGGTGTCTTCTTCTCGGGTTCGGGTGGAGGGGGAGATTGAGCCTTCGGCTCGTCTCTAAGATTGAGCTGCCTCATTGGACCATCCAAGCCATTTGGAGCTGCCGATCCGTTCCCGTTCGTCCGTATGGTCGGTTCTAGTACGGTTTGCTCGGGCTGAGGCTCGGGTGTGGGTGAACGTTCAAGTTCGGCAGCAGGTGGCGCAGCGGACATGGGCGGTTTGCTGGAAAGTCTATGGAAATTGGCAGTTCGGAATGTAGGTTGCGTGGGGTATTCTCCTGCGGAATAGTTTATGAATCGAGGTGGATCTGCAGATATTAGGAACCTGCTGTAGGCGGAACAACACGAGTCACGCACCTGGCATTTGAGGCCCAGTACCCCATCCTTTGACAAAAGTGACCATGTCGTTCTGGGGTTCAAATTGCTCTAGCTTTTCTCGCACGCGCTCGCACGACTGTGCATAGATTAGGCACGCTCCAATACATTCGGTGAACTCACACTATCGTCTTCCACGCAGACTTGTGAGACAGCATTCGCAAATGCCCAGATGATATCCTTCATCAGAGCCAATCGATCTTCCTCTAGATCTTGGACATGCTATGCAGGCGCTTAGCTCCATTCGCGCTAGTCATCGCCACACCAACTCACGTCACAGAAGCTTTTCCATTCGGACTCCCACTTGCCATTGGTATTCTGCAGGACCTGCACGAATTGCCTGAAATCTTGCTCGTTCACACCGATCGTCTGCCTGACCCGTTCAAGCTTGGCGTGCAGCTTTTCCAATTCCTTGCCCTGAACGAGCTGCGAATTCGCCGAATACGAGTTGAGCTTTAGACAATCGGATTCATACTTGTCCCTGGCCTGCACGGAGTAAGCTGACATGCAATACATTGTGCGTTCGACTTACTTTTGCGACATGGCCTTCTTGCAAGCCTTTGTTCCTAAATGACTTTTCTATACTGCCCTGCAATCCCTTTTTTAGGTTGGCCAGCCGGACCCCAAACTCTGCAGTAGGTTGCTCCACACTCTGACGCAGCTCTGTGCTGAGTGCTTGATGATATGAGGCTTGTTGGGAAGTTTCTGCGAGGAGATTTTGAAGAGAAGATGCGAGGTCGCCAATTTCATCACGTCCCAGCGGGAACTTGGAGAGCTTTGCGAGCCTTTTTGCATAGTCCTCCTCAATAGCAGCTCTGCACAGCAGGTGAGATCACCTCGAATGAACCGAGACAGAAAATGACCTACCTTTCCTTCCAATAAGCCCTCAATTCATCGATTGTTCTCGCTGCACCCCGCAGCCTGGCAGTCACGACCTCGTAGCCTCTCTCCCCCTGTCCCCAAAAAGAGTTACAAAAGTCCAATCTTGGGTCGTTGAACTCCTCAGCATCAACGGCTCCGTTCGAGCCGGGACCGCCATTATAGAACCGAGAAAGGGATGTGGTAGATTGAGAGCGCTTGGGCTCGGGCGGCGCGCTCATCGTCCTCGTGCTGTATCAGCCTCTTGTATGGAAAAAGGGGCGGATCTCGTCAATGTTCGTAGAAAAACTGAAAAAGCTCTGCGAGGATCTTTGGCCACACCAGATGTGACGTTGAGAGAAGGAGAAAGAACAATATATCACGCTGTTGACTTGTGACGTTTCAAAAAAGGCGCGCCGCACCGCCTAGAGCCGCCAAGGATACCCTTAAATGGGGGGGCTCGATTAAGTTTGTGGCTGCGATAACCCGGGCTTCCGGCGGATCTACAGGTACGTACAGGTCCCCGTGATTTCGATATTTCGAGTCCACCTGCCAAGTCAAAAAGCAACATAAATCCCGTCAGTCCTGCGCGACTAAGCAAGGACTAGGCAAGGCAGAGGATCCTCGCCATTACGCTAGCAGGTGAAGATCTACTTGTTTGGGCGTGAGGATGCCCCTCTTGTTCCCAAACCTCCGAATAACCCAGATCTTTGGGGGTGTGTTGCTTCTGACCAGGTCACAGCATAAGCTGACAAGTCTCCAGCGAATACGGAGGTCGGGAAGACTTTACTCACCACCGCCATTGTTAGAGCTACCGCTGCTCGATATGCTCGAAACGGCGAGGAACGTCGGAAGAGAGTATTCTACCTCAAGCCGGTCAGTACTGGACCAGACAGCGAGTCGGATGTGAGGTGAGCAGCTGCGATGCATGAGCTCTCTCTCGGCAACCTGGTAGCTGATATCATACAGCTATGTCGAGCGTCATACCAAGCCCTTCTCGGGTATGGTTGGGGCCCATAATTTGTATCAATACCGAGAACCAATGTCTCCGCACCTGGCAGCTCAGTTAGCGCCTGATCTAGTGAGCGAGATCAAGGCAGCGCAGACGGGTCCGAGCTGATTTTGATCCGTGTAGCCTTTTCCTGAGAGTAATGATGATATTGTAAGAGGTGTAGAACGGTATGCCCGCCAATGCTTGTCAAGTCTTGACGGACAACGAGGGAGTCTGTTCGTAGAAACCGCAGGAGGTGAGTTTATATCACTGGATACATCCTGGCAGGGGACTGAAATCGGTATGCAGGTGTTCATTCTCCTGCTCTACATCCGCCTCATACTCAGTCGACATTTCTACGTTCCCTACTACTACCTTGCGTCTTGATCGCTTCTCCCCATCTAGGCGGCATCTCGACAACCTTAACATCGTACGAATCCCTTCTTCTTCGAGGCTATCACATATCTGCTGTGCTATGTCTACATCAACCATACTACCAAAATCACACATTCTTGGCTGACTACTTTGCCGAACGAGGTGTGAGCTTTTGGACAATCGATGCGCCACCCGAGAGACATGGAACGGTAGATCAAGATGCGGTACGGCTGGGAGAGTGGTACGCTGGTATCGAGGGAAGGGGGGATAGCGTGGGCGGAGTGGCGGACTTTTTGGATGAAGAGCATGATACGCGGATAGCAGAGCTTGAGGGTATGCCGCAGAGGACGCTCAATAGTGTTTGGTGGCCTTTTACCCAGCACGGATTGGTGGATTTCATTGATTCCAGTAAAGCATGACGAGGCTGACAGTGACAGATTAACAAGAAAGAGGATGTTATGGTGATAGATTCGGCACACGGTGACCACTTTGATGCGTATTACTCTGAACCTGATGCGACACAATTACCCTCACCGTCAGCTACAGATAGTGACAGCTTGTTGAAATCATACTTTGATGGATCTGCCTCTTGGTTCACGTGAGCTTCTCACGCTACGAAGACATCCATGACGCTGAGATTTTCCAGGCAATCACACGGTCACGCGTCAGAACCTCTAGCTCTCGCCGCTGCCCATGCAGCGGGTCGCTACGGCCATGTCCTCTTCCCTTCTGGCACTCATGCTCCAGCTCTCAACCTGGCTGAAAAGCTGATCGAAACCGTTGGGGAAAACTGGGCGGAGCGAGTCTTCTACTCTGATAATGGAAGTACTGCGATGGAGGTTGCGTTAAAGATGGCTATTAGGGCAGCTGGTCGTCGATATGGCTGGGAAGGCGAGTTGGGTGAAGACGTAGGTGTGATTGGACTTCGAGGAGGATATCACGGTGATACTGTGAGCTTGAACTTGACACTTGTTTGTGGTCCAAACTTACAGAGACTGGATAGATTGGATCTATGGATGCTTCTGAGGCTTCGACATTCAATACTGCTGTGGACTGGTATCGTGGTCGAGGATACTGGTTCTCACCTCCACAGGTACATCTTGTGAATGGCAAACCGACCATTTCGACGACTCCCCCTGACTCATGGCCGGAACTTCCGTCTTCGCTCTCATCTTCTTATACAGGAACTGCAGACGGGTGGCAACTTCAATTCAATTCTTTAGCAGATATCTACGATCTTTCCTCTCGCCTCAGTTCTCGGCTGGCAAACTACTACCGGAAACATATTCGAAGTACTCTGGCTCGATTGACCAAGGACCAAGGACGCAGATTCGGCGCACTAGTCATGGAACCTACTTGTCTTGGTGCCGGAGGGATGGTATTCGTTGATCCGCTATTTCAAGCCTGTATGATTGAGGTTGTCCGATCAAGCTCGGACCTCTTTGGTAGTCCATCGTCCAATTACGAGGACGACTTGGAGAGATTGCCTACGAGAAAAAACACTGAATGGCAAGGTTTACCTGTAATTTATGATGAAGGTGAGTAGCGACCACATTAATGATGCGGTACGACGGTGTTGTGGTGTTGTGCTGAATGAAATGAAATGATTAGTATTCTCTGGGCTTCATCGATTCGGATACAACTCTGCAGCTTCAGTTTTAGGTCATACACCTGATATATCGGCCTACGCGAAAATCTTAACAGGTGGTCTATTACCTTTATCAGCCACTTTGGCATCTTCATCAATATTCAATTCATTCTTATCCGATGAAAAAGTAGATGCACTCTTACATGGGCATAGCTACACTGCGAATCCTATTGGCTGTGCTGTAGCTCTCAAAGCGATAGAAATGGTTCAGGGAAAGGGCAAGAAATGGGAAGTAGAACAGACTATGTGGAAAGGAAAAGGACGATGGAGTTTTTGGAGTCCTACATTCCTTGAAAGAGTCAGTCGATTTGAAGGAATAAAAGGCGTAATGGGAATGGGAACTGTTCTGGCCATTGAACTGGAGGATACAACAGGAGGTGAGTACTCTTTTTCTATGAATGGACTTGAATGCGTGATCGTGATCGATCATGTTCATGTTGTTAATGGGTTCAATAGGATATTCATCACATATCGCATTGGATTTCTTGACATCGTTGAGAAATGAGATCGTTCATGATTCTCAAGGTCAATTCGAACCATTTCAAATCCATTCAAGACCATTAGGAAATATCGTATACATCATCACTAGCCTCTTCACTCGTCCTCAAGTCATGAGAGGTATGGAGGCGGTTATCGAAAAAAAGTTGAATGAGTTGAAGGCGAAATGAGCCAATCAACAATTAAAAGGCGTTGGATTCGCATTGTTAGGCATTGATACGTGTGCAAATCCAATCTAGTAAAATCATAAAAAGCATTGCATGCATGATTGGTCAATCTGAATGAGATGTATATAACGATGCTGGGTATACTTTGTCACTTTGACTACTTAGTCATCCGCTTGACCACCTCGTCAACTTCTCTCTGAGCAATCCCATTAGGTGCTGATCTCCTCAATTGCCTATGTACAAAGACGATTAGCGTCAGAATAAGCGACAAGTGAGGGTAACTCCTTCTTCCTGGACTTACTCAAGTTTCGCTCGATCTCCTCTTTCTTTAGCCGATTCTGCTGCTTTGCCCCACTCGCCACACCGTACATAGAGATCCGTCCTATTCTTCGGATCACAACGCGGTACGAATGACACTGCGTGTGTAGGTTGTGGCGGTGTCAAAGATAACAAGTGGGTCTACCAAACATCAACTCACTGCTCCCTCATCCGATCTTATCCGAAAGTGAACACTTACCACGAAAGGCTCATACCCTATAGGACTCTTTTTGCTCTTTGCAAATACCTCTAGACCGTCCCAATCCTTATTCTGCGCTAAAGCCTTGATTTTGATCCACCACCAGCTGAAATCACGTCAGTTATCCACAATCCGAGCTAGAATTGGGCCTAACGCACCGCTTATCTGACACTTTCCAATCAGCCCTGACTCTCTCCGCTCGCTTGCTCAGTCCCTCAACTAGCAATCGAGAAATCAGATCGTTTACGCTCAATCCGGTAAACTGAAATTTATGATCCATTTCACGCTCGAGTGAAAGCTCGAGAGAAAGTAGCCGATGCGCGTCGTCGGTCATCTGACAAAATCAACAAGTGCTTTCAAAAAGGCTCAGCGTACCTTTGATTCGAAAATTCGATCTTTGCTCTCTCCAAAGTATTTTGCAGCTTGTCGCAAATGCTCTACTCGCTTGTCCGGGTCCTACTCTAATCAGCCCGTTTCATTACTGAAATTGCAAGGCAAGAAAACTTACACTTTCGGAGCCAGCTTCCTCCATTTCCAGACATGCACTCTCTGTCCGCCGATCATCTTGGTAATAAAAGTCCCGCAACAACTGTCGATCCCCCTGCCTTGCATATACTTGCAGGAGACGAACCGCTGGTGAAAGATTTGGCGAGATTGAATCATCGAGTAAATGGAAAAAGTCACCGGGTGACATTGACGATCGCAAATGTAAAAGAACATGGTACACTGCCCCACAATCAGTCAAGTCAAGCAAGCATCAGGTTCTCGTACCCAGGTCTGTGTCTCCAGAGTCAATCGCTTTGGTCAAAGCAATCTTGACCTCTTTCATCTGGAGCAGGAGTGGTACTTGCTGAGCCGCTCTTGGCTCGTGGTCGAGCAGCTATACTCATTTAGCAAGGACATGCGTGCCATACTTTGACATACCATCGTAGCAAGCTTGATTCTGCCCAGCTCAAAGCTCTTTTTCGCAATTTCAGCATAGCTGACTCCCTTCTCCCCTTCCTTCTCAAACTTGTCCACGATCGCCCCACAGATTACTTCATCTTCAGTTGCATCTTGACCTCTAGCTCGGGCAATCTTGGCAGACGCCCAATGTTTGAGTACCGGATCTGGACGAAGGCCAAGATGCTGAGATACTCGAAGTGCAAGAAGGTGGTGATTCCGAGAGACAAGCTGAGAGATCAGAAACGAGGGGGATGAGGCCATATACCTGGCCTTATCAGCTGGGCGTCAAGTGTCAGAGACCAGTACATACTGCTCATAGGTGATGGGTATGCCGATCTCAAAGTACCTCACAGCGTTCAAGACTTTGAGAGTCTGACCCATCGAGACAAAGTCAGTCGGATTGAACAGGTCCATGAATGCTCGTCCAAATTGAGCCGCCTATAGACTTTAGCACCAGGCTCAGGAATGGCTTTTACGTACCTTCAGGAGTCGTCTCTGATAGTATACCTCAGTCTCCCTTCCGGCAGCCTCGATGCAAGTGTCAACAGCACTCGGCAAGTCTGCACGAATGCTTCGGATTGATTCGTCTGCTTTCGGTGATTTTTTGTCAAAGTGATCCAAAGCATCGTATAGGATGGCGGCAGGATGCGACGAACCAGGCTTGAAGACGGCTAAGGTCGGATCTGGAACTTTCTGTAGGAATTCGCAGTTTGTCGTAGAGATGATTCGCAGGCCATCTAACTCGCCAACGAGAAATGCCGAGGGAAAGTAGGTATACCTAATCCTGCATTAGGCTCTTATTCACCTCAATAGATATCCCACTTACTCTAGTGTCTCTCCATGTGGGCTGACGACGACGACACGGCCTGCCCACCCCAACACGACCGCGTTATCCCCACACCACTGCGCGTTTTCCGGTACTCCGCCTCCTTCACCTTCGTGATCGCCTCCAAATCCACTGATGTCCACTTCAGAGTAGTTTCGACCGAAGTCTGCCGATACCACCCATAAGAGGCCTGTAGCGGTGATGAGGGCCAAGAAATGCCCATTCGGGGAGAGTAGGATATGCGAGAATGGACCGCGGGATACCCTCTGATCGATCCTTTCTAGCGCATCAAGCGTGATGACTGTCGAGCCAGTAGAGACTAGTATTTCAATATGACCGCTTGCTGACTGATCGGGAGGTACCAAAGCCCATGAGTGAGGGGGTTCCGACAGGCCTGTTCAGGGATTTAGGTATTACCTTTGCGCACTTGTCGATACTCACCGCTAGAAGCCATGGGTGATGCTCTTCCACCTTTCCAGCCACGCACCTCCATGAATTGTAGAGATCCTGTAAGAACCACCAAGCCATCTTCGTAGCCCTTGGCAGAGACAAGGCCCTGCTCATTAACCTCGCTACCGAATGTATACTGGTTGAAACTGCGAGGATCTGACAAGTCGTACAACCTGTATGTTCCTTCGTCGGACAGCACCAACAGGCCTTCGGACGTGAAGTGAAGAAGGATTGGAGGGGACAGGTCCCACTGTTGCGTGTCAGCTGGATCCGCTTCTCCGGCTTAGCAGCTCACGGTCAGTGTGGTAATGAGTACGCCTGACGACGTGTAGACATAAATCTTTGGTCTTCCGGATGAGTGCTTGCCGAGCAGCATAACTTTCCGCTCATCTCGCATCATGGCGATAGCACCTCCGTTCTTTGCAGCAGCGATGAGATAGTCGGATAGATCGCTGATATCCCAGGACATGGTATATACCTCCTCCTTGCGATAAAAGACATTTTCTAGAGTGTCCCACCTGTAGCCAGATCAGCGAGAACCTGTGCAGATTCACAAGAGAGTCTCACGTAGACGTGGGTATAGGAGGCACTGCCATGGAGGGCAGTTGATGCCTGTTGCAGGCTGATAATTGATATGGACAACTGGAGGAGGAGGAGCGACTCAATGGTGCATCATTGCCAGGCACCTTGCCACGTGGCTTTGTTGTCGACCGGTGGCGAGGTGGTCGGTTGTTTCCTTTGATCATTCACTACAATTACACTTACATCGTCTCCGGATTTTCGATTGGCATGCGCCCTCTATTCCCAGGAGCGACTTTCACGACCTCTAACTGACTGTCGTCTGCTCCTCACGCTCCCCGTCGCGTTCGAGCTTCCAATGATTGAGAAAGACTAGCACTATGGTTGCCCTGCCTTCCTTCTTTAGTTTCTCGTGGACTCTGCCATACATCCCGACAATCTCGCTGCCTGCAAATATTCAACGTCGCTTCCTCTCGTATGTGTTGAAGAGAGCTTTGGGTCGCTTTGTCAAAGCAGGGGGTCTGGATGTTGAAAGAATTCAGGCTCAGATCAGTGAGGGATGGGTCGAAATCGAGGGCTTGGAGGTGAATACCGAGGTGCGTTTGCTTGTTCGGCAAGCTCCCCCGGCTGACTGTAGCACCAGGAGGTGAACTCGCTACTTCCACCAGGGATACCGTTGACGCTGTCGTCTGGGACTTTGTCCAAAGTGACCGCTCAAGTACCTTTTCCAAACCTCTGGTCCGACCCTTTGTCAATCACCCTGGACACTGTCTTTCTCGATTTCAAGCTTAGCCCGATCTCGTCGAAAGGCAAGACACCAGAGACTCCACCAGGATTTCACAGAGCTAAAGGTGGTGATCGGTCATCTCCACTCGATCTTGCCAGTTCTGTTACCGAAGCCGCCGACGATTTCCTGCACGAGGAGCTAGATGCGTATGAAGAGGCTGAGCTGGACCATTCGATCCGACAGTCCTTGATTCTCAGTCAAAATGACCCTTTCACACAAGATGAGTTACCCGGCGCGTTTCCAGGTGCACCTAGCGGCTCTTCTCCCGGAGTCTCATCGCCAATGTCTCCCGGTGTCGAGAGTACCACTGTACTTGCTGGGCTGGTGGAGCGGATCCTTGCAAGACTACAAATGCGTGTGAAGAATATACGTGTGCGCTGTCAATACGATCATGACAAGTATGGAGCGATATTTGAGCTCCGTGTTGGCGAAGCTAGTTATGCGGACGAGACGAAGCCCGTCGCAGATGGACTACCGAAGCAGACAACCAGATCCGTTCGAATCACATCTGTTGAAATCTATATGCTTTCATCCCCTCAACGTACGGCTACTGCGTCCAGTACACCTGATCGACACCGCTTTTTATCCACCACTTCTCGCTCATCTTCGACCTCATCGACGTCCAGCTCAGATTCAGATGCGGGCGCCGAATTATACATGAGTCAAGCTGTGGCCGATCTTCGGGAAAGTACGGCAACAAGTCTAGCATCAGGAGCGAGTGTATACCAGAGTGCTACACAAGGGGACCTGTATCACAGCGCTTCAGGAAAGAGCGTGTATCGGAACACCTTGGGAGCGAGCGTGTACCAGAGTGCCCTAAACGAGAGAGCCGAAATGTTTGAAGAGGGCGTCGATCCAGAAGAGGATGAGCACAGTCGGTCTAGTACGCCCACACCAACTGGCCATAAGACAGAGGAGGAAGCTCTACTCCTCAGCTTTGGTTCGGACGACATCGTGCTTCAAATGACTACAACACCGTCTGCGCTGCCGAATCCCGGTCCTCAACCCTCGGCTGTTCAATTTACGAGCACTGCTGCACCGGGGGCCAATGCAGCTCGACCCCAGCCTGCAGGTGACGCGTCCTCGATTCTCCCTTCTGTCGATCTGGGGGTTTCGTGTGGCACAATTGCTATCTTTCTGCTTCCAGCGCAAGCGATGCGCCTTACGGCCGCGTTACAGAGCGTGACCCGAAAATCTCCAGCTGATCAACCGGTTCAAGCGGCCGAGTTTGGATCCAAATTCAGTCTTCAGCCACGGATCAACGCCTCTGTACGTATGAAAGCGCTGTATGCCTGCTGCGTATACGACGTGACAGTTGCAAACTCGCCGCAGCTACCGGCATCTGTCGCCGCGTTTTGGAACAAACCTAGTACGAGCAACATCACCTTTGGTCACATCAAAATCCGCCTGGAAGACCTAGCCGGCTCGTACTCATCGAAGGGATCCTTCCCAATCTCGGGCGCGCATAGGTCTCCGCTCTCAAATATTCAACAACCCCGTCCGCTGAATCGGAGAGGATCCACATATGCTCAGCTAGGGCCGCCGCCTCCAGCTATTGTCCTCACTTTGTCAGATGCGTCAATTTTTGAATACCTAGCGGTTGAACAAAACGAGTTGGGTGGAGGAGACGAGCCTCCTGGTGGCGCATTTCCGGTCCTAGTCTTCGATCATGGTCTACCAAGGCAGTACGACGCCCTCCCTGTCGGGTCTGCACCATTCTCCCCAAGCGCGCCTCGTTTATCGGCACCGACACCTGCTTTCCCGGAGTTCGAGTGTGTTGATTGGCGTAATTCTGGTCTGCAGAAAGGATCGGGAGGAGGAGAGAAGGCTTGGAAGATCAGACCCAAGGGACGAGGAGTACTCAAGGGTGTATCATCGGTCCCAGGCGATGAAAGGGGCGGTCCGGCTGTGTCAATCAGCAACTCTTCTTCAAGAGGAACAGGTGAGTTATGGTATTGTTCTCGAATTAATCTCTAGGCCTGAATATCAATCTCGCTCCCGTGCATGTCTTCCTTGATTTGTCCTTGGTCGAAAGGCTTTTACCGATGCTGCGTTCAATTGCGCCGGTCATACGCTCCCCCCAACCTAGCCCAAGCACCCCAGTTGCGGTCAGAAAAGAGCTTCTCACTCCCCAATCCGTTCTCATCAATCGAACCAGTCAATTTGTCATCGATGACCTTGAAGCACAAGCATCACAGCAAGCCGCCCGACAAGAAGCCAATCAATTTTCAAGCTCACTGGTGGCGAAGTGCCCCTTGATCCGACTGGACATACGCTGCCCTGCTCCTCTGAATCGCAGGGGAAGCTGGGGCGACGGAGCTCATTTGAGATCCGGGATCGTCACATTGGATATTCATGACCTGATAGCTAGATTGCGATCTGATAGGCGCCCCAAATTCGCTCAGACCGCAAGGCAGACTGTGGATAGCGGGAACGTTACTACAGTCGATTGGCAAAAGATGATCTTTTTCTTCTGCAGAGTGCCTGGTGAGCCATCCCCTTTCTTTAGCAGATCCGACTGATCCTGGTAGACAAACAAAGCTCGGCCTTCCTTGTCATTGGACCCTTGGCACCTGATCCAGGCGATGTCAGCGGAGGAGACGTTCTTCTGCCCACTGTTGACATCAAGGCGTCTGATAACCCGATAACAAATGCAAAGACTCAGCTCGTCACCATTCGGGTGCCGTCGATCCAAGCCAAGATCCGACAACGCGTGATTGAGGGCTTACAGTTCTTTGCAGACGATATGACACATTGGCTTGACGGCGCCTTCGGCGACGGATCAGCACCAAAACCACGCGATGACTTGAAGATGATCGGGAGCCGATTCTTTGGTGCCAAGACTTCATCCTCCGCGTCTAGCTTGACGGAAGATGATGACGACGACGATGAGGATGTCGCAACGATGTTGCGACTCGTCATCAGCGAAGTTGATATTGCACTGCATGTCCCCCGCTTAAAAGCAGAGACCGCGCGTATCTTGTCCCTACATGGCTCGGATGTTGATGTCAAGGTGGAGAGCAATATTGCTGGAAAGAAAGAAACTGCACTCAGCGTTACTGTTATGGATGCGGATTTCACCGACAAGTCGGAATCATCGACGCCTATCAGGATCCTCGCTCGTTCCACGCCACTATCCCTGACAATGCATACTCAACCCCTGCTTCAATTACGGTTCTCCTCTCTCATGGACGACGCCACGGGAGCCAAAGAAACGGGTATCAATGTCATCGGCTCTTCATTCACTTTTTTCGTCACTAAAGACTACGCCTGGATCCACGAGATGGCAAGTTTCGCCAAGACTCCAGAAGGAGTCTTTGAAGACGTCGTACCGAGCGAGGTAACAAGAGTCACCTTACAGCTGTATGACACTTCGGTTCACGCGACCGCTCCGAACCTTTCTGGGGCAGTGGTAGCCGTCTTCGGCAATGTCGAGGTCAAGACCGACATTATCAGTGATGCAGGGGAAAGTGTGGTTGATGCCGTTGCGGAAGGCATCCATCTACTCCTTATTGACGATACGTCAGCATCTAGCCAGCTCTCTTCCGGACATACAAGCTCATCAGAAGCATGGAAGGTAAGCTCCCAACTTTGTATATTGAGCTGATCATTTCAGAAAGCAGGATATGCACCTTTGGTTGATGTCGTCGTACTGGAATCCCAGCTGTCGAGGGACCTGACCGTTTCTAAGGATGTAATGGTGAGTTTCTTGTACTGAATCGTCTCTGCGATGTTCTGAATTTCGAAGCTGGATGTGATTCGGAGTCAAGTCAAGATATCTGCATGTGCAGACTCGGTTGCAACCTTTGGCCTATTGATCAGTGACTTGGCCAAGATGGCACCAGCTGCACCGTGAGCGAATGAATTTCGGCCGTCGGAAGCAGACAGCTCATATATTACAGGGACCCGGAGCCCAGGACCTCTGCTGCAGCTCTGGCGGAGAGCATCGACGTGTTTTGTGAGCTATAGTTTCCATGCTGACCTTGAGCTCATTCAAACAGCTTCTGTAGACGAGAGTGCATTCACTCGAGTTCCCGAGATCATCTCTGGCGCTGATTTGATCGAAGATGATTTGCCAACGAATCTTGACTACCTCGATCAAGCGACCCGTCACTCAAACAATGCAGCTTCCGTTGATCGCATGACTGGAGAGACTCTGCGGACTTGGGAAGCAACAGGAGACAGTTTCGACGATGCGAACGCTAAATTCACTTCGGAAGTCAACGGTGAGACCGTCAAGATCCTGATACAAGAAGCATTTGAGGTGGAGGAAGATTACTGGGATAGTTTGCCTGTCGTCAATAATGGCTTTGTTGACGAGTACGTGCTGGCTAGACGGTGATGCTGAAAGAAAGCTGAGATACTCGTAGCACACGTGTCGGCAATATTCGAGTTCGCGTGCAAGACTGCTCAGTTGGTGTTTTCCTGTACGATGGCTTCGATTGGCAGAAGACTCGAAAGGTCATTGAGGATGAAATCAAGGCTGTCCGAAGGCGCCTCGAGCGGATTCGTCAGCTGCTTGCCGCTGGTCAGAAGGCGGACGAGAGTTTCGAAAAGACCGGGAGCATGCTCTTCAACTCTGTCTATATTGGTCTAGACCAGAGTCGAGGGGATCTCGATTCAGCAGCTTTGCTTGCGGCAATTGACGAGGAGCTTGAGGAGCTTGGAGCGGAGACTGCAAGCCAGAGCTCGTGGCAGACCAACTTCCCGCCCGCTGCCGATCGCCCTACACATAAGAAGACGCGGCTAAAAGGCCGCCGGCTGACGAGATCTAAAAAAGCGCAGATAGAGGTCAACCTGTCGGGTATCAAGGCCGATGTCGATATCTATGCGCCAGACGATGCTATGGCCAGTCGAGTCCATGTTACAGTCAAAGAGCTTGAGATTCTTGATCACATCAAGACGTCGACGTGGAAGAAATTCTTGACTGAGATGAAGGCAGATTCAAGGGGAAACGTCAGGGAGACGGACGCGGATATGGTCAGGGTGGAGTTGGTAGCTGTGCGGCCTAGTCTACCAATGTCATCGGATCAGGAACTGCGGTTGAGAGTAAGTTCTTGTGTGGTATTACTTGGGGGGTTTCAGGCTGACAATCGCATAGGCAAAAATACTGCCTCTTCGTCTTCATGTCGATCAGGACGCTCTAGACTTTCTCAAGCGGTTTGGGAGCTTCTCAGCGCCGGTCCCAGATGCCCCTGCTGCCCCTATGTCTCCAGGGGTGCAGAAGGCGGCCGCTCAAGAACCGTTTTTCCAACATGTCGAGGTTTTCCCCATTGAGATGAAGCTGGACTACAAGCCCAAGCGAGTTGACTTTGGAGCGCTGAGAGAGGGCAAGACGATGGAGTTGATGAACTTTTTCCACTTTGATGGGGCGGAGATGACATTGCGGCACATCACCCTATCTGGCGTAAGTATTGTGACTGTACTGGGATGCCTCGCTGACGCTTTCCAGGTAACTGGAGTCACGCGTCTATCCAATTTGCTGCAAGATATCTGGACCCCCGACGTCAAGGCGAACCAGCTAGCGGATGTTATTTCAGGCGTTTCGCCGATTAGATCCATGGTTAACGTCGGGTCAGGGGTAGCCGACCTGATCCTTCTGCCGATCGAGCAGTACCGTAAAGATGGACGTGTTGCTCGAGGTGTTCAAAGGGGTACCAACAGCTTTGTGCGATCGACTGCGTTGGAGATGATGAAGCTAGGGGCAAGACTAGCAACTGGGACTCAGGTGATCCTAGAGAAAGCCGAGGGAGTCCTCGGCGGCAAATTTGGCGAGAGCGTCATTGGGGAGGTCGAGACAGACCCTGCGCTCGCTGGAGAACATGGATGGGAAGAGCACGGGTCTAGCTCAGAGGACGAGGCGATCGAGGTAGTGAGCCGATATGCCAATCAGCCTGGGGACGTTAGGGAAGGTGTACAAGCGGCGTATCAGAGTTTGTCGAGGAATGTCAATGCTGCGGCGCAGACCATTCTGGCTGTACCTATGGAGGTGTATGAGCGGTCAGGTGATGATGTGAGTTTGACTGATGGTCGTCCTGTAATGAGAGCCGAACTCATGTGATTCATAGGGCCCATTGAGGGCCGTTGTTCGGGCAGTACCTATTGCCGTGCTCAAGCCGATGATTGGCGCCTCGGAGGCTGTCAGCAAGACATTGCTGGGTATGCGAAATAGCCTGGATCCTCAAGGTCGTCGAGAGCAAAGCGACAAATACAAGTGAAGTGGTACCTTTTGGATCTTGTCTTGATTCCGTCTAATATACCCGCATGCCTGCGAAGTTATCTCACTTGAGGAAGTGTAGTCGTAAATTATCGTGTATCAATCAGAATATATGTTGTATTTGACCTGCATCATATCTTGAGTCGCATGCATATCTACATGGTTCATACTCGAGTACTCTAAGGGCGGCGACTTTATGTAGTGGAAGTGCCACAATGGCTATAATGCCGATGTAAGGGTTTTGTGCGGCTCTGGACTCTTTTTCGTTGGATGGTCAGGTGGCCAAGGAAAGCGCGCCCCTGAGTGATGAGACCCCCTGCTTCTTCCTCTTCTGAATCGTCCATCCTGTCCGTGACCTACTAGACGTCAGCATCAGCACTTTTATTCGACCGAATCAAGTTTCAAATAGCTGATTCACTGCAACATTGCGCTTTTGACTCGCATCTCTCAATACACCAAGGTGAAAGAAGGGGGTGACCAACCTCCCTAGTGAAAAGACCAAAGACGGAATTAATAAAGGGTTGGAATTCAAGGGGGAGCCCCGATTGCCACGCGACTTGCACGTCACACTTGACTTCCCCCCGCGCCCTTGTCCCTCTCCTCGTCAACCCTGGACCCGCTTTAGCTTGCACCCAAACCGGAACACCGCCAATAATCCATCTACCATCCCACATCTCTTGCTCTTTCAAATTCGTCCTCCCTCCCTTTCTCTTCACAAACACAAACGCACGCGCATTAAACGTCAGGGAAATTCAAAGATCAAAGATCCCAAGTCGGTCGGTCGGTAGAGATTCCGTCCTTGTCAATATACGAGTACATCCATCATCCCTTTGTCCAATCGACCAATCGCCTCTTCCACACAACTGACTAGTCGTCAATCATCAAACAACCAACTATAGCACTAGTCGACTTGCTTCTGTTCGAAGGAAGATATACACATTCCATTCCGACGCCGCTCGGTACAGACGCACTCGTTAACTTGAACGGTGGCAAGACGCGTTGGATTGTCAACATAGCCAGAACACATTTGGACGAATCCCATCTAATGTGAGTGGTTGGTTATCTCTGTTTGACTATCATCGAGTAGAGGGGGGGGGAAGCGCAGCAATACTGCTACTGGTATCTGTTCGTTCCGATTTGCTCCCCCAAGTCTGAAAGCCCCACTCTTTGACCCCACTCCATCTCAGCCTCGTCAGAGATGTTCACATCCTTTCTCTCTTCTCGAAACACTTCATGAACCATGACGCTTTTTCTTCGTCTTCCCGAAGCGCTCTGCCTTCCAAACAAGGCTTCTAATGCCCCACTCCGCCTTCCGATTGCGCCGAGCGGAGTCGGGCAAAGTTTATCGAGCTCTATACCGCTCTGGCCATCTCCTCCCTGGGTGGGGAGAGATCTCAGAAGGCCGCTTGTCTTTCCATCGATGCTCCGCTAGGCCTAGGCGGGCCGGAGCTTGTCATGATGCCCCTCGGGCCATCTCGGCTTTAACTTTGGACTCGATGAGCAGAAGATGTGGTGCGACTTTGCCAGTGCGGTGCTGATCAATGTTCTACCTCTTGCTACCTCAATTTCAACCCTATTCCATCCAAAACGACTTTGCCCTGCCTTGGCTTCCTCTCCCTCAAAATCCTACCTCTACTAACAAATGGCTCCAACTCGCCTCAATCGACCCGTCCACCCTGCTCGCCGCTCCTTTCGAACCCATGTCTTCGCTCCTCGCTTTGCGCCCCCACTCAATATAGACTTCTACGAAGCAGCTACAAACACCTCTTTCTTACCTCCCCCTCACCAGCACTCTGATTCACCAACATTCACCATGTCTGGCGCAGGACTCGTAAATGGGGTCAGAGTATCTCGTGAGTCTGCTATAACCCACCTCTCCCCGCGGTTCACAGCTGACGAATCGTTTCTCTAGCGGATGATCCCAACCGAGTCGTGACTGTAACGGCGCAGTCAGGAAAGTCGGGAAGTGAAATCTCCATCAGCTACACAAATTGCAAAGTGATTGGCAATGGAAGTTTTGGAGTCGTCTTTGCAGCAAAGATGCTCGGTGAGTCGCGATTCTTACCATTTTGATCCCCTACTGAATGGAGGTCGTAGCAACCAGACACGACGATGGAACAGAGGAGCCAGAACAAGAGATTGCCATCAAGAAGGTGCTGCAGGACAAGCGGTTCAAGGTGTGTCATCATCCACCCGATTAGGGGATGCAGGCTGATCAGCGCAGAACCGAGAACTGCAGATCATGCGATTGGTCTCTCATCCAAATGTCACGGATTTGAAGGCCTTCTTTTACTCCAACGGTGACAAGGTTAGCCTGGTGCCTTCTTGCGCGCGCATTACGTAGCTCATCGCCCTGTAGAAAGACGAAGTGTACCTGAACCTTGTCCAAGAATTCGTTCCAGAAACCGTGTACCGCGCATCTCGGCACTACTCGAAACTGAAGCAATCGATGCCCATGCTTCAGGTCAAGCTGTACATGTATCAGGTTGGTCTGATTGTTGTTTGCAGCGTATACCAAGCTGATGGACCCTAGCTGCTGAGGTCTCTCGCATATATTCACTCTATTGGTATCTGCCATCGTGACATCAAGCCGCAGAACCTTCTGCTCAACCCTGCAACTGGAATCCTCAAGCTCTGCGATTTTGGTTCTGCCAAGATCCTCATTGCAGGAGAACCAAACGTCAGTTACATCTGCTCCCGGTACTACCGCGCGCCAGAATTGATCTTTGGAGCAACAAACTACACTACAAACATCGGTTAGTCATGATCAGTGCGAGAATGGATGTGAGCTAAATGGGTGTGGTTCAGACATCTGGTCGATGGGATGTGTCATGGCAGAGTTGATGTTGGGACAACCCCTTTTCCCGGGAGAAAGCGGGATTGATCAGTTGGTGGAGATTATCAAAGTGCTGGGAACACCCACTCGCGAGCAGATCAAGACGATGAATCCGAACGTGAGTCGTGGAGTTTCAGTGAGGAGAATCGAATGTTGATGGCTGGTATAGTACATGGAGCACAAATTCCCACAGATCAAGCCTCACCCCTTTACCAAAGTGTTCCGGCCAAGAACCCCACCTGATTCGATTGCCCTCATCAGCAGCCTTCTCGAATACACCCCAACTGCTCGTCTCACGTGAGTCAGCTGCGAACGCAGACAGGCGCTAGTACTGACTCGTCATACAGCGCGCCCGAGGCATTGGTGCACGAGTTCTTTGATGAATTGCGGGTGGAAGGCGCAAAGTTGCCAAATGGAAAGGACATGCCAGCGTTGTTTGACTTCACACGGGAGGGTACGTGGAATCGCTTTTCCAAGAAGTTACCAGCTAATTGGTGGCAGAATTGTCGACGCGGCCAGACCTGATCCGACAACTCATCCCACCTCACGCTGAGCCTGCGCTCCGCGAGCGTGGTATTGACATTGAGGGCTTTGTGCCGATCCCACTGGAACAGTTGCGCGTCTCACTCGACGTGAGTAACCGATGTCAAGCTTGGCTCAGTGAGAGTTGAAGCTGACCGACTTTTGGGATAGTGAATTGCCTAATCATGTGTATACACTCATTACTGCGACTCATATGTCTTGTTCCACCAATGGAGCATCATAGAATCTCCTCTTACTCTCTCTCTCTCTCTCGTATCCTATCTCTTTTTTTTCTCCAAATCTTTTCTCTCCCTCGTCTTGCCTCTCCCGCTCGCGCTTTATTTTTCTTTCACTTTCTCTCTACTTTTTCTTATTGTCATTTGTCCTCAAAGAGCAGTCTCTTATGGGATCATTTTAAAGTGGCATGTCGTGGATTTTGATGATGTTTCGGCGGTAAAGCGAGAAGAAGAGGGTCCGGTCTGGGTTTGATGAAGAATTAACTGTATGATGAACGAATGCATGGTCTCGATATGTCTATTGTGTGGGTTTGTGTATTGTCTGTCTCGCTATTTGTCTTCTGCCTACTTGTCAATTTTTTGCCAACTTGTCTATGTTTTGCCAACTTGTGTATCTTCTGCCTACTTGTGTATCTTCTGCCAACTTGTTTTTTAAGTCCTGCCTACTTGCCTATTTTTGCCAGCTAGTTTGTCTCAGTCCAGTCGGCTAATCAAGTGTTGATAGCTGTGTTCTGCCTACTTTGTCAGAGAGGGTATGTAGGGAGCAGGAGATGAAGAGTTGTGCTAATGAAGTAAGACGGAGAGGTGAGATTGTGTTTGCATAGTAGGGTATGTATGTATGTACACTGGTATGCTAGATATCGAAAGAGTAGAGTGTGAATGTGGTTTCCCTCATCTCAAAGGTGGATCATCTCGGTCTTTGGTACTCGTAGTTCCCATAAGTCACAAGAAAAAGAGGTCTTTTATCCTATTGTCATAGGTCTTTTAAACCAACCTACTAACAGGTTGTTCCGCCTCTAATCTCTGTCCTAGATTTTTCTGTCTCTCATACTCTTCCCATCTCTCTCTTCTTTCCTTCTTCCTCTCATCGGCTGATTGTTTCTCAACCAGTTCAGGCGGTGGACTGATTTTACATGTTTCGCAATCTTCATCAATTACTGATGCAGGTTGTTGAACTGGTGAAGATGGTGTATTTAATGGTGGTGATGACGATGATGGTGCTGATGATTGATATGCGATTGGTGGTAAAGATGAAGATGACGATGATGATTCATACGCTATTGGTGGTAAAGATGAAGATGGTTGGATAGTAGTAGATAAAGAATGTAGAGGAGCCGTAGCAGGATCATCGGGAGATAATATTTCGGCACCAGGCGTAGATAGTTTAGCGAGTGTTTCTGCTCGAAGTTTTAATCGTGCATCATCTTTTAAAACACCTTGATACATGACCTAAAGAAGAAGAATCAGCATTCATTCATTATGACTTGATATCTAACAGAAGGGAAAGATTCCATGATTTAGATTTTTGTTAGACATCGGGGTAGAAATCCAGAAATCACTCACATCTGATTCTTTCTTTTGAATCCAATGGACACCGTAAACGACTGAACCAGTAGCTACGATTGAGCAAGTCAAGAAGATTTTGGCTGCGCGTGACATCTTGCTCGAACTCTATAGGGTGATTAATCGACTGAGTAGGTGAGTATAGACGTACTCAGGTTGAGGAGTAAGACGTCGAGATTATGACAGGGAACAACGAAGTCAAGGTAAACTCCACGTGCTCGGCACGAGTTGCTTTTCAGGGCCAATTTAGGATATTTGCCACTGAAAGTGCACGGTTCGCGTCTCATTCTCAATAGAACAGGAGAGAGCAGAGTGTAGCTTGACATTGGTTCTCTATAGCATCAACAGAGCATAGATAGACGCGACATTGTATTGCATAGCATTGTAGAGCTAGATACGAGCACAGAAGGGCCAAGTATCAGCTAGTGGGAGCTCATACTTAGCTCGTTCAAGGCGTAGAGCTCCCCTTTGGGCAGGCAGAAAGAGGAACGATAGAACATGTCGGGGAATAATATCAAAGTCAGTGACTGGGTCACTCTAATACTGACTAAATGAAGCTGATGTATCACAGGTAGTATGCCGGTGCGTATCACCAGCCTACCTCCACCCCGCCCAGCATATCAAAGGTCGAGATACGTTAGAGCTTAGAGCTGATGATGGTGCTTTCCTTTTCATCTCGCTTTCGTTCTGCCCACTTCGACATTCTGGCCTACGATAAACTCGTACACATATTTCATGCACTCGCTGTTCGCTAATCTACCTGGCCCGGTGATCTTCATTTCACTGCTCGCACATCCCCAACCACTTGCCCCGACAGGTTTCGGCCCATGAACCGGATGGAAACGGAGCAACGGTCTGAGGAATGTATGGATATCAGCGAGGACTCGACAACGGTGACTATGCGTAGTGCTGCTTCACTCGGTACGTTTTCCATCACCATATGCTCCTTTGGAAGCTCATGACAACCCAAGCTGGCCCAGAAAAAGACGGTGAGGCGCCTTTATGGCCAAACGTATACATGAAGCTGAATTTGGTAAGGCTTTGCGTATGATAGAGTATTTGGCACTTCGTCAAGACAGGATGAGATCTTTGATTGGGGAGTAAAGGGTATCGTTGAGGGTATGTCTCCGGGAATGATTGTTGTCAATGCTGATGATACGCTAGATGTCATGACTGGCTTCAACGGTACACTGTTCTGTTACGGTCAAACAGGATCTGGAAAGACTTACACTATGATGGTCAGCTAGACCCACTATGCTGTGCATTGCTAGGCAATCAACTGACACTGCTCAGGGTGCCGATATTGAGAACCCAGCTCTGAAAGGTCTCATTCCACGTATTGTCGAGCAGATCTTTGCTTCCATAATGTCGGCAGATGTCACCATTGAGTATACTGTCAAAGTCAGCTATATGGAAATCTACATGGAGAGAATCAAGGACTTGCTTGCTCGTAAGTGGTCGAGTTCCCACTTGCTTGAGGCTTTCTCAGCGCTGAGCCTTGATCGTTTAGCCCAGAACGACAATCTGTCCATCCACGAGGACAAGGCTCGAGGCGTCTACGTCAAAGGTCTTACCGACGTGTATGTTGGGTCAGAGTCAGAGGTGTATAAGGTCATGAAGGCTGGAGGAGCTAGTCGTGCAGTGTCATCCACAAGTGCTTCATTTTGATTGCCGTGCTTCTTTGTTGGACTTGCTGATCCATCGGCCAGATATGAATGCTGAATCTTCTCGATCTCACTCAATCTTCGTCGTCGGTATACATCAGCGCAATACCGAGACGGGGAGTCAGAAGAGCGGTAACCTTTACCTCGTAGATTTGGCGGGCTCTGAAAAGGTATGTTGCATCTACCTGGACTTCATGTACTCTGACACTCTATGCCAGGTCGGAAAGACTGGCGCCACAGGCCAAACACTTGAGGAAGCGAAGAAGATCAACAAGAGTCTTTCGGCCCTGGGGATGGTCATCAACTCTTTGACGGATGGCAGAGTGAGACTTATCATCAAATCCTTGACCCTTGCTCACCCTATCGTAGTCTTCACATGTGCCATATCGTGACTCCAAACTCACGAGGATCTTACAAGGTATGTATCTTTGGTCTAGGAGGATTCGGTCGTGGTCGACTGACAAAGGTTAGAATCGCTTGGAGGAAATTCCCGCACGACTCTTATCATCAACTGCTCCCCGGCGACATACAACGAGGCCGAGACCTTGTCGACCTTGCGTTTCGGTATGCGTGCCAAGTCTATCAAGAACAAGGCTCGCGTCAATGTGGAGATGTCTCCAGCGGAACTCAAAGCTCTTCTTAAGAAGACAGTTGCCGAGCTCACCGCGGTCCGTGAACACGCCGCGAATCTGGAGGAAGAAGTTAAGATCTGGCGATCAGGAGGCAAAGTGGACAAGACAGAATGGACAGCTTCGCTCGCTCAAGTGACATCTGGAGCTGCATCTGCTGCCGCACGGAAAGCTGTCATGAGCCCCGTTCCGCCAACGCCCAGCTCGTCTGGCACCGCCAGTCGTATCGGGACTCCGAGTCAGCTGCTGCCTTCTGCACTCGATAGCCGGCCAGATACACCTACGGTCTATTCGCTCGGGCTGGACAAAGACGAAAAGGAAGAGTTCCTGCGTAGGGAGAATGAGCTCAGCGACCAGCTTGCCGAGAAGGTTAGTGATTTTCTCTTGCCTGGTGATTATTCTGACCTCGGATAGGAATCGGCTCTCGCTACGCAGGAGAAGCTGATGGCCGACATGAAAGATGAGATGGCCTATCTTAAGGAACAAGAGGTATCCATGGCCAAAGTAAGCTACATTGCGCTACCTACTCAACAAAGTTAACAGCATTTGCGTAGGAGAACAAGAACATGTCAACAGAGCTCAACGAGCTTCGTATATCCGCTGGACGTCTGGTGGCGGATGCAAAGGACGCCTCGATCAATCTCGATTCCTACAAAGACAAGGTTGCAGAACTACAGCGAGACATCGAGGAGCAGCGAGCTCAGATTGAGGATCTCAAGAAGGCTCAAACGAGAGAGAAGGAAGAGGAGAAGGAGAAGAGAAAGCAGGAATTATTGAGCGAGATGATGTCCAAGATTGATATGGTGAGTTGACCTAACAGAACACAGCTATCAAAAGTCGCTAAGCCTTTCAGGGTGGGGCTGTTCTCGACTCAGCTGGCGAGAGATTGCGCCAGGTCCTCAAAGATCTTGAAAATAGCAAAGACGAGAGCAAGAATGCCGAATTGACTTCACAGACCAGGGAACTCATAAGGTCACACGTGGCTGAGAACCAGGATCTTGTTCGAGATTTGCAAGAGAGGCTAAGGATGAGTCACGATGAGAGTGAGATGCAGTCTAAGAGGAGAGCAGAAGTGGAAAAGCTGTTGTCGAAGAGAGACGCAGCCTACGAGGATTTGCTTGGTGAGCTGGTGGTATACTTGCCAGTGGAAGTAGAGTTGACACCCTTCTTTAGACAAGACAGCGTCGTCACAGTCGATGGCTTTGGCAGATATCAAGGTGAGTAATCCGACACCTGTCAGTCTTTCGTTGACGGCTAAATGTTTAGGGTCAACTGGAGGCGAGATACACTGCTCAAGAAGAGATGCTCAAGGGAGAGATTGCTTCGTTGACGGAGCATGCCGAGTCGCGAGCTGCAGAAATTAGACGATTGCAAAGTACGGTAGAGAGCTACAAACTGTCGAATGAGGAGCTCAATGTAAGTCACACTCTGTACTCAATCGCTCGCGCACGGGAGCTCGGGAGCTAATACTTGACTTGTAGCGCGCATTAACAGCTGCGTCGGCTGGAGTCGAGGATGGCGAGACATTTGTAAACTCTGCAAAGGAGCTTGAAAGGTCGCGCAAGCAGCATGAGATCCAGTTTGCCGAATTTGATCTGGTCAAGAAAAGCTTGATGAAGGATCTGCAGAATCGATGTGAGAAGGTCAGTCGGTCGTAGCTGCGTCAGAATTCCCAACTGATCGATCCAGGTGGTTGAATTGGAAATGCAACTCGACGAGGTACGGGAGCAGTACAAAGTGATTGCAAGATCGGCAAACTCGAGAGCGCAGCAACGCAAGCTTGAATTCTTGGAACATAATCTTGATGCTCTCAACTCTGTCCAAAAACAGGTGACTTTATGGTTTTTTTGGCACTTTGTTCTGTTAATGCTCACATCGGTCTGTAGCTTGTTGAACAGAACACGACCCTCAAGAAGGAAGTCGCTGTGGCAGAACGAAAGCTTTTGGGACGGAACGAGCGGATTCAAAACTTAGAGACACTCTTGACGGAGAGTGATCGAAGATTGACAGCTAAGAACAAGAAATACGAAGATCAGCTGCAACTATTCAAAGAGCGTTTAGCCGAAGGTGAGCTTTGAAACTCTAACTTGCTAGACCGGCTGTTGGCTGTTTGAGAACCAGACCTCCTTGAATTAGCTCCCTGCTCTTGGAAACCCAGCTGACACGGAAGCAGCACAATCAAAACCCCCCGCTGCGTATAATCACGGAAGGATCGCAAAGCCTCTGCGTGGTGGTGGTGGACAAGGACCACCGCAGCAAGTGTCACCGGTGACTCCGCTATACCAGGCTATGACTGCAGCGAGTCCGTTGGCTAGAGTACGGGAAGATGACAGTGCTAGTGGCAAACGACGTGAGTCTTTCTTTAGAATGTCTTTTTCAAAGAATCAATGTTGATGTTACCCCGACTTGTAGAGTCTTGGTTCTTCTCCAATTCACCTCGAGGATGATTATATCGTGGCATGATGCCAGCTCATAATTTCCGAGCAAACTCAATCTGTATATACAAGTACTCATAGCATTTCAACCATTGTTTTCTTGGTATACCATGCATATATATAGCTGCTTCTTGGTATGCTCTATATAACCTGGATAGCGTTCTTGGATGGAGAAAGTATCTCGCGATATGCCATCGAGTCCCCCAACAGTATAACCAGTGGTATCAGAGATTTTGTTCCTGTTAGCAGGGCATCAGCATCAGGCATCAGACATCACGCATCACGCATCAGGACCCCCGTCCGTGCACTGTTTGATACCTAGCGAGCGGAGTTCCGGGGGTATCGGGGCCCATCGCACTCGTACGCCGCTACTTACCGGAACCCGGCAGTTGTTCAGCAAGGACAGAGGTAGACGAGGGGAGGACAGACAGAGGCATGGGCATGAATACAGTACAGCCGGGCCGGGCGGCTCGGATTGAACCGCCACATGAATATCGGACATGATCGGTTCTCGGGGTTTTCCCCACATCCTGTACGATTTTCCCCCGCAAAATATATTGTGGGATCGAATAAATAAGCGGCTATGGCAGGTGAAACGTCATTTTCACGGGTGAGAAAGAAAGAAGCGAGAGAAAGAAAGAAAGAATTGGTGCCGGTAATTCAGTCGGCATTCCGTTAGGGTGACATTCTACTCTGTTCTCTCTTCTTCTCTACTCTCACTGCCCCACATACAAACGTTCACAACTTACGGTGAGCTCGCCAGGCTGGACCATCTGGATGCTAGAAGCTCACTTGTTGTAGCTTGTCAATCACTCTATATCAACATGTCAGGCAAAGGTGCTCTCTCTGTTGTCCCCGTTAGTTTCCCGGCTCTTTTACATTTCATGCAAAGAGAGAAATAACTTGCTGATCCCACTATGTGTAGGCTGGTGTCCTTACTGGTGACAATGTTCGCAAGCTCTTTGATTATGCCAAGGAGAACAAGGTATGTCCTATCCTAGAGTAAACGTGTGAAATCAGCTGATAAAGTTGTGAACTTCAGTTTGCTATCCCTGTATGTCTATGAACTGTGTCTCCAACAGGTTTAACAATGCTGATCAGGTGGCTATCTCTTCTTCAATATCTACAGGCCATCGTGAGCTGCTCGTTTCATATGTGCGAGACTCAGCTGACCACTCCCAGAACGTTACCTCTTCCTCAATTGTGAATGCCGTTCTAGAGGCTGCACGAGACATCAACTCGCCCATCATCCTCCAGGTCTCTCAGGGAGGTGCTGCGTACTTTGCCGGAAAGGGTCTCGCCAACGGGAACCAAGAGGCTTCTATCGCAGGTGCCACTGCTGCCGCTCACTTCATCCGCTCCATCGCTCCCCACTACGGCGTGTAAGTTATCCCCAAAGCAAAATAGTGTGTCGGCTTGCTGATCATGTGATAGTCCCGTCGTACTCCACTCGGACCACTGTGCCAAGAAACTCTTGCCATGGTTCGACGGTATGCTCGACGCTGACGAGGCTTACTTCAAGGAGCATGGAGAGCCCCTTTTCTCGTACGCCCGTGATTCCTCCTGCGATCGTAACTGATGATACCAGCTCGCACATGCTTGACTTGTCCGAGGAGAGCAAGGAGGAGAACATTGCCGACTGTGTGAAATACTTCACCCGAATGGCAAAGATTAACCGTCAGCTACATATTGTTTTTTCGTGGTTACAAGAGCTGACCTTCATCAGAATGGCTCGAGATGGAGATTGGTATCACCGGTGGTGAGGAGGACGGTGTTGACAACACTGGTGTCGACAACGCATCCCTCTACACTCAGCCAGAAGACATTTACGATGTCTACGCTGCCCTCAGCAAGATCTCCCCAAACTTCTCCATCGCTGCCGGCTTTGGAAATGTCCACGGTGTTTACAAACCAGGAAACGTCAAGCTCCGCCCTGATATCCTTGGCAAGCACCAGGAGTACACCAAGGAGAAGATTGGTGGCGCTGAAAAGCCTCTGTGAGTCATTCGTCAAAGGCCATTTGTTCGATTCTTTCTGGCTTCTCCTGCTCGTCTCCCGTCATTATCTGGCATCGTTGCATCATGTTCTGGTGGAGGTCCCTTTTCTCCATCCCTTTCCAGTCCTGGTCCCTCTCTTCCTAGTCGATTTATCCGTACAGAGCCCTTCGTTTCCATCCGTCGACCTATATGTTCTGGTTGCTTTATTTTGTCCATCATCCCGCTACCCATATAGACAGTGCCCTCTCCTCCTTTCCATGAGGTCTGAGGCGATCCGGTCAGCGCAGAGTATCCATTGCACCATTTTTAGAGCCTGCTTTCTCTTTGTCCTATTCTTGGATTTCAGTGGGGGAGGGGGTGTCAAACTGTTGCAACATGCAGAAACGCTAACGCGCGTCGCAGGTACCTCGTCTTCCACGGTGGTTCCGGCTCGAGCAAAGAGGAGATCCGCGAGGCTGTCGTTAACGGTGTGGTCAAGATGAACGTCGACACCGACACACAGTGGGCTTACCTCACCGGTATCCGCGACTATGTCCTCAAGAAAAAGGACTACCTCTTGACTCAAGTCGGCAACCCAGATGGACCCGACAAGCCCAACAAGAAGTACTACGACCCCCGAGTTTGGGTGCGAGAGGGTGAAAAGACCCTGTACACCCGAGTCAAGGAGGCATGTGCCGATTTGGGCAACGAGAACCGTAACTAGTTGGCGGTGGAGCGATGTGTATAGAGTGTTGGTGAATGACTGTGCAAAGCTTCTTCCGCGTTCTTTTGGGGCAGATCAGTCAGTAGGCTTATGAAGATGCACAAATTGCATGTCTATTTGGATTGGTGGGAAGCAGGTGTTCCTGTGCCAAGTCGTCCAGCTGTCTGCGAATGTTACAAGAGTATGTTGCAGAGTATTCAAAGGGAAAGGGGATGGGTCCGAGGTTGATTGAAGGGGATAGGTGCGTCAAGCCCAGGTAGCGGGGTCCATTGGGTATGCCAAAATATAAGCGGCAGCAATTGACAGACTGATCTGATAATGGATTCAGCCGAAAATGTAATAATACGAATGGCAGGCTGCCAAGGAAAGGTGCGCGCTCCCATTGAATTCGCCACTCATGTTCCGTGCGTCCACCGATCCCCTCTCGGTCGTTGCGCCTATATAGTTCCTCTGGAATGTAGCAAAGTGATATTCTTAAATCTCTCGGCTACATTAGACTGTTATTGGCTTGTTGTGTCATGCAATCTAAGGAAAGGTGATGGATGCTTGACTTGGCTTCACAAGTTGAATTGACTATCGTCCCTACGATCGAATAACCTCTGCCTTTAATCCTAAGCAGACACACTTTTTTTCGAGCTCGATTTTATGTGGATCAGATGAGTTCTCATTGACCAAAACAGCGAAAATTCTTCTGACAAAGAGATTGGGAAGAGGTTGCTTGAGGAGCAGGGAGGAGAAACCTCTATGTGTCTTTTTAAGAAAACAAAGAACAACATTATTTGGCGTTCTCATGCACTTGTATTGCGGTACGTTTCCTCCTCGTACAATGTGAACGAACTTGTTCTCGTCATTTGAATGGGGACAGGCTCATACATGAAAAACTCCCTCCTTCTCAGTCTCGTATAATGTGTGTGTAACCTGTTAAGATCGATGTCTATCTGTATTCTTGGATATTTTTTTTTAATTGATAGTGTACAGTATAATTAGTTGTCATCGGCTCATCTGTTCAATCAAAATGATATGCAGTCTTCGTCTTACCTGAATACAGAACATCTAGCGAACGAACTGGACCTATCGCTGATGAATGCGCGTATGCGTTTCGTACACTTTCGCGACATGATTGTCGGCCTAGAGTATACATATGCATCACAAAACTCTATCGCATCACGTCTACCATACATGCTCGTCGTTCAATGACCATTTGTCTCACTGTCTGGCTCCTCAGCTGTGATCCTACCCAAGAGTTTCCAGGTCTTCGCATAAGTCGCTAAACGGAATCAGCGAGCGAGTCTGGATGCAGAATCGTCTATTCGTAACAAAACACTCACGCTTGTATATACGAATCACACCATCATCGTCCGAAGTTGTCAGAGTCGTTCCTGTCGCGTTCCACTATCCCCACCATCAGGATTTCAACATGACGCTGTCAACACATGTACACTCACATCTACCATACCGACTCTCGCTCCTCCCTTTCCAAATTCGCCAACGATTTCTGCACTCCACGCCTCTCGTCTCTTCTGATCATCTTCATAGCCGTTACCACTTTCGTCTGGGGGCGATGGAGGTTCAACACGCCATATTCTGACCGTACCGTCCCTTGCACCGGTAGCTATAAGGTGGTATGACCTCCCGCATGATGGTGCCCATGCGAGCGAGGTGAGGGGTACAGGTGGTGATGATGGTGGAACTAGGTTGATAAGCGATGTAGGTGTTGGGTCTGCTTGTATAATCTATCCGAGGCATTAGTTGCATAAAATCGACTCAAACACGCGTCGAATGTGCTCACCTTGACAACTGGACTCGTACCCGCGAAAACAGCGAAAACACTTCCCCACCATTTCTCCTTGCACCACGATAACCCCCATCCGCCCAATGCCAGATCATGCGTGCCGTTCGTTTCTGGTGCTGGTGGATCTTCAGACTGCCCAGGTGCTGCTAGCGACGGTACGTGGACGTCATATGCGGTAGACCAGTCGTTGAGGTCTGGGTCAAGAGAGGTATGTATCCGAAGACGAGAGTCGGTAGATATAGATGCCTAAATCGACATGTGAGCTTAGGGTACCAGAGGTTGGTGGCAGGGAGCTCACCACACGAAGCCCGTACGATGGATTTGGCGGACTGAATTCCACAGCTCGGACAGAGCCCCTTGGACCTGCTAAGACAGCTCGCTCGATCCACCGATTCTCCTTGCTAGATGATCCGCTTGGTTCCTCCCATATCCGGACTGTACGATCGTGAGAGCACGACGCAAGCAATGAGCCATGAAGTGGATGTGCGAAGGATACCCGGAGCAATGGCGCATCATGTGCCTTGGCTCAGTGTCAGCGATCATGGCTGTGGGAGATGCGTCTCTGTGAAGTGACTGACCTTCCAGTCAGACTCGAGATCCCATTGTCCGTCGACTGATCTCCTGAAGATCTTTATATGTTGATCAGCCGAACATGTAGCCACTTAACAGCGTCAGTCTATCTCCCCGAGCGAGAACTCTCGGTATCGGGACGCACGTCGTTCCCCGTAAAAATCATATGTTAGATCTGATAGTTGTTGTCAGCTGAGTGATGTCTGGCCTAAAAAAGTAGAGGGTAGCTGACGTGTGACTAGATCTGCGTGACCTGGAGCGAGAAGATTGGTCTGCAACATCCTCGTCTCGAATGTCAGATACAGTGAAAAGCAAAAAGTCAATCGCGAAGATGACTTCCCTCGTCCGAGGCACTGGGATCCCAAATGCGGGGCCACGTGATTTTGACGATAACACCGAATATCCGACACGTGGCGAGCTCCTTCCTCGACCTTCGCCTCGTCACAATTGCCAGCACGGCCAACTTCGTCTTCAGATCAAAAGACTGCAGCTCACATCTCTAACCCGTCAACGCATACCACCACGCGCTCTCCTGATACCTCACTAGGTAGTTCTGCCTTGAAGAGACCGCCTCGACTTTCCTTGCGAGCCCGCACACGCGAGCAAGATGAGCCAGCCTTTGATGCTGCCCCAGGGCTGGGAGGCTAGATGGTTAGTCGCGGGCTCCAGCAGCTATATTTCCTCCGAGCGTAGCGCTGACTGCTATCCAGGGATCCCCAATCGAGTGCCTATGTCTATGTCGGTAAGTCATATCGCGCAGGACAGAGAGTAGAGCTGATTCTCCCCAGACCAGAACACCGGACGATCGCAATGGGAGCTGCCCACACAACCTACCTATCCCTCCGCACATCCTTCATCTTCTCCACCACCTGCCGATGCGTCCGCTGCTGCCCCTGCTCATACACGAAGTGGTCGTCGACATTACCCGACCGCTCAGATCCAGCAGATGTATGCTGGCGGCGGATACGAGCAATCTTCTCAAGCGACTCAACAACCATTGGCGCCGACGTACCCCGACCAAAATGCTGCTCCACAGTTCTTCACCCCAGGTATGGCGGGTCAGGAGCAGCAGCAGCCTCCCCAACCACAATACCCTTCCCAGGCGCCCGGTTACCAACAGCCAGCTTACGGTCAGCAACCACCGGTCGATCAGATGTCACAGCAATTTCAGCAGATGAACATGGCTCAAAAGGGCGGAGCAGGATACGCCGACCAGAAGCAATACCGAAATGTTCAGACGATCAATCTTATCGGTATGCAGCCCGACGTGCGTGGCCTCGAAGCTCCACCCCCACCCGCCCTTCTTCCTCCAAACGCGTCCGTCACGCAATCGCCTTATAGCCAGCCCGACCCGTCATATCAACGCTGTACACTGAACGCCATGCCCACCACCCAATCCCTCCTGAATAAATCGAAACTTCCCCTCGCATTGGTCATGGCGCCATACCGCTCGTTCCGAGAAAGCGACGGTGATATCCCTGTGCCAGTCGTTGAGGACTCGGTCATTGCGCGCTGTCGGCGGTGCAGGGCGTACATCAATCCCTACGTGAAGTTCATCGAAGGAGGCAACCGATGGAAATGCTGCATGTGTGGACTGAGCAATGAGGTCCCACAGCTTTTCGACTGGGACCAGCGTGAGGGCAAGCCGGCCGATCGTTGGGCACGGAAAGAACTCAATCACTCTGTAGTCGAATTCATCGCACCCACAGAATACATGGTTCGACCACCTCAGCCCCCCGTATACGCCTTTGTTATCGACGTGTCGCAAGCTGCAGTACAGTCAGGTATGGTAGCGACAGCAGCTCGAACGATTCTAGAGAGCCTCGACAGCATACCAAACGCGGACAAGCGGACCAAAATTGCCATCATCGCCGTGTCGACAAGCTTGCATTTCTTCTCCCTTCCTGCCGGCGCGACGGAAGCGACCATGCTCGTTGTTCCCGACCTGACCGATGTGTTCTTGCCCAAACCCGTCGATCTGTTGGTCAACATTGATGAATCACGAGCAGCGATCGAGAGTCTGTTGAGCAGGCTGAGCGATATGTTCCAAGACTCGTACACCGTCGGCAACGCTCTTGGCTCGGGTCTTCAGGCGGCCTTCCAGCTGGTCGGCAAAATTGGCGGCAAGATCATCGCTCTGAGTGCTTCGCTGCCTTCTCTGGGTGAGGGAGCGTTGAAAGCTCGAGATGATCCCAAGCTACTGGGCACTAGCAAGGAGAGCTCGCTGCTCAACTCTGCGTCTAGCTTCTACAAGACATTTGCCATTGAATGTTCAAGTAAGCAAGTCTCGGTCGACATGTTCCTGTTCTCGGCTTCGTATACCGATGTCGCTACTTTATCTGCCTTGCCACGATACACCGCCGGTCAGACATATCTGTACCCTGGCTTCAATGCCTCTCGGGCCGAAGACGCCATCAAATTCTCGACAGAGTTTGGTAAGGTCCTGGCCATGCCAATTGGGCTGGAGGGAGTCATCCGGGTCCGAGCTACTCGAGGTATCAGGCTGTCAGCGTTCTACGGCAACTTCTTCACTCGCTCAACCGACTTAGTTGCCTTGCCCGTTGTACCGCTGGACCAGAACTATGTGATCGAGTTGCAGTTGGAGGACGACCTCAAGGCACCGTTCGTGGTCCTTCAGGCAGGTATCCTGTTCACGACTTGCTATGGCGAGAGGCGAATTCGAGTCATCACTCAAGCCATGCCAACGACCGACAACATCGGCGAGTTATATGCATCAGCGGATCCTACGGCAATTGCCAGCTATCTGACCATGAAGGCTGTGGAAAAGAGCATGACGTCGTCGCTTGACGATGCTAGGAGCTTGGTTACCAACAACCTTGGGACGATGCTGTCGATATACAAGAACCAAGTGACTTCTGCGGCTGGAGCATCTGCACAACTTGCCGTTCCGGACAATCTCAAACTTTTGCCGCTGCTATGTTGTGCGCTAGTCAAGCACGTTGGACTTCGGGAAGGCGCGCAAATCCCACCTGACCTCCGGTCGTACGCCCAAGCACTTTTAACCACCCTCCCCACCCAAGCGCTGGTACCTTACATCCACCCAAGATTCTACTCTCTGCACAACATGCCCGCGGACGCCGGAACGATCGGAGAGAACGGTCAGGTCATCCTTCCTCCTGCTCTCAACCTTACTTCAGAGCGTTTGGAGCGACACGGTCTCTTCCTGATTGAGGATGGACAAAATATGTTCTTATGGGTAGGACACGAGGCGGTTCCAAGACTCGTTCAAGATGTGTTTGATATACCAGCATACAGTGATCTTGCAGGAGGAAAAGCGACACTACCAGTACTTGATAATCCATTCTCTCAACGCGTCAACGCTATCATTGCAAAGACTCGCGAACTACGACGAGGTGTCTATAGACCTCATTTGTATATCGTCAAAAGTGATGCAGAGCCCGCTTTGAGAAGCTGGGCCCTCAGTCTTTTGGTCGAGGATAGAATGGACCATATGAGTAGTTATGCTCAGTACTTGACTACTGTTAAGAATAAGGCAAGTCCTGCTTTTCCCATTTGTCCTTCTCCACCCTCCCTGCGCGGGAGTTTTACATGAGTTGGACGAGATACTGATATTATCAATCCAGGTCAATGGATCGTCCTGAAGAGTTCAGCAAAACGCCAAATAAGCGGTTAACGATATGTATTTGGGTGCGGTGGATGAGAAGAAGGGGTGAGGAATGAAGAATGGAAGAAATTCTTAGATTGATCCGGGGGCAAGTAAGGTTGCAAAGTTTTACAGTCGGTCTACGTTTTTGAAATTGCATCAATGTCATATACCTATGCTACTACGAATGACTCATTGCATATCTACAAACTGACCAGATAGAATGATGGGTTGAGTATTAATCCTGTGGATTTTCTTTCCTCTTAAAACACGCTACCCATTTATCGCCCTTATTCCGCTCTACTTTTTTACCTTCTTCCGTAGATGTACGTGCAGCTTCTAAGACTGGATCATGTGTGAGTTGATCGTTTGGTATATACTCGAATAACGGATGTTTATGGAGATGAAGAGCCATCCATTCGTGTAAATCTATATGATGTCCCAAAAGATCAATCAGCATTTATGATACGGTAGACCAAAGAAAAGGCTTGAGACAGTTTCCAAAATTAAATTCAAAACGCACCTTTTACATCGGTTACTGTGTAGAGAATACCTCCTGGACGAAGGACATAGGCATATTCAGCTATCAGTGTTGTTCTATGACACGACAAGAGTCAGTAGGAGATATTGGGATTGATATAGTAAAGAGGGAAGGAGGAGGACAAGGATGAGAAAAGAAAAAAAGAGGAAAGACTGACGTGATTATACGAGCTTTCTGTTTACGGAGCTTGAAATGTGGATCAGGAAAGAGGAAGAAGAGCTTTGATAGCTAGATATGGTGTTTTAATTCAGCGGGGTCACTTTACATTAAAACGGCAGAAAGATGCAGAACGTTAGAATCCAGGATGTAGGATGTAGGGCGTGGGATATAGGACATAGGCTACAGGATGAAGGTTGTAGGGCGTGGGCAATAGGATATAGGACGTAGGAAGCAGGATGTAGCATGTGAGTTGGAATGCTGAAATGCACTTGAAGACTCACTTGACCTTTCCTAAAAAAGTTTGGCATATGTTTCATACTATTCGCACGAATGACTGAAACATTTTGATATCCACCTTGAACTGTTTCAGGAGAATCAGGAGGAAGAAGTGATTGTTGTTGTCTTGCTGCCGCGATTCGATCTGATACGTATCTTGTCACGGATGTACGTATTTCCATTCCTAGTGTGTGTGTGTGTGTGAGAGAGAGAGAGATAGAGGAATCAGCTTGGATAATAAAACACGGAAAGAGTTGACATCAAAACAGAAGTTGCAGATAGTCAAAAGAAAGTTGAAGATAGTAAAAAGGAAGCCGATGACAGTAAAACGAGAGATGATAGACGAGTCAAGTAAGGAAGATGGATATGCTGTGAGGCAAGCATGAAACCTTGAGGGGCAAACTTTGAAATCTTATAGAGGACTCCAGAGCCTGAAATGAAGACTTGACGAGTTTATGACCTTGAAGACTGACGACTTACCTAACATGAGAGTCGATGGAAACTGAGGTGCAAGAGCCAT
>MCFC01000109.1:0-45062 GCA_002105065.1 Naematelia encephala
GGCCTCCTATCTCATCACTGGCGCCTCTAGGGGTCTCGGACTAGAACTATCCCGCCAACTTGCTGCCTTTCCCGCCTCAGAGGTCAGCAAGGTTTTCGCGACCTCACGAGGGTCTGCTCCCAAATTAGACGAACTTGCCAAACAGTCTAACGGTCGGATCGTTGTCGTCAAACTTGATGTGACCGACCAGGAAACGATAAAGTCCGCTGCGAAGGAAGTCGAAGCCTCTTTGGGTGGCAAGGGACTAGACGTCCTGATCAACAATGCCGGAATTATGGAGTATGCTCCCAATGGAGTGAAGGCAATGTAAGCCTGGATTAATTCATAGGTTTGCTCCTCATAGCTGAATTCTTCAGGGACAATCTCGAGTCAAGCTTCAAAGCCAACGTCCTTGGCACTCACTGGGTGACCGCCGAATTCTTCCCACTCCTGCAAAAGGGTAATTTGAAGAAAGTTGTCAACATGTGAGAGACTTATCGCCACTAGACCCCTATCTTGGTGCTGACGAGACCAAGCACGAGTACTTTCGGCTCAATCGCACTATTCCCATACTCGCATTATATCTCGGTTCCTGCGTACAAGGTTACCAAAGCAGCCTTGAATGCCCTCACCGTCCAGTACTCCCTAGATTACGGGAAAGAAGGTTTCACGTTCTTCTCCATCAGCCCGGGCGTACGTACAATTATCCACTCATGCACATTGTCCAGTGCTGATTTCGGTCATCAGTGGTTGCGCACTGATTTGGGTAGCGAAGCCGCGGATCTGTCTGTTGAAGATGGAGCCAAGGCTACGCTGGACAGGATCATCAATGCGGGGCCGGACAAGAATGGCCAGAATCTTAATATAAAGATTGAGGGGTGGAAGAAAACGCAATCCGGAGAAGCGTACGATGGTGCTAATCCTCCTTGGTAGAAGTGTAGATGTCTTCAGTATCACATGGATTATGCTGTAATCCTCTGGCGAAGCCTAAGTGCGGATCCAGACCTTGAGTGCAGCACCTTGAGCCTACGGCCTGCCTGATTTCGAAAATGGAGCGCGTGTTTCCACTGTCCAGCATGTGTTTATGCAGGAGATCGAGACCGTCAGTATGGCCCTGTCAGACCCCAACATATCCATGCCCTTTTTTACTGCGATGAGAGTTCAACGATACATTATCATCAACATCGCAATGCCACGTCATTCCTGAGACCCCCTCAAGGCTTGGCCATCGCTTGACGTCTACATGTCCTGCCGCCAGCAGCGATGAGCAGTGCAGATCATACCGATGATACCGATACGCTCACTGCGTACTTGTATCCTGCTGGACACCTCGGACACCTCTCTGACCAGCAGCGGCAGCTGTTGAGCGAGTTCAAGACCCTCTGCGCTGAAAGGAAGCAATACACACCTGGATCTTCCACTCAACGGCCGAGCACAGATGATGCGACACTCTTGTAGGTCTCTCACCCATACCAGTAATACCTATTCTTGTATGGCGAGTTAGCTGACGACCTCTCTAGACGATTCCTTCGCGCTCGCAAATTTCAACTCGAGCCTGCTTACAATCAGTTTGTCACCACCGAGCGATGGAGGCGCGAAAACCAGTTGACCGAGCTTTACGAGAAGATTGACATCGACGAGTACGAGGCTACACGGCGTCTTGTAGGTGATCTTGCCCGCCATGCAGCTATCGTCTCCCCAAGCTGAGTGCTAATCACGCAGATAGTACCCACAATGGACTGGGCGACGAGACCGGCGAGGGATGCCAGTCTATCTTTTCGACGTTGCTCCACTCAAAACCAGCGCCGTTTTCGCCTATGAGCAGGCAAAGTCCCTCAAGCGTGTATCCGTACATCTCTCATGTTCCTACATGCTGACAGCGGATTTTCAGAGGCTTCGAAGCAGACAGCACAAAATCTCCCATCAAGATGCTGCGCCTCTTCGCGCTGTACGAAAACCTTTGTCGCTTCATTTCGCCATGGTCTACCACAATCGATGGCCGCCCTCACACAGAGACGCCCATCACGCAGGGCAACAATATCATCGACATCAGCGGCGTGGGATTAAAGCAATTCTGGGATTTAAAAAATCACATGCAGGACTCGAGTCAACTGGCGACAGCGCACTATCCCGAGACATTGGACAGCATATTTGTTAGTATCTGTCCGATAGCAACCTGAGCTGTCCCTTATTGCACGAGCAGGCCTTTTCTGCGCTGACCTCTATTGCAGGTTATTGGAGCCCCATCATTCTTCCCCACCGTATGGAACTGGATCAAGCGATGGTTTGACCCGATTGTTGTCAGCAAGATCCACGTCGTGGCAGCGGCCGATGTCTACACCACCTTGGCTAAATACATTGCCCCGGCTGACATTCCAAAAAAGTTCGGGGGCCAGCTCGACTTCAAATTCGGCGACATGCCGAACATCGACCCCGCCATGGCTCGTCAGCTCACATGGGGCGACGGCGCGACAATGGTCGCCGGACAACACACGGTGCCGATTGGGCCTATTCGATGGGAGGAGGGCGAGAACGGAGAAATGGTAGCGCTGGCGGTCGGCTGTGAGCAAGGCCAACCACGGAGAAAGGTTGTCGCAACGCTGGACAAGAAGTACGCGCATATATTTTTTCCCAGCGATGCGGGCACCGAGGGGAAATCTTCTACTTAAGTGGACAGTGCTGCCGCTTCAGCACATGTAGGGCCGATCTGACCGGCGATCACTTAATCTCTAGCCTATGCAATATGTCCTCAAAGCTGTCCACAAGTCTCGAGCAACTATCCCTGATGACAGATTCTATGTTAGAATCACTGATGCTTTTGATGAAACGCCAAGAGGATCTCCAGCCCGAATGACAGGTCTCAGGTCTACTGTGCCTCTTCACGGGTTGACAGGTTGGAAGGTATTCTCGCCTCAATTAGAATTCACAAACGCCAGATAAGCTGTTTAGCGCGAGTCAATAGGCACGGGGTGTAGGCAGTATCGGCGTACCCCGGAGGGCTTTATACTATCAGCTGGCCTCTGAGAGTGGGGGAGGCGTGGGGGTCTTGGCATAAAGAGGATATCGCCGGTACGCGACCCGGAGTGGGGCGGATTCCCTGTTATCTTGAGTGCGGACGGTCCTACTCGTACATATACTGCCAGGCTTGTCAGCTTTGTATTGTACCCCCGATCCACTCCCGTCCGTTGACAGTTGAAATTGGTGTTGCCTCCAACGTCATGCTCGCAAAATCACCCACCGGAACATGGCTTCCGGCATGGGTTCCCGAATCCTCTGCCCTCATATCGGTGCTGCTTCTCTTTTGTGCGGCTGTGGAAAGCTCGGTATGCGTTTCTTCGATTTTGTACCAATGTGCTGACGTTATCAGACCAACGGCTTCGATGGGAGTCTGCTGAACGGTCTCAAGTGAGTCTACTACTGCTCAAACTGGGTCACCCGGTTGATTGCTGCCTAGCGTCCTCAAGGTCTATACGGGCTATTTCAATCTAACCCCTGCTACCCAGGGGCTCAATACAGCCTCTGTGTATATCGGCAAGATCCTAGGTCTCACCGTCGCGGGAGTTCTGACGGACCGCTTGGGCCGTCGACCTACGATATTCTGGTCTTCGATCGTCTCCCTCATTGGCATTGTCATCCAATCTGCTGCTCAGAATATCGCCATGTTTGTTGTCGGGCGTGCTATATTAGGGCTGGGGAGCTGTTGGGCTGGGGTAGCTTCGGCAGTTTACCTCACTGAGACGTTTTCAGCTAGGTGGCGATCGTGGGGAGTGGCAATCTTGCAAAACTTTTATTAGTGAGTTTGAGCTCGCACTCTGCGACTAGCATCACTGACAACTCCATTTAGCGTTGGCGCTTTGTTAGCAGCCGGAGTCACGTTGGGCACCGGACGGTGGAATTCCACTTGGGCCTGGCGCGCTCCATCACTGTTTCAAGGTATCTTTGCGATAATTTGCATTGTGATTCTTCCATTTATGTGAGAATGCCTGCTTCACAGCTTTTCACCTACTGATAAATGACAGACCCGAGTCTCCTCGCTGGCTTGTAGGCCAAGGACGTCCCGAGGACGCACATAAGGTACTAGCACAGGTCAACGCAAGGGGCAATCTGCAAGATCCTGTTGTGTTGGCGGAGTACCAAATGATCGTCGAGACCCTCAATTATGAGCGCGCCATGGCAGGCCGGGCACCATCACTGAAAGACCTCATTCGGACGCCAGTAGCAAGACGGCGCTTGTTGATCGGATCCAGTCCAGGGCTTTTCTCTTGTGTCGCCGGCAACATCATTGCTTCGTACTATCTTGGAACGGAACTCGGCGCTGCTGGCATCACGAACGCAAATGATAAACTGAAAGCCGTGAGTGACTGTTTCCGCAGCTAGACTGACCACTTGTGCAGAATGTTGTCCTTAACAGCTGGTGCTTGGTCTGTTGCCTATTTGGCACCCAGCTTGCAGTGCGCTGGGGCCGCAAGCCGACTGCGCTCACCGCACAGTTCCTTCTCACTGTATTCCTCATGACCATTGGCGGTCTCACCAAAAAGTACTCTGCCGATCCTGCAGGTGCATCGAATGCGCTGGTGTATGGCAATGTTGCCTGTATATTCCTCTTCCAAGGAGCGTATTCGGTTGCATGGACTCCTCTGTCAGTGATGATTGCATGGAAGGTGAAAGTCGCTGATCTGCGCCTCAGGATGTCTCTGTACCCTCCAGAGATCCTCAACTTCTCCATCAGGGCTAACGGTGTAGCCGTTAAGCAGTATGCGAATGCTATCCCAGCGTGAGTGGTCATGCCCCTCATATCGACTTGTCCCACTGAAACGTTCAGGCTTGTACTGGTGTACGTGATGCCCATTGGTCTCGCAAACCTTGGGTGGAAGATGTACATCATCAACGCGAGCTGGAATATCGTCACCTTTGTGCTGATTGTGCGTAAAGAGGTTTCCGGCCAAAGCCTTGTATTGACACTGTATCTTAGGCTGTTTACTGGGTAGAGACCAAGGGTCGCTCACTCGAGGAGATTGACGAGATATTTGAGGGAAAGAAGAAGCATGAGACAATTGAGGTCCTCAAGAGTGCCGGGCAGTTGAACATACTGGACCACGAGATGGATCTGAACAAGGAAACTGTAGACGTGGAGGTATCTGAGGTAAAAGACTAGACTATTGTGTTTACTAGCTATCGCAAACATGATTGTCAAGTTGATTGGTAGAAGTGGTGATATTATTGGTATGCCACAATGCAACTCAGGCCTGGGTCGGTGAAGTGTTGATCTTAATTCGCCACCGGATGTCGCCGACGTTGCTGAGACGGAAGATGGTCCGTACAACGAGTATCCCCTGTCAAAGTATGGATCCGCCAAGACATGTATCCTCTCAAGGATGAGGCCAAGAGATGACAAGTCAAAGCATGGCGAAGAAACCCGGTCAAAGAAGACACAAGGCAACGCACACAGCCACTTTGTTGAGAGATAGTGATCCATTGTCCCTGAAGAGGCTTCCGCCTACCATATGCCTTCCTATAGAATGAAAAAGGAACGACTGCCCATGCCGTCTACGAGTATATATATTCCATGGTCAGAATCACTCTGTTGGCCTCCGTGAATGTCGTGCCAAAATTTGTGTTAACATCCGCCGCAGTCGCACCAAAGTAAATAGTGTTGTCAGCGAGAGCGTAGGCATTCGGATAGCCAATTGTGGCGTCACCGTTCGTGTAAGCCATCGTTAGCACGCCCGGAATCGCGTCAATGTTCCACAAAGCTGTTCCGCCAGACCCTTCCAAGTCGAGCGCACTGTTGGACACAGTCAGCTCATAAGATGGAGCTTGTGGAGTAATTATATATATACTTACCCTGCGCCATTCCCAACATCGCCGCCCTGAGCCGAATTAACCGTAAGATGCCAATCTGTGGTTCCCCATTCCGAGTTAGAGGATTCCTGTATTACCACTTGAGTGGCAGGTAGTGTGGGGGGATAATAAGTGGATGCCACTGCAACGTTCTGGGAAATAGATCGAAAACATCAATATGAGAGCGCGCAGTGAGGGTATTGTAGAGTGCTCACGGATACAGCATCCGCAGTTCCTCTGACCGACATGTACCCGATGGTATCCGTCGGATCGGAAGCTAAGGTAACGAATACATACGGGTACTGTGACGGAGTACCAGAGGGCTCCGCGCGACGAGCTGTGAGGGTGTTCAGTCAGTCATGCAGAAAGGTATGAAAGAAATGACAAGCTGACCGATTGACGACGTTGAGGTCGGGCTGTACAGCCTTTTTGGTTGGGACACCGGAAGGCCTCTCGCCAGCCGCTCTCCGTTTGTGAGAGGCTTCCGGGGCATAGAAGTTGTGGAGTGTCCGGTACGGGGAAGCGCATGACAGACGAGAAGGACTGCCAAGAAGCATAGTAACAACACATTGCGAAGGGTGGAAGCCATGTTGAACACGAGGAGGAGCTGTGTTGCTTGATTGCCGACTTGAATTGCTTAGCAGGAGTTAGAATAGATATTCAGATGGGCAGCAGCAAGGCCGTTTCTCTCCCTTCTTATACCTGTTCAGACCCGCATCATCCCTCATGTCTTGTTTACCTGTCTCTACATCCTCATCGGACGCTACAGCTCAAGAGGCTCCGATACCAATTATTGGTGTATATACATTATACCGGAGAGCCGAAAGCAAACCACAATGCAACGCCAGTGTACTCTCTCGTCTGCGCTGTCGAAGCAGCTGAGCTTCCCGAGAAGTGCGGTGTGTATGTCAGCCCATAGAAAGAGTGACATTGTGGCGACGAGACATCCCACGTCTGTCCGTCATTCAGTGGCTGATCTCCATCCGCAGCATTGAATGCACATTCGGGAAGCGATTTACCTGATCGTCCTACGTTAGAAGAAAGGGCCGTTTTACCCTAAGAATCAGGACCCTAGAATGGATCTGACTGGGGGATGCGCGCGGAGATTTGGTAGTTTTCCCCGAATCACGCTACCTGTTCATTGCACACCAGCAATTCCGAACAGCGATCCGAACAGCCTGGGCTTGGCGACGCCAGCGGGATCATCGGGTGATCTTGTTTGGCGCATGCTTGAGCTCCCCAGCAAATACGGAGTGATTGGAAGTACCGAAACAGCAGCCGTAGCCCGAGGCTTCTGAGTATGTTGTTCAAGCCCAGCAAACACCGTGCCTGGACACTTGCTCGCTCATTTTGGCCTAGGAAAACGTGATGAATCACTAAGCCGAGAGATGGGTAGCCGGCCGAGCTGTCAGTTGTGAAGGCGGTTTCAGGGACTTCAGTCCCAACATACTCCATTGCGTGCTTGGTAGGCTGGCTGTAGATCCCCATTGCTCTTCTGGGCACAACGTAGGAGAGCGTCACGTCTCGGGAGCTGTGTTCTGGGGTGGCATAATCGGTTGGGTTCAGCACAAAGCGATATGGATCAGCCAGTTATTGACGAGCATTATTCCTTCCTTAGCTCCCTCTCAACGGTAAAGCGGCCCAAAGTAACGTCACATTATCAAAGCGTGACTATACAAGCCGCAGCAGTGAGTGTCTATAATGCCTCTCAGGACCGTGTTGGGACGCTGCGCTTGTCCATCAACTTTAACACCTCTCATTTCCTGAAGTCCATGGCAACTAAGACATCCGCCAGAAAACCCGTGCTGCCATTGATGAGCGTTGTGAGTTATATGATGCGCGATTTATTATGTGGCCAGTAGTGAATCCTGAATAGCATGGCGTCGTGAATGTGTTGCTTTTCCACAAGACTTGAGCAGTCCATGTAGTCAAGGCAGATCTTAGGCCAAGGTATAAAGTATCTGTCAACAGTGCTTTTGCCACTCATGGGTGATCCTGTGTTTCTAGTCTGAAGGAGATAAAGACAGTGCACGCCTCTGGGCTAGAGGTCAATCTATCCCACCCTACCGCAAGAGGAAGAAGCGGGTGCCGGTCAATGCCGCCTTGAGCTGGAGGTGCAGGGGTGGGAGGGGACTGCCTGACCCGGGGAAGCAACCGTCAAGGGGCGAAAAGGGGCCCAGGGTGGCGCTCGAAGCTGGCTGACAGTCGAGCTGACGTTCCATACCACCAAAGACAAGGCAAAGTAACGTGACAGCAAGCCTCGATATCTCTATAAGGTCATGCATATATCATATGAACCTACAGAGGCTCAGCTTCTGTGATGCATGAATAGATTGCCTTTGAATACAGAATAGGATGGTTGATGATGAAGTGCCACTTTAAGACTTTTGCGCGCGACGACCACATTTCTCAGTCGGTTTCATCTTTAGGTCCTCACCGCATTGCTAGTCATTTGCCTTGGCAACAAACGTTGCTGCTCTAGTGGTCTCCTCACTGTACATTCGCGATATTGTATCACTCACTGTTCGTTAGTCTAGAGCTCCTCAGCATTTTATTACGCATAAATCACCAAGCATTCTGAGATGGTCTTTTCTGCACCCTAGTCTTTGCATACCTCATCTTCACCTACGAAAATGGGCGGCTTTCATAACCTCCTTGTCATTCACACAATTCCCCAGGACCAGTTGGACCGCGTCAAGAAGGTAAGATTGGCCCTGAAATCTTGTTGACGGTGACAGGAGTTCGAAAATGTTTACTATTATCCGTTCCCCAGAGACATTCCGGAGGAAGTCCTGGAGGCGATTGATGTCATTTTCGTTGGACGCTTAGGCTTCTCACCTTGCATAAAATCCTTGGCTGAGCTTCCAAAGCTCTGGTTCGTACAAGCCGCCTCAACTGGCCTGGAAAGGATCATGTGGGTCGCATGTTTAACCCTGTCTCTCTTACCTATATCGTACAGGCGCAGTCCTGCTGTGGCTTCGATTAGCCATAAGGATGTCACTCACGTTCATCTCGCCAACGCCGCTGGAGGTTATGTCAGTACTGGCTTGTGTTTGGTAGGCGGGACTGATAATCACAGGTGCAAACAATCCCAAATTTCGTCATCAGCTACATCACGGCTCTGCTCGGCCTGATCCCATCGCAGATATACCTTCAACGGGTATGGCACAGGCTGCCGCGCTTGAGGACGCTGACAAAAGCCACAGACGCAGAAGAGGTGGGTTCATGGCGACGAGGTGATGGCGGATGCGGGTTTAAAGGGGAGTTATGTAGGCAAGTCAATCATAGGCAAAACGATTGGCTTCCTGGTAAGTGAGATGCTCTCTGTGACGGTCGATGCTGAAACATCCTGCAGGGCTACGGTACTGTGAGCAGTTGGAGCATATTTGCAATCGTCACTGATTCGTGCAGCTAGGCCGGGAGTCGGCTCGCCTGTGCTCGATCTTCCCGAAGGTCAGATTGATTGCTGCCAATTCTGACGGCAAGCGCAAGGCCGAGGATGGTGTGAGTAGCCAAGGAATTGTGGTCTGATACCCCGAGCTGATGTTGTAGTATGTGATCGACGGGACTGGCGACTTTGACGGTTTGTACATGGATCGAATGTGCGACTGACAACCTAGCATCGTTGCCTGCTCAAATGTACTCGACCAATGATCCTACTTCGTTTGAGGCTTTCCTCAAGGAGTGCGATATCCTTGTGGCTTCGCTCCCTCATACCAAACAAACAGTCGGCCTTCTCGATTCAGGCAAGCTGAGTAAGTCTCAGCCCCGATAACACCCCACCCCCCTAACGAATCAGGTCTTATGAAGCCCGGAGGGCTCTTCATCAACGTCGGCCGGGGGTCTTTAATCAAGTCAGGTAGGTGCACACTCTATGTCTTTGTCGGCACTGACTCTCGTAGAGCACATATTGGAATCGTTAGATGCTCCCAATGGCCTCTACGGTGCTGCTATTGATGTCACTGACCCCGAACCACTCGAAGACAACCATCCCCTGTGGAGTCACCCTCGTCTTATCATCACCCCCCACCTTTCGGGCGAGCCCGAAAACGAGATGCAGACTTCGATCGACATTCTACTGACCAATACTCAGCGCCTGGTGGCAGGGAAGGACGTTTTGAACAAGTGTAGTTTCGAGACCGGGTATTAGGACGTGACTTGCATGAATACATTTACCATCAACTTTTCAGTCCGACCTCGTCTAGAAAATCCGTTGCTTTGCTTTAGGGACGAAGTGACCGCGCAGGCTGAGGATAAAGACAACTTTCTGACTCGGTTCATACGGAAGGAACGGGACTAAAAAGGATCTTCTTATTTCAATATCGCTCAACCCCAACCAGAAGAGGAGCAGCTGTCGGTCCTAACGCCACACCCTAAAGGTGCGTGGCTTTTTGTGCAACAGCAGCCTGGATCGAGAGCAGCTGGTCACGATCAATTTGACTGCCGCCGGCGTAACGGCAGTGAATAGTAGACCAGAAGGATTCTCTGTGGGGGCGGATTTCGCCTGCACGTACATAGGTTCAATGCGGATTTATACCTGGGTTTCGCGCTATACATTGAACAGTCTTGGTTCACATTACTCGTCTACCTAAGCGTGGATTGAGGAGGCAACTGCTAACAATAGAGTCTACTTCTGTCGCCCTTTTTCACCCGCTAGCGTTTTGAGCAAGTTCCTCCCTGGCATCGCGATCCATCTGGACCTGAGTCTTGTAGCTCTTGAACTTTCTTGCCGAAACTCTGTTCTCGAACAGCTCGTCCAGCTCGGCGTACGTCCGGCGAGATGTTTCTGGGATAGTGAAGTAGGCAATGATCGTGGCGGCGAGACCTGTTCCCCCGAAGAAGAAGCCTGTCTTTAGTCCCCAGTTGGCCTCGTCGGCGTTTAACATGTCTATGAGAGTTTGAAAGTCAGGCCACGATCGGAAAAAACGAATCAGAGCCGAGTACTTACAAGGGACAGTGTAGTTAAACAGCAGCCCAACCATAGACGTGCCGGCTGTTGCGCAGGCTTCGGTCTTTGCTCGTAGTTGAAGACGGGAAGATTCGGCAGTGTAAGCATAACCCAGGGGGCCAATTGAGCAGCCCTATACAGGACAGTATCAGTGAGGCCTTCGAAGCGATTTCTCCACGTACATAAGCTATGACCCAGATGATGGAGAAGGCGATCAGCACCTTGTTGCCGACAGCGCTAGCCGCTACGGACCCGGCGATCCCGACTGAAAGCAGTGAAATGCACATGACAGCGCCACCGACGAGAATCAGGGGTCGTCGGCCGACAAAATCAGTGAGGAAGGTGCCGATCAGGACTCCGACCATGCCCACAACGCTGAGATATCTGTCAGTCCCGTATCGAATACTCAATCCAGACGTTTCAACTCACTTGACAATGATGGTAATCAAGAATGGCTGGGTGACACCGACCAATTGGAAAAAGTCTTCGAAAGCGTTAGAAAGGCACTTCCAGCAGGGGGATGGCTCACAAGTGATGTAGCCGAAAATGAGAGGTACACCAAAGAGCTGCTGCATGCAGAAAGGAAAGAATGAAACGAACGTCCGACGCTGGAAAGATAATTAATGTTCATCTCAAGGATGGTGCAGATAACTTACCGCATCTACGCCCTTAAAGATGGCTAGCCATGATGCAGATTTTTGCGATGAGTGAACGGTTTGTTCGAGCTGGACAGCATGAACCAGTACGCGGTACTCGTGCTCAACATTGTAGCCGGATACTCTGCCATACAGCCGCTTAAGCACCCGTTTGGCCTTGTCGTCCTTGCCGTGTAGGGCGAGCCACCAGGCCGACTCAGGGAGAAGAAGGATGATGACGGGGACGTAGAAGCCGACGAAGCCCCTAATGGAAATCAGTAGCGTTTGAGTGGTGGAATGCCAAGCTCACCATTCCACGTAAATGGGAATCTTGTAGTCCAGCGGGTGAGAGGTATTCGTGAAGTTGAGGACGATGGCGGACAAGAATTGCCCGATCGAGAAGAAGAACGAGTAAAACGACAACATACTAGATGGTATTTTTGGTGAGCTTGGCACGATCTCAAAACGACACTGGCTTACAAGCCACGGATCTGCGGTGGTGCCATTTCGGCGATATACAGAGGTGTTGCAGCCTGCATGATACCAGTTCCGATGCCGCCAAAGAGCTTGGCAACAAGCCATACTCGCCAATCTTTAGCAACCAGCTCACAAACAGTCGCCTAAGGTTCCTATGTCAGTTCATGTAAGTTTCCATATGATCGAAACGCACGAGGGCGAGGAACGCGGACATTGCCAAGAGGGACGTTCTGCGACCGAGTTTGTCGCCGATGAAAGCTTGAAGGACCATGCCGCAGATCTGACCAGCAGAGGTGGTGCCACCCCAAACCGAGACATCGTGAGCAGAGAGCGACACGGCCCCAGTCCTGAACGTGGTCAGTAAAGGCAGTCAAGGTGTGAAGATTGCGCACGTTGGATCAATCTGACGGCCAAAACGGTTGATGAAGCCTTGGTTTGCTATAATGCTACCGGGCATGGCGAGCGCATATCCATCGGAGACTGCGGAAAAGGAGGCAGCGACGGACTACAGGCGATTTATGGCGTCAGCTTCACAACATAGTACAAGGAAACAAGAAATACGATTAGGACAGACAACCAAAAGATACGGAAAGCCTTCAGCTGGGACAGGTCCACGAATGCGGAGACCGGGGCGGTATCATGCTCAACACCGAAGGTTGTATCTTCCAGGTGTTCGAGTCCGCTCTTCTTAGTGTCGCCATCATTTATGACCTCGTGAGTGAACGGAGGCATGGACATCGCCGTCGTCGTTGTGACGTGAGTGTTGTAGTCAGACATGGTGAAGACTGAGAGCAGACTTGCACCGTACAATGAAAGGCATTCATCCAGCTAGCGGCAGCCTTAAGTAGCCTGCTCGAGCCCCAGCTACCCTTCACATAGTTGACGAAATAGAACGATTGGGTACCCCAATTGCCCCGAAGCAACGCTCCAGACGCCAAATTTCAGCCCCGCTGCGGAAAAACCATCGGAAAATCTCCCATCGTCGGCCCAATCTTGTGCCGTGCCGATGCGAGGTCCGCTCTTCGGGTTTTATATCTTTGCTCTGCGAGCTCTTCGCTCTTTGATTGCCATCTGTCATGGAGTGCAACCTCCCTGGCTCGTTTATCCGCTTCCAACTGCTATCCTCGTCGCTGGAGTACACCACCTAGATCATTATACGGCCTAAGTACTATCCGAATAACGGCTTAAACACTACCCTATCACGGCGTAAACACCACCCGAACGCTCCTGGTGATAAGTCTATTCAAAGTCCATTCGAACATTTTTAGCCTGGGTTTGCTTTGCAAAGTACGCAGCACTGTCGCTCCCCTATCCTTGTCATGGCCCGTTTTGCCCCGCTCGATGCACTCCCACCTGTACAGAGCTTCTCCTCTCACGAGTTCGTTGGTATAGTACGCCCGATCAAAGTTCATGAGATCAAAGGCGATGTCAAAACCTCTGGCAAAGTGGACGAGGCTGGATTTGAAATCACGTTGACACGTACTGGTGACGAGGTGCATCCATCCGCGACTTTCATGCTGGACTACCCAGATCTGACACGAAGCTTCAGGAAACATTCATCCTTCTCGATTATGGGCACGTCGTGTCAGGAGTACCTCTCTTCGGCGTCGATGCCTTTTCGCCCTCCACCGGTACCTCGCTACTGGCGGCATATTCTGAAGGCCTGACGGCAGCGTATCTTGAGAATGGCGGTGGGTGTATTTACTTCTTTCGCTAAAGTGCAGGCGTACTGACCTACAAACAGACGGTCCATTCCCTTTCACATCAGGAGCCAATACATTACGCGCTGTACCGTACGACATAAACTTCCTTGGACCAGTTGAGGATCTCTTCCTTCAGGGCGGCCAGCGGTGGCAAATGATACGGCTAACAAAGCCTGGCTCTGTGAAGATCAGCGGAGTTGCCCTTCGACCAGCGGTATGTAGCCAAGGACAAGGGTGATGTCGACGCTGAGAATTCGCTGTAGGCCTTTCATGCTCCGATCGAGACCCTTCCAGGGTACTTTCGGTCGTCTGACGAAGTTCTTAACCAGATCTGGGAATGCGGTACCTGGACAGGACAGATCAATCAGATCCCCAGTCGAATAAACAGTGGGTGTAATTGACATATTATTATCTGTGTAGTAGCTCAGCCTCGTAGCGCAATCCTTCATTCCCACCCCTCTGGGTACTATCGTTGACTCTCAGCGCCCTTCGCAATACTACCATGGTGGTGAACTCCGAGACTACAAGATTAGCTGCTTTGCTCAAATCCACCGAGGTGGTCTCATCTTCTCCATACGTAACTCCACTGGCTTTGGACTTCAGGTCCAATTTCTCCTTAGCGAGGGAGGAGGCAAAAGTACAGTGCGCACTTTTTGGGGCATGTACGACGAGGATCAGATCACATTGTGAGCTATTCCTCCTGCAATTAGGTGTCTCGAACTAAAAATAGCTTAGGTACCAAGCGCTCATCGATACGAAAACCGCTCCCGAACTTGAGATTGGCAAGTGGTACAAGTTTGAAGTCTCTGCGGAAGGCGACGAGACAGTCAAAGTTTATATTGACGGTGAATTGATTGCCGAGCTTAAGCAGGGAAGTGGGGTGGCTGTCATGCCCGATGGTCTTGACCGCGAGGTGAGTTCAACCGAGGCGACTGATACCGTGCGCAAGCTGACCTTATTGTCAGATTGCTACACCGACAGGATCCTTCGGCTTCGGCTGCGGGAAACATCAGCTAGCTGTCTTCAAGCACTTTTCGGCTGTCGCCATTCCCTCTGGGAAGCTAATCTATTCCAACGCACTGACGAGTAACTCGGTGCTAACGGACTTTGCTGTGGGAACAAACGCGGTAAATTCGGCGTACGACGGTGCTAAGCGTGATCGCGCTATTTGGCTCGGTGCGTGTGGTACATCGACCACGTGAAAATATTGACCACCCCTGTGCAGGTGATACCATCACGCAGGAACAGGTCTTATTCTACACGACCAATCAGAAAGAGTTCATGGAGGCCTCAATTGACGCGTGAGCAGCTCATTGATGTCACATTCTACCAGCTGATGCTGTGAACTCGACTCTAAGTGTCTTATCCCGACAAAGCGCGGATGGCGTGTTCCCCATCTATACCTTCCCGGGCATATCATTCTATGACCCTCAGCCAGGAAAGGAGCCTCCCCGGATATTCGAATGGCTCATCGGATCCTTCATGCCCTGTAGGTGTCACTGCTTGACTACAATGCAGTCGCTCAAGACTGGTATCGTAGACATCGTCCGCGTGGTTTGGGAATTCTTCTGGCACACGGGGGATACCGTCGCCCTCAGAAGATGGTACCCCAAGATCGTGAAGGTTCTCCGCCATATGGAAACGTACAAGGACGCCCGTGGACTGCTCATATTCGAAGGTGCAAAGGGACACGATTCGGGTGGGTGTCTGCCATCACCATCTGCTGATAATTAGACTACTACAACACCCCCCGGACTGGAGGCTCCATCAAGCAGAACGCGCTCTACGTCATTGCTCTCGATCGAGCCGGTCAGATGGCTACAGCACTTGGTGAGGCCGATATCCATACACCCAAGATCCAAGCCATTGTGGATGCGTGTAACAACATCTTGTTTAACGAGACAACTGGAACGTATGACATCGCCGAATCGATGTCCGGCGAACTCTCGGAAGATGGCAATGCATTTGCCATCAACTCCGGTATTTGCCCTCCAGGCCGAGCTCGTGCTGTGCTTGAGAAGATGAGAACACTCTTCTCCCCTTCTGGAGCTACAAGTTTCCCCATCGGTAGTAAGGCGATGCACAAGCAGGCCGTGGTGTCGCCGATCATGAATGCATGGCATGCCCAGGCTGCTATCGATCACGGCCTGTACGACGATGCCCGCGAAATTTACAGAACGTGTTACGGTCCGATGATCGACAAGACTAGCCCTTGGTATTCCGGGGCCTTTTGGGAATTTTCCAGTGAGTCATTCAAGGCGAGAAGTCTCGAGCTGCTTGCAAAGATGAACCCACAATTCTGACGCCAAATTTGCAGCCCCCGAGGGTACCCCTTTCCTCGACCGCTTCTGCTCCCTCGCTCACCCCTTCTCCGCCCAACCTGTCTTCCATATCGGGTCGTATATCCTAGGCGTCCGTCCCACTTCCCCTGGATTTGCGACTTATATAGTTGAGCCCCGTCTCGGCCTCGCAAAGGACCTGACCTTTGCACAAGGTCGGGTGCCGACCCCATACGGCCAAGTGGAAGTCGAGTGGCAGAGGAGCGAAAAACATTTTACAATCACGGTCAAGACCCCAAGAGGAATCGTCGGGACACTGGCACTTAGGGGACTGGAGGATGAGGTGGTGAAGATTGAAGGCAAGGAGGGCATCGAGCTAGAGCCTTTGAAAGAGTATCAGTTTGAGGTGGAGCTTTAATTCCACTCGTTTAGCTTGAATCCCTCGCTCCAGATTGAAGAATGCAAAAGTTCTCGTCTTTAGCAGTGAACAGAGGTTCCTGACATAAAAATGTTGAAGCAGCGGACAGGCATAGGATCATGCCAAAACTATCCCTCCAGAATAGAAAGGCTCAAGAGTCATGGAGCGGTGTTCCATCTGAATAAAAAGATTGGAACATGGTGACGAGTAAAAATAACCGGGGCTCTGAATAACCGTCTCCGCCCGCAGCCGGATTTTGCCGCAGATACCCGGTTAAGGCATCTAATGTTACCTTCTGCAATCTCTTTAGATCAAAACCCATCATCACAGCCTCTGGTTGTCACAACTCATAACAATATGGCCGATGGCACAGAGTTCATTAATGTCAATACCGACGTTCTCATTGTGGGGAGCGGTCCCGTGGGGTGCACTTATGCTAAGGTCTTATTGGAGAAAACGGATCAGAAGGTGATGATGCTCGAAATGGGCACACAGCAGTCACCTGTGCTTGGTGAGAATCTAAAGAATGTGAGGAGTTCCTGAGGTCCTTAGGATGTACTGACAAATTTGGAAGGGACCTTACTTTCGCAAAGTTAGTCTGGTCCTTTGTCGAGATGGCGTATCTGAGACAGCTTTACTAGAACATCGACGCGTTCAGTCATGTGATCATGGTATGCTCTCCCCTTGATATCACTGATGTGTAAGGGACATCTTCACACTCTTGCTCCAGGGAACAAAGATCTTCCTGGAGCTTCAGCGACCTATGCGGTTGGGGGAATGGCCACTCACTGGACATGTGCCACGCCTCGCCCTCATCCGGATGAGATGCCAAAGGATCTTCCCTATTCCGATGACGAAGCAGAGTGGGATCGCCGGTACAGCTTTTGCGAAAAGCTTATTGGGACCAACCAAAGTCCCTTTGATGACCTCGTTGGCCAGCAGATCGTGAAGCATGCTCTGAACGAGGCGATCCCCGAGCGTGAAATCAAGGGCCTTCCTCTGGCTGTGCATGTGTAGGATATCCATTTTCTGTGTGACTCACGCTCAAGGAATCACAGAGATCAGGGAAAGTACCCTCACTATCCACACCTGCATTGGTCAGGATGCGATACCATCATGGGGTCATCGTGGTCGGATCCACGACTTACCCTCCGGGTGAGTTTAACATTTAGTTCTTTCCTCAACGGCTGAATTAGTCAGTCGGATACACACGTCCGTAAAATAGTCCATGATGATAAAAAGGCAAGCTATGCTGTCTGCGAGAATCTAGTTACCGGCGAGAAAATCTTGGTCCGAGCGAAATACTTTGTAGTGGCGTGTGGGGCGATCCTAAGTCCGCAGCTCTTGCACGTTTCCGGCCTAGGAAATGAGAACAATGGACGTTACTTGACAGATCATGTGAGCCGTCTGTTCGCTGAGAGGTTCCTCTAACTCTTGCTAGCCCGTGGCTTTCACTCAGGTAAGCAGCGACTACTTGCGTACCTCATCCCATGCTAGGTTGTGCTCGCAGAGAAACACCTCGATTGGGCGCGTCAGAACAGCGCCTTCGATGGACGTCTCCCCGATGATAGCGATCCTATTCCCATTCCAGCAGACGAGCCTGGTGAGTCATGTCTCGGTGATATTTGGAGAAGGGCTCAAGCATCTTGCAGACCCGCAGCTGTATACCCCGTACACTAATCAACACCCGTGGCACACTCAGATTCACCGCGAGGCGTTCCAGTATGGTACTATCGGTGATCGAGCCGATCAGCGCACCGTCATCCATCTCCGCGTAAGTTTCTTCTTCACGGCTTTGGGCAAAGGTTGAGAAGGCCGGTCAGTGGTATGGGAAGCAAGATCCACAACGAGACAATCGAGTGATTTTTGACAACAAGAAGCTGGACATGTGGGGTATGCCTTCGCCGTCGTTTCAGTGTAAGCTCTCAGGAGGGGATCAGGAACGGGGCGAGAAAATTTTCGCAGATATGCTCAAGGTACTCTCCCTTGCTTACTGTATACGACGGGAAGGTCAACTGATTGTCCAGTTTGCCGAAGCGCTTGGGCCGTATCTGCCGGGGTCAGAACCACATTGGCGTGTACGACCTCTCTGATTGTGTTTTCTGCGTTCAACAGCTGATGTCTTGGATAGCCCTATGGCCAAGCTCTGCATGCTTGTGGAACCACCCGACTAGGCAGCGATCCAGCTACCAGCGTCCTTGATCCCTATTGCCGAGTTCACGGATACAACAACGTTTTTGTTGGCGGAAATAACGTCATACCGACTAGCAACTCGGTGAACCCGACCTTGACTAGCATGGTATACGCTGTTCTAGGGGTGGAGAAGCTGATTGAGGAATCCGGCTGGGGTACAAAGACGGCAAAGCTGTGAATTGTATAAAATAGAGCAAGGAAGGCTGTGAATTGCAAATTGCAACCCAATATCATAATACAGGCAGCCCCAATTTTAGGCTCGTCGGCGTTGGTTAATAGGCTCCTCGGTATCCTTGCAGACTAAGTCTGGATCTCGGCTTCCATCGTTGTCAACAGCATCGAACCCTCTGCTGCAATGCTTGTTGAGAGGGGATGCCCAGGGTTGACATGTCAGTGCACTTCGGCGTGGATACTCACATATATTGCGTGAGGAGAGGCTTCCTTCATAATTGTCTCTTGCTGCTAACACCACTCATCGTTCTTCCTCAGTTACTGATCATCCACTGTCTCGAGCAACAGGATCATGTCGTGTGAATCCCCTTCCTCGAAGCATTCCACGATCGCTGCTTATTGCTTGCAGGCGTCTACACAAACTATACCGCTACTCCACCCGCCAACATATCTATACCGTGCAATGATGTCGTTGGTTCACAGAATCTGTTCGGAGGCGGTGTCGCGTTTACCGACTATGGGTATCTTCTCAACGCCCCTTCGACCGATGCGTAAGCTCTGCTACGATGATGGCCACTCTTATGATGTTCTCAACTGATGTTCATCTCTTCCCACAGCTTTCTTGGCTTGTTTTGCGCACTGACGAGTGAGTGTCTGCTGTCAATCGTCTTCGGGCCGATCACTCACGAGTGGTATCTTAGTTCTTCATGTACTTGTGGGGGTATATTGGAGGAAGTGGTGGACACTATACACTCTCACTCTAGGATGCGCGGTTGAAGCAATCGGCGTGAGTCCTTTTTCCTGTGTCCTCACCCTTGCCTGATCACTTGGTCATCCATCCTTTCCCGCAAAGTTTCAATGCTTATGAAGGATTAGTGGGGAGGCAGGTACTGGTCAGCTCGCACTACCTTCTGGGATCCTAATCAAGGGGGTCAGTGGAACAATAATGATGCCGGATTCATTATGGAGTGAGGAATTTATTACAGACTGATCATTTAGTCCTTCGTGGTCTGCTTGCTTACTACAAAACTTGTCAGGATTTGCTGTCTCATCATTGCTCCAACCTTCTTCTCCGCAGCAAACTACATCCTACTTGGCAGCCTCATCAGATCTTCCGGGTTTGTTTGTGCTTCATTCCCTTCCCCCTTTCTCCCTTTCTCCCTTCAAACCGCTATCCCCGTTGTCGATTGGTCTTTCCACCGCGTCTGCGCTTACTGCATCGCAGTGGACAATACAGCACACTCACGTCTCGGTCCTTTTCCAATTTCTTTACATTCTTTGATATTATTTGCCTACTCATTCAGGCAGGTGGTGGTGGTATCGTGGGTGGCGCTTCGACAACCAGCGGAATGAAGACCGGTTTGCATGTCATGGCCGTCGGAGTCATATTACAGCGTGAATTTGCTATCTTAATCAAGAGCGAACATGGTCCTGACGATTCCCAGTCTGCCTGACCGTGGTTTTTCTCGTCTTCTTTACCGAATACTGTTACCGTTCGACTCGACAGCTCGCGGTCAAGAGACAGTTCGACCTCCTCGCCCCTTTATCTCGTCTCTTTCGTCGTGGCCGCGCCAATCATCGGGGACTGCCGTCGGCTTCGGCAACCACGCAGCCCGGTGAAGTCGAACTGAAATCGATCCCTAACCTTGCCCATCAGGCGACGGTTCCTAGTTCAGGTGATAGGCGCCAGGTCTCACCAATAATCAATAAGCTCATGATGGGTACAATGACATTCGGCACTCTGTTGATCATTATCCGGTTAGAAACCTTTCCACAAAATTTCTGTCTGCCTGTCTGTACTGACTACCACACAGATCTATTTACCGATGCGACGAGCTGCTGGATTTCTCATCGGCCAATCATGGCGCTTACGCCAATCAGAATCTATTCATAGGAATGGACGCCAGCCTCATGGTGAGACTTTCTCGCCTATTTCGGGTGTTTGCGCTGCTCTGGGATGAGGGGGCTAACTCGATATCACAGCTCCTCTTCGTCGTTGTGTACCTTGCTTTCCACCCGGGTCTAGTGGACGGAAAGAAGATCTTTTAGCACTCATCGTGAAGTGGAGACTCAGCATGTTGACCGAGGTACATACCTACAATTTGCTAGCAATTATAAGCAATGCAAAGCCCTGCTTGAGTTTATTCCATTCTCTGACATCGACAAGCTCGCAGGCCTCACAGAGGGGTGACTGGGCGTTCCTCGGGATCAACATCGCTTGGCGGTCCGTGTCTCCAATCATCGACATAATCTGCTTGAGATTCCCTGCGGAAGTGACCGGCCGTGGTTAGTCGATGCGATACATAATCGTTCGAAGTGAATCAGCGGCAAGGTTTAGCTTACCTTCCTACACCTCGTCGAAGAGCTGTAATGATAACGTCTACTTGTTCATCGATGACAGCTGCACCTGAAGTGGGCCCTTCATCAGCATGAGGTTCAACCGAGAATGAGATCAGCGAGCGCTTATATCGCGTGTCACTCACCAATAGCATCCCCAACTCGGGTCAATCGCTTGACTTCCCGGATGAGCACACGCATGGCGAAACCCCACAATCTGTAATATGTCAATCTGAGTTTTGGGAGAGCCGAAGTCGACGGACTCATGGATGAAAAGACCTAGATCCCCTACATCCTTCTCGATCGTTGAGCATCACCCACAAGTATCCGTATTCCGACTTACCCCTTCTCCCAACATCCTGATCAGGCCCACAAGACGGCCAGCATGGTAAAGGGCCTCGTCATTCGTTCCTCGATACGTGTTGTTATCGCGCAAAAACATCTCCGCACAGCAGATTATCGAATGCTATACAGAGACCCGTTAGGAAACTTTCACTTTGCCATGGCTGGCTCATCATGATTTAAATGACTAGGAAAATATAAGACGTACAATCGAGGCAGCCCCGGCAGTCAAAAGTTCTGATCCCTCTACAATCGCCCCAATCGTCTTCAAGTACACCGGTAGCCCCTCCACAAATCTCCTAATGGCTTCGCCTATACTTCGCTTTTTGTCTGTTTCCAAGGATGACATGCCTGTTCTCGCCTCAGTTGCTTGAGATTGAGGAAAAGCGGCCGGGGTCGATAATGATGATATCGAAGACTCCGATCCATCGAATGGGGTCGGACTGGATGGAGCTGGGGATAGAGAGGACGCGCAATAGAGGAGGAAGATTGCTTTGATACCGTGAGAGCTGGAGAAAGGCGTCAACAGTGCGAAGCATTGATAGGATGACATGCCGTGGATCTCGGATTTCAAGACGGGAACCTCACAACTCGGCAGCATGAACAAGATCAGTAGCGACATATCCCGTATCCAGGATATCCAGAAGCCTCTCTTCCCGAACGGTAAGATCTAATGCGGCCTGGCATGAAGCGTAAAGCATCAGCTGAGGATAATTGCCGTTCTCAGAATACCCCACATTCTCATACGTAGACCACGTCCAAGGTAAAGGGGTGGTGATGGAGCCTGTATGTAAGCACGAAGGCATGCAAATTGCCACAGCGCCGCATATATCGACAAAAAAGACAGCCCAGCTGGATATTCAGACCAGTCGTTAGTCGACCTGTATCACGTAAAGCGATGACTCACAAAGCATAGATCCTATCGGCAAGATCAATCTGATCGCGGACCGGTGTACAGTGCATGGCCCGTCGTCTTCGTAGCTGAGGCTCGGGTTTGGGAGCCGTGAATACCGCAGAGGGTATCTGGTCGAGACGGGCTGCTATTGCAAACCTGTGTAGGACGGCTAAATCAGTCCTGGTCCACTTTCTACATTTCCCAGTTAGCGGGCTCACCGAGCAGCAGTGCTGGTCATGACCACGGCCTAGGATCTTAATTCAGCCAAGTGCACGGTGAAGGACATTCCAAAGCTCACCAGTGCGCCGCGTCCCTTGCTCCACAACCACCCGGCTACCAAAGTAGCAGCTCTCGTCAGATCGAGCAGCACCAGACCGACGCCCTCGTCACTGCTCAGCCCATCCTCTATGCCCTGTTTCGCACGGTTGGCAAATTTCTCCTCCATCAAGCGGACTGACAAGATCGGTGAAGACGAGCAGGCTATGAGATACTACTTATCATGAGTCGGATCGGATGGGTACACTCCAGAGGAAACTTACGAGGGCATTCAATAAACTCGAATGTGGTTGAAACACTGGATCACCGGATCCCAGCCTCTCGTAGAATCTCGCGATGTGCATCTCCACAGCAAAGCTTCTCGATCGTGAGAAGTAAAGCCATAGACTACAATCGAACACGATCAGCGGAAGTTTCCTTAGCCGGAACGTCCCCTCACAGATGTTCCTGAGTCGCCCCATCTACTTCGATCCCCTCCTCGGCAGTCACTGGTTCGATTATCTGTGTTAGCCAAGAGAAGTCCAGATTGTCCCATTCCAGAGGGATCGGTTGGTCATCTGCCCCCCCACCTCCGACGACTGGTAGGAACGAGGGTAGAGGCATCGGTGGCTCTTCGAATTCTCCATCCCCAACGACTGACAAGATGGGAGGGAATGTGGGATCGACGTCAGATCCGTAAGGGTTTTCGTCGGATAGCGTTGAAGTGCTAGAAGGAGAGATGATTAGCTCGGAGGATCGCTGAAAAAGTGCGTGATGGGATATAGTAGGGTTGAGTGAGTTGCATGTGTAACGAACCCAGCTGCATCATTGATAGCGCTTCCTATCCTACCCATACTCCGACTTGCAGTGCCTGACGCAGCAAAGCTATTAGGACGAAGCAAGCCTTGCACCACGTTGTAACGTACGACTAGACTCTTCCCCAGGATAGGAACAATCCCTGCCTCGCTTTATGCAGTTCGTGCATGCCGGCTTCTGAGCTGGACATCGCTTGAGACATTCGTCAGCGAATGTACCCTCTAGGAGGGGACTCACAATCTTCCGAACCTTGCAAGCCGCACAGGCAGCGCCTCTGTCACAACAAATTCAACACGGAGAGCGAGAGGTGAAGCATCTCACGAAAGACTCACTTGGCGAGTGGCCCTGCGATTCGGATACATCAGCATGGCCGGACTCGTTGATGCAAGGCTGAGACTGACCAGATTTCGAACGAGGAGGAGTTGGCGACGGACCACCCGTGACCATTGCGCGGTGTCGCGGCTTTTGGTCAAGCAAAGCAAATAATAACAACTGAACTGCTGACAATTATGACCGAAGTGGCCTCTAAACGATATTCCGATTACCCGGGCAAATCCTCGGCTTGCTCCTGGCAATGAGGGGCTTCGCGCTAATTCACTGGCCAACCGAGAAGCGCACGCTGAGTTACACAGCGTGCGTGGGTTATGTCCAACACAAGCACGCTCGACCGCCCGATGAATGCTTTGTACATGAATTGCTGTTATATGATACATGCGTTATTCGGGTTTCGCCCGAAGCCTTGTCATTCAAATTGACTTGTTGAGGTAGCTACCAGCACCTGCCAGGGAGCCATCTCCGCTCGTGCGGTGCATGCCCGCCCAGTTGGGGTACCATTCTGACCTCTAGAAAGCTCGCATGTAACATACAATCTCTAACCGCCAAGTTTGGTCTTTTGACCGAGGGCTTGGGCAATTAGACGTCCTGACCACTTAGCACCTAATTGAACGGCAAAATGAGATGCGAGCACACACCGGTCTCTTGTCTCGCTATGTTGGTATTGGACCAAGTTCTACTTGGATGTACACGGTTTGTTAAATGGAGCCAGAAGGTATCGGATTCTCGATCAATGTTGACAGTCGTTCCGACGTACCCTAAGCTGGGTGTCAGCATCTACCCACCACAGCATCATAACTACTACGGACCGGTGTGGGTTGCGGTGTTCAGGGATTTCATTGGTCCGGACCAAGCGTCGACATCCAGTCGAAATCCCAGCCCCTGATAGCCATCGTCGAGCGCTCCACAATCAGCTTGTTGCTCGGGAAGGAAAACCCACGGCTGTATTGATTGAAGATGAGATCGACCGTCCACGGTTCAAGAATGCACTTGCCGTTCAAGGTACCTCTTCCGAGTATCATCTGACAAAGGGCAGCCAAATCGATTGCCTACAGAAGTCAGTAAGAAGCCAGATATCAATCAGCAACACACCGTCGAGAACAAACCCGCATGGCCTGACACGCCGTCAAGTGCCCAGCAGTTCTCGTCATGTACTCTGCGACAGCGATCAGCCTCATCGGGATTATGCAAAGCAGATCTTACGACAGTTGTACTGGCTGAGGTCTCAGCGGTTCAAAGATCTCCCCAACGGGGCCCAGAATGCTGCGTTGGAATTCTGTTGCGATAGTTCTTTCCAAGTAACCAGCTGATAGAGTTAGCCGCAAATACACTGCTCGCATGAGGATGATTCCATGCACTTTTTGGCCCATTGCCACGGTTGAAGAATGTGTCCACCATGCCCAACGGCTGTGGTGCTGTCAGCGACTGGATCAACAAGAGCATCTTGGTACGCGCCCCAGTGACGGTCTTCTCCAATAACGCATCTAAAGGCTGGCCTGAGACAACTGATACGTGTCAGAGACGGCCAATCACCTATGAGTCTCACCTTCAAGAAGAAAACCTGACGATCGTTAGCGCAACATATCGAGGGGCAAACTAGTATCCAGACATACCCAAGGTCATGAAATTGATGTCTGAATACAACCATTTCGTTCCGGCCGGAGTCTCTGGCAATGCGGCGAGAACAGCCTTGCGCCTTTCCCTCACTGAGGCGTAGCTGTGAGATATGAGCTTGATGTACGGACAGCGTGACTGACCCGGGAGTTAGGGGTGGGTGGGGTAGGGCAGGTAGTCCGCTGGTATGAGTGAGCAGTTGGAGAACGGTAATGGCACACTTTGCATCCTGCAGTGATTTGGTCAACATGTAAATGGGTTTCATGAATAGTGCGTACGACTGCAAAGTCTGGTAGGTACGTTGCGACGGATGTGTTTAGGTCTACCTTCCCCTGGATGCACATGAGCTTCGGATTTCAGGCAGAGACATCATCCACACACCTTGCCGACTTGATCGAGAATTAGGATGGTGGTAAAGAGTTTGGTCAAACTCGCCTGAAAGATCAGTTCGGCGCGCTGACGATCGAAGTCTCACTATGTCAAAGACGGTATCTAGTTGCATGCCACGCTGCTTATCCTCGGGTAGAAGGACGCCGTGGACATCTGCGTACAATAATGATTGGCCGACAGCGAAGTGAGAGACGATGGTTTTGCGGTGCCCAACAAGGACGACAGCACCGGGATACAAAGGGTGAACCGCATTGAACGTAGCATCTCCGTCTACATGGCCAAATCAGTCGGATGAATTGCGTTTACATTTTGCGACCTCACAATTGCGCGGCGTGAGATAATCCAAAGACACCTTGTGCAGGGTCTCGAACGGTCCTGACAATAATCCCACGGCCTCAGGTGAACCATATGAAAGTTCTGATACCTCCTCATCCATGACTGGCCCTAATGCGTGCGCCTAGATAACGGTATTGCTACAGACACTGATACAAATGGGACTCGAAGGCGATCCTCAACTCCTCAACAATCAGGCCGAGCGGGAAATTCCGCTCGCAGCCGGTCAAACCGCCGGCCAACTCGCAGCTATTGGGATCCACGGCGGTTTGCCCGATGAAATTCTTGACTCAAGTAGAATTTTCGAAGGTTGCTGAGGCCAGTCTGTGCCCGACCCGATCCGAAAATATGCATGACCCGTGGAGCACTGCTCTGCAATATGATAGGCCTATATCTAGAGCGGACTGGCAGACGACCGGGAAGAAGACATAGTCCAGCACAGGAACAAAAACATGCCAGAAGTTCCGCCAAAATATGATGTGGTGATCCTAGGCGCCGGTGGTGGGTATCTCGAGGGCTGCAGATGCTGAAATGCAGTGATCGGACTATCCATCGCACTTGAAACGGCAAGACGAGGGTTAAAAGTGGGCATCATTGCGCGGGATCTGCCTGATGATGTTCATTCAGCTGCTTTCGCTAGTCCTTGGGCAGTGAGTATGATCAGCCTTGACTCTGCAGAACTGATAGAACTAGGGAGCCAATTGGGCGTCTTTTGCCTCCAATGACCGTGAGCGGAAGTGGGACACGGCGACTTTCGAACGACTGGGCAAGTGGGCTAAGTCACATCCTGACATGGTAAAGAGACGACAGGTCATCTACCCTTGGACCACGGAAGGAGTCTACCCTGAGCCCTGGTATAAGGACATCGTTCCAAATGTCAGTATATGTTGCTTCTTCTGAATTGTCACTGAGTTACTTCAGTATCGTAAGCTCCAACCAGAAGAAGTGCCGAGCGGGTTTCGCTATGCTATCGGCTTCGACTCATTCTCCATCCATCCACATCGCTTCAATACTTTCCTTGTCGCTCAGCTTCGGGATCTTGGCGTGGAGTTCCATCGGCGCACAGTGAGCAGCCTGGACGAGGCATACACCGTGTTGGGACCAACTCGGCTCGTCGTCAATGCTACCGGGCTGGGAGCGCGCTCTCTCATTGGCGTAGCAGACGAGAAGGTATTCCCAGGCCGTGGACAAACAATTCTGGTCAAAGCCCCCTCGGTACAAGGTGTCTTCGGATGGAAAGAGCCTCATACTCCAATTGAGCAGCAGACATACGTTATTCCGCGACCAGGTCCCGAGGGACATGTGATTCTGGGTGGTTGCAATCAGCCGCGTAATTGGGACACTCAGCCTGACATGGCCATCGCTGAGCGAATTCTGAAAGAAGCGTTTCAAGTGTGCCCTGCATTATCCGAAGGAGGGGCCAGTTGGAAAGACATCGAGGTAATCAGTCACAACGTGGGCCTTCGTCCCTGCCGGGAAGGTGGAATGAGACTGGAAATGGAGAAGCGCATCATCGGGCAGAACAATAGCGAGCTTGTTCCTCGACTTGGGCTGAATGGGTCGGGCTGCGAAGTCGCTTGCCTTCATGCGTATGGTATCGCTTCTTGCGGGTGAGTTGCCCAGTGGGGGGCGTGGAAGTAGTGCTGATTATTTTTAGATACCAAGCATCCGTAGGTGTAGCAGAAGAAGCCATCGGCCTGATCGTAGACTACTTCGCCGGACTATAAAGCCAGAAACTCAGATTCGTAGCCATACCGAGTGAGGGCATGCATCATGATCCGGCTTCCTGGGCGGTGTACTTCCCAGCAAAGCTCACCGACAAGTGACCCTGAAACGTTGAAAGAGGATGACGACCATCACAGCAAGAATGAAACTCAGGGTCATACGGTACACATGATGTCCCGAGAAGCATGTGCGTGAAGCTGAGGGTGTTGACGGTACGGTCAATGCTTTCGCAAGAAATGATGCATACTTCAGACAGAAATGTCATAGAGAAGCAAAGCGGTCCGCAATCTGCGACATCAGTACTCGCTAGCATTCAAAGCATTAGACGGGAGGTGCATACTGACCTGGACGAGCGCTTTCATTGTGCCGGTCTCTCGGAACGAATGACCCGCATCTGGCGTAAATTGAAGCTCTATCTCTGGCCAAGCCCCTTTCAGATCCCAAGCATTACGAGGCTAACCAACTTAGCTCCCCGGAATAGTACGCTAGGTGACTTACAGGACAAACAACATCATAGCGTCCGTGCACTACACTGCAAGGAAGATGTCGTCTAGTGGCATTGTCAGCAGGACATGAAGGTGTCGAATCGTGACAGCCTGTGACGAGAAGCTTCTCAAAAACTCACATTCGATCCACGTTCTTTGTTTTGAGGAGTTGCCCTTCCTCTAGGAAACAACGATGAGTGAAGTAATGTGCTTCAAGCACCGCGTGCGCCAAGCACCAATCTTCATCGTTCAACATTGACTCTAAGCGCCCCAACTCAGACTGCAATTGCCCGATGGCCAACTCCCACGTATTCCATGCTCGAGCAGCGCCCATACGAATCGTATGATCTGTGCTCTGAAGGCGGCGAAGGTATGCAGGCATAAGGTCTGTACGCTCTGCCGGAGGGATGTGGGAGGTGTATGCGTCCCTGAAACATCAGCTCCATCGCCCAAAATGTTACAAATGGCACCTACCATGCCTCTGGGAACAGCTCTGAAAGATCATGAGGTTAGGTACAAGTAAGAAGTGCGTTGCTTACGGCGCCTGCCTTCCAAATCCCATTTTGCCTCAATCTCCCGTGCAAGGAAGATTCCCCCCAATATTAAGCCCTTGCACCTCTCCGGATAATTCTGAGCATAGGCTAGTGCTAGTGTTGAGCCCCTGCCAGTGGTGTCAGATATCTTCTTGAGGGGTCGGCCGACTCACCACGATCCACCAAACAATAACCACTTTTCGACCCTCAGCTTCTCCCGCAGCGCCTCAATATCCCCGACAAGATCCCAGGTCGTGTTCTCCCTTGTCTCGGCAAGGCTTGGACACTAAGTCAGCTCGAGGGTCTGGTGACTGCTGCACCGGGGACGATCACGCCAACTTACGGCGTGCTCTTCCCGGATCCCCGCTGCGAAAATGCAATGATCCGGTAGATGTTGGGATTGAAAAACGTGGTGTGGAAGGTTACGAGGCCGGAGCCAGGACCACCATGCCTTGACCGGAAACACAGGTTAGCCTTAGGTCCTCAAAGCCACTACAGTGGCAGCCGCTCACAAAACGATTACTGCCATTGTGTCAGGACTGGCTGTAATACAATCTCAAAGACTTACCAGGTTTTCCATCGGGGTTGCCAAACTGCATGTAACTGGAATGATGTCAATTGCGTCGGATCTGTACAAGAAAGCAATCATACTGACTGTAGAGTGTGAATGCCGGAGACTTTCAAGTATCCCTCATCAAAGGGGAGCGATTGCGGATAGACCATAGTAGCTCTGAAGAATGCGCGCTTTGACCTGCGCTTCAGCAATGCTTTTGCGATCTGACTGCAGCTGTCTCGACATTGCTTGGATGCCTGCGCCGTCAATCGGAAATATTCGTTGTCCTGGTACCGGCGAACTGCCCGTTGGGTCTATCAGGCAGGATTAAATTTCCGCGGACAAATACTTCAAGATAATGTTGGACGGTGGTTTAGCCGATCTAATTTTTAAAGATAAGCCTCTCTGAGTCGATATATACGGACACAAATCATGCAACGCCGCTATCACATATCTCAAGAATTTCTTCCTTGAACATGGCGGCCCTGGAAGTGAACGAAAAGAATCAGGACATTGAGGGAGATGTCCCTACCAAAATCACCGAGCTTGTGGGTGATGTTGACATTGCCGCTGTCGTGGAAGCGGAGGATTTAGTTCTAGCAGAGGGACAATACTCTGAAGCAGAGCTTAAACGACTCCGGTGGAAGATCGACATGATTATCATGCCATTGCTCATGTTTACCTATGGTCTTCAATACTCGTAATTTACCACACTTGACATACCAACCAGTGCTGATGTGAGTAGCGATAAGGTCTCTCTCTCTTCTGGTGTCATCTTTGGGTTGGTGAAGGACACGGGTCTCCATGGCAAAGAGTACAGTTTGCTTACAGTATGGTTCTGTGAGTAATCGTTGTCAATCCAAGATGAATTTTCGGCTGATCGGCATAGACATCGCCTATCTACTCGCCCAATTTCCAATGGTATGGCTGATCCAGCGGTTCCCACTCGGCAAGGGCCTCGCCATCACCTGTTTTATTTGGGGCGGTTGTGTGGTGGCCCTTGGTGGCTGTAACACCTACTCCCAACTTGCTGCTGTTCGATTCATACTCGGTTGGATGGAAGCTGTCATCACACCAGGCTTCCTGATTGGTGTGTCGTTTATATTATCTCCTGTCTGATTTCTTACGAATGATAGTTGTCGCCTCGTGGTACAAACGTACGGAGATGACCCTTCGAAATTTCCTTTTTCTTGCAATGAACACCTTCTTCTCCATCGTCTTTGGCGTCATCATGTGAGTACGATCTCGTTGAAAGTGACTTGATTGCTGATATTGTTAGCTACTTCCTCGCCCGAAATGCCCAAGAGCATGGCGGTCCCGCTGGCTGGAGGGTCATCAATTATTTCCTTGGCGGCTTAACGATATTCGACGCCTTCCTCCTCTTTTTCTTCCTCGGCACGCCAAATGAAGTCTGGTGGTTGTCCAAGGCTCAAAAGAAGATGGCTCACGCTCGAATCGTTGCCAACGCCAACGGTGGCGGCGAGTCGCAACCATGGAAATGGTCTCAAGTCCGCGAGTGCTTCGCTGATCCTCAATATTATTTCATTATCTGTGAATGGCCTGTTTCCGCTCAAATTCTACTTTTGCTAATGTATATTCTAGTGTTTGGGATCCTCTCGAGCATTCCCAATGGAGGTCTTGGGACATTCACTAACCTTATTTACGTGTCCTTTGGGTTTACGAACCTCCAAACGATCCTTTACGGTCTCCCCGCATCTGCCATTGGTTGCGTCATCATCATCAGCACCGGCACCCTCGTCAACAAATTCCCATCTTTGCGATATCCGAACGCCATCCTGTGGCATATTGTCTCTCTCATTGTCTTACTTTACGTTGGACTGGACACCGGCGCCAGTAAATGGCAGAAATGGGGGGCCTTCTTATTCATCGGCGTCTTTCCTATCACAACATTCATGATCTGGACCATCTTCCCTCTCAATGTCGCCGGGCGTACCAAGAAGTCCTGGATGGTGAGTCCATGTCCAATCATCTACGCACTGGGTATTAACACGACGGTAGATTGCAACCATGTTCGTTTCCACTCCCGTCGGTAATATGATTGGGTCCCAGATCTTCTTGCCTAGCGACGCCCCAAGATACTTGCACGGTCTGACAGGCTGCGCTGGAGTTATTGCTGCCAACATTGTCAACGTCTGCTGTTCGTGGGCATATTATAGCTATGTCAATCGCAAACGAGAACAAGCATTCTTGGCTTCTGGTATGTCTCTGGAGGAGAGGGAATATCTCAATAAGATCGCTGGGGAAACCGATTTGACGGATAAACGTCAGTTCGGATATGGTAGATTGGGATTACGCGCTGATCAAACTGCAGAGAATCCCCACTTCCGCTATTCGACCTAAGAGGTGTTTCAAGGATGGGCTCAGTCGGGATATTACGATGAGAAAAGAGGATTTTGTCACCGGAAATGGATAGGATGCGTCTTCGTCGTTGTGTTAACGCACTATTAGTGTTTGCAAGTTTTATGCCGCTAATTTCGGCGTGAGGCGATCCTAATGCGCATCGCACCGAGCAGCAATGCATACGGGTCGCGAGTCGCAGAGATCGTCGCGAAATGTTTGGCACCAGCGAGACCGCATTGAGGAAACAGACTCGTTCGTGATCAAGACACCGAATATGTCCAGCTGTCCGCCAATGTGGATCAGCGGCTGAACATATATATATCAAGCTCCAAAACTATGGAGGCATTATTATTCGTTCTTCTTCCTAGATCCCAAGCCTGCGCATCGCTCAAACACAGTGAATGGGATCGATGAACTGCTTACATGCGTTTTCTATGGAATGACTTGAACAGTCCGGCGCTTTGGGAATTGGATTGGCAGTGATGAAGTGGGAGAACGCAAAATCGGCTTAGATAGATTCTCCGCATCACCTGCATAGGTACTGCCAGCTGTTTTACAGGCTTTACTCGCCCGGGTCACGTCTCGCTGACGCGTAAGATTCTTTCCTCCTTTGCAGCTTTCTGACCTATTTCAATGATGCGCAGAACATCGATAGCCTGTTCAGGTTTGACTGCCAGCTTGGATTTGTCTCCTGAAGAGATAGCCTCATAAAGATTGGCGTACAAGGCATTGTAATTCCCTGGTACAGATTTATACCTGAGAGTGAGCAATTTTCACTACATCTGCTCACTTATGAATGACAAATTGCGCTCCATCAGAACCTTCAATAGACTTCTCGCCCTCAACTGGAGCCCTGCATTCATAGATATGTCCCCAGCTTGATTCAGACTCTGTGCCGCATCCCTCCGGGAGGACAGTCGATGAGTCGATACGCTTAAGCCGGCCTTCTTGGGGGTCAATTCCGTATTTGACATATGAGCCGAGAGTCCCGCGTATGATGAATCGTTCTTGATGGGGCAAGGATGAGAGGATGCGGGATCCAACGGTGACAACAAAAGGGGTGGTTGAGTGTCCTCGGGTGCGTAGTAGAGTTCCATCGTGAACTGTGCCTGTGAGCTATGGTCAGGGAAAAGCACTTACTCCTTCGCTGAATCCCAACCTCGCACATCTGCAAACCGACAACCAACTTTCTCGGGCATACCGAAGAGAACGTAGATTTGGTCTATGGTATGCGATCCAAGGCCATAAATGGCATCGTTGTATTCTCCGGGCGATTCCTTCCAACCAAGTTTGTGAGTGGGTGGGAGAGGTAGATATTTGTCGTACGAGGATGTGAAGTCGACAAGCTCTCCCAACTACATCTGTTAGATGTAAAGCAGAATCCGACTCACTCTCCCAGAAGACAAAACTTCGAGGACAGTGAGGAAATCGCTATCCCATCGTCGATTCTGGTACACAGATAATATCACTCCCTTCTCCTCTGCAAGTTCAGTGAGTTCAATGGCGTGAGCCACAGTCACACACATGGGCTTTTCTAGCAGCACATGTTTACCAGCTTCGATTGCGGTCTTGGCGAATGGGTAATGCGTGTTGTTGGGCGTGCTGATCACTACCTGTCTGCGTTAGCTGTCTCTATCCCTCTCCCTTCGATTTCGGGGGTACTTACCAAGTCCACTTCTGGATCATTCGTTATTCCGTCAAGGGTCTTTACAACCTTTACGCCCTCACCACAAACTCTCGTCGCCTCGCCCTGGCCAGAGCGTTCTAACACAGAGTGTAGAGTATATTTGTCCTTGTGATACAAGAGCGACGGGCGATGGAATACGGTGAGGGACATACCAGAGCCCAGAACGGCAACCCGGATAGGATGTGTTGGCATTTCGCACGACTTGGTTGCAAGCTGTCGAGCGCTACCAAACGGACAGCTTAGTTAAAGGAGATGGAAGGCTTCCTAAGGACGGTAATCAACGGGATGTGGCGGTACAAGGCGACACGCGATTTGCTCTCTTAGCGATCCTCTAGTTTCTCGCCGCCTGGATAGACGGTACAACTTTCCCTCTATCACAGGGCATCCGATCAGTTTTGCGCGGCTCATTGTACGTCCCCAGTTCGTTGGATGAAAGTGACATCAGGACCTTTTTCAGCAGTTCTGCTGAGGGCTCCAATTGAAACCATCGTTGCTGAAAGTCACCACCTACGTTGGGTATCGGGCGCGAGACTCATCAGCGAGCGAGGGCGTGGATAGCTTCGGTATAAAGTCGGTGGCTCAGCCCGTTCCAATTCAAGCCGAATTGCTTGCATTGCCAATTGCAGTATTTATCGAGCTAAGTATATCGGGCCATTCGATAGTCTCGCTCGAGACAACTTGTGACTCCATCTCTAAGTATACTGCAGGTTCGCTCTGATCTTAGTAATACTGGCTCAGAGTATATCCCACTACAACCTAGGGTCTAACAATCGATGCTGATCTGCGAGACGGTGTTATTGGCATGTTCAGCCGGATACTCCAGTACATGAGTTTGCCATTCACCCGTCCCATCGCAACTCTGATCAATGTGAAAGGATAAGACGTGCTATGTAAGAGGACGAGGTTTACTCCTTTCCCTCAGGTCCTTGGTCTGTCGGTGCAGTGATCCTTCTAACGGTGGGTGATGGAGAGCTACTGCCGTGTCCCCAAGCGAATCAAACACACCAGCAAAGACTACCCCTAAAACCACGGAACACCTCACCCCATCGGTACGACTGATCCAGATCGACCTGTCATCTCATCTCCTCACTAGCAAGCCTACTATCAGCTGGTCATTGAGCATGTACGTTAGTTTCGGCAACACTCTGACAGTGAAATAGCGAAGTTATGGCAAGGGGTGTGACGAAGGAGGTAGTGATGCGTGTTACAATTCTAAGCGAAGGAAGGTGACTATAGTGGAGATGAGTGAGCAGGGTCGTAACAGAGGGAATTATTTGCACAGTGCATCATGGTCAGTTGTTCTCTATATCTTCCCGATTGGGTCCCAGTTTCTAGTCAAATTGCTGAGCCAGCCTGTCCGTTGATCCACAGCTGCCGCTACCCGCCTCAGCTGTATTCCGAGTAAGCTTTCTTTCCCTCGTCGAGTTCCCAATAGCTCGACGAGTTGACCAAATCGGTTACATAATTCGTTGAGTGTTAAGTCCCCATTGACGACAGATCCGGAAATCGGGACAATGGCCACAAAGTCCCTCGGAAGTTTTGCAAGATATTACATCAACTGTCTCGCCTCCGATGCAACCTTCACTTCATAAGTAACACGATATGTCATTACGTTGAATACTAGTTTTAAGCACTCCAGCTGAGAACGAGCCGGACTCTAGTTCACGTTTCCCCCGGGAGTACAAGGTCACACGCGAAAGCCAGCTAGATGACGTAGATAAAGGTAGGTTTTTCGAAATCAGTCAAATCTCTCCAGTCCGCTAGAAGATCACCGCTAGCATGGTCGGGGTTGGCTTGCATCCAAGCGGCCTTCTTCTTGTTTAAGCGACGGATGTTCAGGTGGTATGTGAAAATGAGCTGAAATAAACATTATAAACATTAGCACATTAGCAATGTAACCTCTGGCGGAGTTGTACGTACTATTATCGCAACGCAGTAACAAACAAGCATCGCGACAACTCCACCAGTGTAATCTGGGGCCTGATAAAGCCAGATTAGTGCACGCACAGGATTTGTAAATCTGAAACTACTTACTTGTGTAGCAATGAAGGTTTGGGGACCGCTGCATCAATGGTCAGTTGGGAAAACCTAGTTTGATTTCCCAGTCGACTCACATGATGTTTCCAACTAGATACCCGCAGTAAGCAATCCCGTACACGATGGTCTTCTTGGTGTAGCCCCCTGTGTTGGCGATGACCACCGTGCTCATGACGATATAGGGGGCCCAGTAAAAGTAGATGATGAATAGCGACCCGAGACTGCCACCGACTAAAGTGTAAGCGGAAACGCGAGCGGTGCTACTCACCATTCGAACGGGGTATTACATGAAGCAAGATGGTCGAAAGGAGCGGGATAAAGCACGAAAACATGGCGGTGAGAGTTCGCTGCTTGGCTACGTACGATCACTGTCAATAATAGCTCCATAGAAGGAGGATCCATCTTACTTTTCACGGCAATGTAGGAGAATGCCAAAGACGAGACCCAACTAATGAGACCAGTAGGGATAGAAAGCAGGGTTGTTTCTCTCGAAGTGAAACCGAGCGACGCCACAATAATAGAGTTGAAAGCTGCAATTCATCAGCCAAGGAGGGTACATCGAAGGAGAAAGGGACTCGCTCGATACTCCGCCATCTGGTCACCGTCAGCGTACGCGCTCATGTCGTACGATACAACTTACTAGGTACATTGAGGCATATGTTGGTGAAGAAGACGAGCCAGGTTTTGGGGTCCAAGAGGGCTTCCTTGACCTGATACAGCTTGTAGGTCTTGTTCTGCATAGACCATCAGGACAGTGCGCCAATGGAGGAGCCTACCTCGACACCAGTCTGGTTGTTTTTCAAACGCATGACAGCCACAACTCGTTGGCGTTCCGTGAGCCATCTAGCACTAACGGGCGAGTCGGGGAGGAAGAACCCCATCAGAATACCCCAGGAGAATGTGATTGCTCCAACCAAAATGAATAGTAATTGCCAGCCTTTGATAGCGAGCTGATCGGTGATGTACGAACATGCGACTTTGTACCAACAGGAATTAGCACATCCAGGCAGTAGGAATCATGTGCTCACAAGACAGGAGACCATTGGTCAAGGATGACAGAGTGCTGTAGATAATTGCCGTACGTGCAACCTTGAAAGACTGTTAGTATCGGGGCGGATCTGCTACAGCGGCAAGGAGCTCACTTGCTCCCGGCGAGTGTACCACGACGAGATTACTAAGGAAAAACCCTTGAATAAAGATTAGCTACGATAGCAACTTGGTCGATAATCGCTACCCACGGGGAACGTCAAAGCCTCAAAGAGACCTAGAATAAATCGACATGCGGCCAATCCTCCAAAGGCCTTGGAACCGGCAGTTGCCATGGAGATTATACCTGAATTATCAGCTTGCAGCCTGAATGAGGTGAGACTCAATTTACCCCACACCGTAACATTGGCAGCGATGACTTTGCCGGCGGGATACTTTTGCATGAAAAACAGCGCAGGGAAAAGGGAAGCAAGGCTTCCGAAAAAGATGATGGAGCTCGTCCCTATAAATACGTCAGCTCAAGTTAGCGCTTGAATCCTCACATGAATACTGTTGTCCGACCAAATTGAGATCGGTTCGCAGCCCGAGGACAGCTGCCGTGCCGAGAGCATTCTTATCGACAGCGCCCATCCTCATTAGGAATCAGCCAGACGCTCCTTATCGGGAAAATTCAACGCACATGAGAGCTACCAGAAGAAGAGGCACGATAATGAAGTCAGCCCGGCGGACCACAGCTCGCTCCTCTGCTGCGGTCGGCTCTTCGAGAAGCTCGTTGGCGTTGGAACGGAGGGCCACTTCTGCCAGAAACTTGCCCGCAACATCGAGCTTTCTGTCAGGCTCATCTTGGAGCACTCGGACGTCCACGACGCCACCATCGATCTGTCCTTTCTCGTTGCCGATTTGACTACTGTGAGACATGGTGTAAGCAGTTTGGGTTCTGTGCTGCAAGAACGTGCCTCGACGGATGTTCTACATATATCTACGAGGAATCCGCGTCAACCTAAGGCCGCATGATAGCCCGGCGGCCAGGCGAACTATCTACCAATATGACTCGGGCTATAACCTAACACACGCAACCAGTTCGAGCCAGACGCCATATGCGCCGCCATATGAGACGAGCTCGTTTTCTTGTTCCCCGCCGGCGTGTGGGCGGCCACCTAATATGACTGTGCGGCCACCTGATTTGACTGTGCGGCCAATCTTACGGCCAAACTCGTTAGAGGACAATAAATAGAGCAGATGGAGCTAGTCACTGCATTCAACGCACTACATCATTCACTGTCGACAAGATGCCTATCGCAAGTGTTCCTCAAACAAAGGCGCTGCCAGAGGCATTGCACTTCACACCGGTCGGTCTCTCAAAAGAGCCGGTGGTACGTTATTTGCTACAGCCGAGAACGAAATATCACTGACCTCATTTAATAGCCGTTTGCGGATCTTCAGACGGTCGACATGTCGACTTTTGATCAAGGTCCTGCGGCCCAGGCCAAACTAGCTGAGACACTTCGTCAAGCAATGCATGAACAGGGCTTTTTCACTTTGATCAACTACGGCATAAGTGAGGACGAGATTCAGCGGCAAGTGGATATTGCACATGTGAGTTTTGAGTTAGGAGAGTGGCAGGAGCAATCAGCTCACTGGTCTTTACCAGACTGTATTCACCAATACACCATACGAGGAGAAGAAAAGGTTGCGTGGCTTGATGCAGGAGAAAGGTAGCTACTTCGGGTTCAAGTTGAGGCAATATTACGAGTGGGTTGTAATGAGATACGAAAGGGCAGAAGGGCTAACATTCGCTAGAATGGAAAATGGTGTTACCGATCGGATCGAGCAATTCAACTGGTACAGGGATATGAAGTCGCAAGAGTTCCCCGAGAGCATTATGCCATATTTCGAAGAAGTTCGAGCGTTCACAGAGAAGGTGCACACCGTCGTGCTTTTCAACGTCCTGCGTCGTAAGTCTTCTTTCGTTCTTCCAGATATTGTTCTGGGCTGAAAGGGCACGGCAGTATTTGCGCTCGCTCTGAAGCTACCTATTGAAACGTTTGTGGAGAAGCATAAATTCGATGTCCATGACGAGTCGTGGATGCGATGTGAGTCGTAAACCATGCTAGATTGCCCATTAATGTTCTTACAGACATGGCGTTCTATGACGAATATACCCCTGAGGACGAAGCCAAAGTTAAGGGCATCTGGCTCAAAGGACATCAGGATTTCGGCTGTAGGTGACACATGCCGCCCAATAAAGTCGAGCTGAATGTTCTTGTGCATAGCTTTGACTATCTTATTGTAAGCAAAATGTGGCTTCAACACCAAAAAAGTCTCGTTGAATCGACTAGCTCTCAACCAATGGCCGCGCTACAGGTTCGAGACGACGCTGGAACCTGGCGCTACGTCCGACATGTCCCAGGGGCCGTCATTGCAAGTCTTTCGCGATTGTCACGGACGGTTCTGACGCTCTCCAGATTAATTGCGGCGTTTTCATGGAATGGTACACCGGCGGCTATTTCAAAGCCGCTAACCACCGAGTGTCCGCTCCGCCGAATGATCAACGGAATCACACTCGCCTCGGTGTCTTCTATTTTGTTTGCCCCAATGACGAAGAGAGAGTGAGTATGCGTGTCGTCAAGGGATCAAAAATTGACTCCCTCACTAGCCTAATACCTTGATGGAGTCCCCTGTCCTGCGGGAAGCTGGAATGAAGCCGATATACGAATCCTTCGACAAGAGTATCTCTAGTAAAGTGTACTCTCAAGCCCGCATATCTAAGATCGGGAAATCAGAATTATACAAGAAGTCTTGGGGTGCCGGCGAGGTAGTCTACGAGGTTATCGGTAATGTCAAGACTTCCGTAGAGGGGAAAGCACTAACAAAATTCCCTTGCAGCCGGTATTGAGGTTCCGTGGTACGGGTAGACGTTCAGCTTCACCTGCTTGCTCACTTGTTTTACCAATACATGCATGTCTCAAGCCTTACTGTATATACTACGATGAATCTTCGCGAAGTTGAAAAGCATCCTTTTCTCCCCAGATTGCGCAGTGTAGCGAAGAATGTTCGCCAGGGAAATCAAATCAGAACATTGGAGCCTGCATCCCTTCGATTGAGCTCTCTGGTCCTGGTATGCCGTTGAATATATCGGCACTCAGCCATGATACGTCGTTTCCCAGCCATGCCATAGGATCGAAATTCAGATCTGACGAACTGAACGCTTCCTCAACCGATATGTCGTCGCCTGGCAGTATCTGTCAGTCTGTGTCCTATGAAAATCTTCTTGCCAATACCCACTATTCATGGGTATGTCCAGAGCTCTGGCCACAGCCCTCGCTGATTCCTTGAGTTCTGGGAGCTGGTGGCAAGCTGCCGACAGTATGGCAGTCATCCACTTCAGCGCAGATTCCGCAACGTCCCATGCAGACTCTTGGTACATGCTCAACAGTCCTTCGGTAACCAAGATGACACTCCGTATCGATTCAGCGACCAGGTCAGCGTCTGTAGATTTGCTTTGAATAGCTATACGGACGAGAAGACAGGCGCTGTTCGAAATATGGAGCGAGGAGTCTGGGCAGCAAGTGAGCCTGAGTCATGCAATCGCCGTTAGCGGGACTCACACGGCATCCAGAATGACTCTCGATCCGCCCCAGACAGCGCGAGCACAAAGTTTACGGTCCTCATACATGAGCCCACTGCTGACCGAACAACGATCGAGTTTTGCCAATCAGACAGCTCGCCCATCGTCTCCACCATCAGTCTGTTTATGATAACATCTAAACCCATATATGACAGTTGCATCGACCCTACAGAATGTCAGGATGGGTCCGTCAGAAAGACTTACTGATGCCGGTCGGAAGGGTGGTAAGCGCTGTGTCCGCTTTCGCATCCCATCTCATGATGGGGCTAAGGGAGTTTTCGAATTCATGGAGGTCGCCTCGAATTGTTTCCAACTCGCCTATGCGTGATACCACGCCAAGCGAGAGCGGGGCGTGCGCCGTGTAGAACTTCTCCAGTATGCGGCTTGGTCACATCAGCTCAAAACTGAAGGACGATTTACTCAATGATCAGTGTGAGACGACAGGTCGCAACGAAAGTCTCCAGCGATAATTGCACTGCGGGAGACGCGTATTTGCCCCAATCGCCATCCGTCACAGTGGGGAGGACGACGTTGTGGTACAGGCGGTGCAGGCTTAGATATATTAGCACGTCCATCGTCGCGGAGGTTCTGACTACATACTTGCTTGGTCGTCCATACATTACTGCACGCCACTTATCGTGAATGAGCAGTGTCCACCATATCCGCTTTCTAACACTCTTTTCCCAAAGGGGCAAATCCCAATTGGATGGTTCCATATGCAGACCAAGGAGATGAGCGGCACCGATTGCCTGTGGTTTATTTAGCCTGCGTCATCACTGTCCTTCCATCTATGACTGACCCTGGCGAGTCCGATGTCGCTTTGTCCTGCATTCTCAGTATATATGGGCCGGGCTGAGAATGCAAGCAGTGCGAGCTGCAGGGTTTGCAGTCGAGGCTGTCGGTATTCATCTTCTAGTGCCAGCAAAGCGTGAGACCAGACAGTTTTGTGAATAGCCCGCATCTCCGTGATGTAAGGTGACGAGTGAGCGATGATACCAGCTAAAAGAGCGTATGGGATTGGCCCGCAGTCTCCGACACCTAGACAAGCCGTCTCCAAACGAGTCGCATTGATGAATGGTAGAGCAGGAAGAACCGTCCTCTGTAATCTGATTCGATGTCAATCAAGGATGCAAGAACTCAAGCGAAACTCACATCGACAAAGCCTTTGTCGGTATATCACTCCCTGCTACTACACTCTCTCTGCAAACAGCCTCAAATGCTGTTTTACCCGTAGTGGGACCTCTACCGTACATAAACGATTTGCTTTTCACGAAGTACGCCGGTTGGCGAGGATCGAAGGACACTTGGCGGAACTGGAAATTGGTGCCCGAACTGGTGCCAGAGTTTGCGCTGATTTCTCGTAAAGTCAGGCCTGAGAATACCCCTGATCCTAGGTAATGACTCTCGTTCTCATCACCGCCTTCTAGATCTAAAGATGGTGGGTGCGCAATCTTTTGCATGGTAGTGAGTCAGATGATCGACTGAGGAAATGAGCACGCACGGGCAGGTTGCTCTCAGAGTGGACGGGACTTCGATTCTCATCGAACTGAGGTTCAGCGTGTTCGAAATTAAGACGTAACGGCATTTCTCCCTACGATATGTTAATAAACCCGGCTCTCACATACCTCCTTGCTTACCTTCTGGCCGCTTGACGCTGACCCAGGATTCCTGTTAATCGTACCACCATGACGGCCGTTGTCTGAAATGAGAGCACTACTTGAGTCCGGAGCGGATGTATTAGGCTGCCAGTGCTCGTCAGTCAGACCTTAAGATCGTTGTGATAAGTAACATACCTCGGGTGTCTTCGAATCGCCATCCATCTCCTCTCCCCGTCCTTGACGAAAGTTAGAGCCCTCCTTGGGACGCCTCTTCCGTGATGTTGGAGGTAGAGTGAACGTGCAGTTCCTCTTTCTTACCCGGCAATCATTACATGGTTCCCCTTTGATCGGAATGATACAGAGATGCTTCTGTCTGCGACCTTGGGAAGAGCCACTCTCAGACGGACGTCTCATAAACACAATCTCAGCTCACAAATATCACAAGGTCGGTCCCGTCGAGAGCGGGGCTTGCGACCCTGAGCTGTTTGTGGATGGGGAGCCCCGTGAGCTCATTAAGCACTTTCATCCATCTTTCAGACACACCTTGCTCCTGGTCGGCCATGGGGTCCGGATTTTTCACACAAAATGGTAGAAGATGAAGGAGATGAGACCGCTAAGCGGCCAAACATTGGGATAAGCAATTCCCCCAACCCCGCTCCGCCTACCGCCTAACCCCTTTTTTCGCATTAACCTTCTTCGCCGGCGGCCATCTCTGCCAGTTCGGTAGAAACGTACAAAGTTCTTACCGGCTGTCTGAGGGTCTACCTACCGTCTCATCATACGATGTCAATTTCCGATCTGCTGGCAGCATACGCTCACCGGCGCTCCCACTACTTGGTCAGTCTATCTCAAGGCCATACAACAGCAGAATACTGATGGATTGTGACAGATCGGACCTCAATGTCCTATTTCTCATGCAGAGCTTGAGGATGTGGTCTATGCCTCGCTGCGTCATGTTCCGTCCATGTTCAATATGCAGTCCACTCGGATTATTATCCTGTACGATATTCACCACAAAGCTCTCTGGGACCTTTGTGAGGAGAGCCTTTCGGCTGAAATACGGGCCAGGGTGCCAAACGTGGCTTCCGAGCACTTCCCGCAGGTCATTTTGCGCATGATTGGCATGACTAACCTTTGAAATTTAGGACCGTTCAGGATAAGATTGACAGACTTAGAGAAGGCTATGGCACTATACTCTTTTTCGAAGACGAAGAAGGTAGGTTGCGGAAGAAGTGAGACAGCGAGACCATCTGACCGAATCAGTCATTCGATCATGTAGCGAGAGATATCCCGCCTACACCAAAGCCTTCCCTACGTGGTCATTGCAATCGGCAGCTATAGCTCAGTATGCCAGTGAGTGTCTTGGTACACAGGATTGAATGTGAATGACGAGCGGAGTAGTTTGGCTGGCACTTGATATCTCAGGTCTCGGCCTTACGCTACAGCACTATCAGCCGTCACTCGCTGCAATCAGGGAAAAATGGGGTGTCCCGGAATCGTGGACCATGACAGGGCAGATGCCTTTCGGTTCGTTGGCAGGTCTGCCAGTAGAGAAAAATTTCAAGCACAGAGTTGAGATTATGACAGTATTTGGAGTTGATTAGCTTTCTCCGAGTTAGCTTTCTCCGAGATCCACTATGCACGGTACGGTTCAGTTGAACGCTCTCTCGGCGGCGGCGGCCATTAATGTGGCCATGCGTGCGACCTTCACTTGGCCGCCGCGCTACTCTCTCTTTCCTGATTGTCCATTTATTCGTGGGAGAGAATTGTTACTTTCGTCAAGCTTGACAGCACGATTCGTAGAAGTAACAGTCACTCCATCACCCTGGCAAGTGTTAATAATGGCACCACGGAATATTAAGTACGTTTGTTCACTTAACCATCGATGCACAACTCCCACACTGATGAATCGCAGACCAGGCGTTTACGCACCCGTTTTGACTTTTTTCAAAGCCGGGAGTCAAGACATTGATCTGGAAACATTCAAGAAGCATGTGGTGTACATGGGAGAGAGGGGTGTGGGTCCTGTGGTTTGTGGTTCTATGGGAGAAGCACCGATGTTGAGCGAAGACGAGCGGCTGCAATTGGTCAGATCGTGAGCGCTACTCCCGGTATCAATTTATGAGATCTGCTGATGAAGCAATGAATTTCTGTACCAAAAGGGCGCGATCAGCTCTAGATAATGCTGGCCTCGAATTACCGCTCATCGTTGGGACAGGTCTGTCCTCCACTCGAGGCACGATCGACCTTTCCCGTAAAGTTGCAGCTGCTGGTGCAGACATTGTCATTGTCATTCCCTCAGGATACTACGCATCACTCATGACACGAGCGGCATTGAAGAAATTCTTCCTCGAAGTCAGCCAGGCCAGTCCAATCCCAGTTTTGACGTATAACTTCCCGAATGCTGCAGGAGGTGTCGACATGGATAGCGAGCTCCTAGAAGAGATCGCACGAGATTGTCCCAACGTTTGCGGTGCCAAGTTGACGTACGTTCGATGGAGCCAAATCGCCTACTAATTTGCGACAACAGATGTTCGCAGATAGGAAAAGTTACTAGACTAGCGGGAGTGGTCTCTCAACCTGCTTTCGCTGAGCTGTACCCCCGTTCTTGGCGGCGAAATGACGACCAGCCGCCGTTTGTGGTACTCGGAGGGTGAGTTCTTGCCTGAGTCACAGTTGACGGAACAGCTTCGCGGACTTCCTTTTGCCTTCCCTTATTGCTCAAGCTCACGGAGCGATCGCGGGCATGGGAAACTTCGCTCCAGTAAGTGGATATGTCTTGCAGGTGTTGTGTGCAAGTATTGACGCTCTTCACTGTGTAGCGAACCCTTCGACGACTATATGATGTGGCACAAGAGGCCTTGAAAACGGGCGACATTGGTCTACTCGGTGATGCACAAAAACTGCAAGCGATGGTCTCTCAAGCGGACTTTCCTGTAAGCCATTCAAGCTATAAAAGTCTTCGTCAGCTAATTCAAGTGAAGACATCGTGGGTACATATCCCTGGTGCCAAACGTTTGCTGGAGGATCTGAGAGGGTATGGCGGTCTACCGCGAGAGCCGCTTCGACCTGTGGACGAGGAAGCGTATCAAAAAATGATGAGGAATCCTGCCGTAATCCAGTTACTCGAACTCGAAAAGTCTCTGGAAGCGGGTGGAGAGGAAGATGCTCTAAGTGAACAGATCGTTCCTAGCAATCTTGTCTCACATCTGCAGACGACTATCAGGTGGGCCTAAAGAGCTTAATGTCACTAATGAACAGCCCGGTAGATCAAACCGCTGTCGTGACACGCGCGCTCTTATCACCGGATCAGCTTGACATGGCCTTGTCGCAGTCTCAAGCTGCTTTCGAGCTGTACAGAGACACTAAACTTGAGGATAGGATCGCCATAGCCGAAAGGTTTCTCGACCTTTTTGCTAAAAACAAGAGCCGATTGAGCGAGGATTTATGCCGCCAAATTGGCCGCCCGTTAAATCATTGTGCGATAGAGGTGGATGGCACGATTGCTC